>JAVJGJ010000030.1:4460081-4478046 GCA_035590215.1 Microhierax caerulescens
ACATCCCAAAAAGTTAGTTTCTGAGCAAGAACCAGAGATCAAACTTTAAATACAGCCAAGATGCAAAACCAGGAATGGCAATTCCTCAGGCATTTGCCAGCAGGCACGCACAGATGGTACCAGCTGGAACGGAAGCTGTAACCCTATCAGCTTGGTTTCTCCTCTGTTTTTAGGCAATAAAAATATCTTATACAGGCCTCCGAATTCAAAGGACAAATGATAACGTTAAGCTAAAATGTGACAGGAGCAATGACGTGGATGCTCGCATAGGCTGGGGTCTAAAGCTGGGCTTACCAATGGCTTCACATCTTCACTCTGGGCAGACTCACCTCCCCCAAAGAGAGACTCAATAAAACAAAGCAGTTACTTGATGCAAACACGTATTTCTGTAGTTATACTGGTTTTTAAAAAAGTATGGATTTTTGCTATTACTTGACACAAAAGATCAATCTGAATGTGACCAGGACATTTCAGTCTGTAACATAACTGATAAAAGTGTAATGGAACATTAATCTTCATTTACGGCTGCTTAAGCGCCTTATTAGGAAAAAAAAAGGATCTGATTTTATATAAGTCAAAGTACAGACTCAGAGAAGTACATTAACGGATCTTTTATTTGTGTAAAAAAGCCAAGCCTGGTATTTCAGAGCACAGCAGACTTTTTCAGAAGGAGGGGAACAGGTAATCCAATTTTTACATTATAAAATGTACTGCTTTTGTATTTTCACTGTGGCACTCAGCTTTCCTCCGTGGTTTACAAGTGAAAAGCCAGCCCAGGCTGGTGATCTCCCCCCTAAGCCCCAAGGATTTCACTCCCTGCGAGTGGCCACGTACCCTCACAGAATACCAATGACATGGGATGGCACATCTGGGAATCAAAACACGAGGCTCCAAAACAGGAGAGCAGATTGCAGGCAGGAACCTCACTTTCAGCAGGAACAAATTTAATTTGAGCAAACCAAACTGAAGACATGAAATAAATAACACTGCCCAATCACTTCTCACCCACTGCGCAGCTGGTAGTAATGGGTATATTACAGGCAGTGTTTGAGGTGTGGAACATGCCTGTGACATTTTCCTACTCCTCAGTTTGCAAGACCACTAAACGTTTGATTTACTCAAAATTTACCAATGAAAAGTATTCCATTTTCCATCCGAGCCAGCTAGAGGGAGGAGTAGGAAATGCTCTGGAACAATTTTGAAAATTACAGATCAATCAGCCTTACAAGCTGTTTGAAATCAGAATTAATTATAGTGTTTGAAAACAACTAGAGAAACACATTAGGTCAACAAACTTCAACCTAGCTTCTGACATGAAGCCCATGTACTTGGTTCCTTTGGATAAAGAACACTCGCTGTTATTTGAATGTTCAAAACCCAGTGACAGCATTCTTGGAGGGACTTTATTGCAGAACCCTCATAAGTGGCTTGGAAGGAACCTCAGAAAGTGTCACTTGGTCTGCCAGAGGGAAAAGCAGAGGAGGGCGATGTCCACAAGGGCAAGTTTATCCTCAAAAGGCTTCATTGAATATCAGCACAAGGAAAGAACTCCAGGAATGCTCCAGAGCAAGAGCCTAACTGAGAAGAGCTGAGCGGTCCTACAGCCTGCCTGTTTTCATTTAGCCCTCATTAATTGCCCTCCAATTACACAGTAATAAACTTCAGTACTGAAAAAAAGCCCTAAAACCCCACATCAGCATTCTTCATTAAATACAGATGGCCTAGACCACATGTCCAGAAAAGAGTGGCCAGGGAAGACCTATAAATGATGGGTAGCACTAAACTGTGCAAATTAATCAGGACTAGAGAAAACTGCGAAATCCCAAGGGGCCAGAGAAAAGCCAGACTATTAAACTGCCTGGTAGCAGAATAAACTTATCTTGACAAGCACAAGGTAACACAGATTAGAAGGAATAGAAGGAGTAACATACAACTGTGACCTGGGTTTTACTGTAGACAGTTCAATGACAATGTATCATTGGGATTCAGAAAACACTGTCAAAACGTGACCAAAGTATAAAGATATGTCAGCACGGTCTTGCTTTCATTTCATTATTTACTAGGGCATTCTGCATACTGAATTAAAATACAAAAAAAAAACCCTTAATCAAAACAGCAAAAAGATTAATTTGTACTGATTTGTATAGCAAGATGAGATACACTAGATACTCAATTTTTATTTTTTTTTGTAATCAGGATTATTTCTTGTAATCATCCTCACACACACTTTGTTTATGCACATGAACAGTCAACTGGCCTTACTACCAGAAAGCTTCACCCTGTTACACTGCAATTCGGTGGCTCTCTCACAATTTCTAAAAAATCCTCTTGAAGGCATAGCACCATTTCCTAGCACATTTTAGTCATTGGAAAACACTTGGAAGAGCTGTCATGATGTGGCATAATAATATGCGAGACAGTTCTTGCAAATTATGCCTGTCTCATATAATCTATGATGAAAAACCCACAAGCACCTTGTTGCTGTGCACCATTAGTAGCGCTGTGCACTGCTAGTATTAGCTGTGGCTCCTGTTCCTCAGTTTCTACAGACCAGGGTATCTCACTTCTCAAAATTATTCTTTCATGTTTAGTGTGAGAGACTCCACATGCACATTCGATACATTCCTTAAGAGGGAAGAATTTGTATTCTTCGATAATGCAGCCAGCTTATGCTACAAGACAGCTCCTTGCTAACATCCCTTCATTAAGCCTTCAACTCAATGCTAAGCTTCCCATTCCATAAGTTGTCCTGTCAACAGACGCTTTCCCTGTAAATAGGCATATTTTGTACAAGGAAGCACAATCAAAGTAACAGCAAGGAAAACGGATGAACAATCCTGACTCCTACACATTTACTCCCATTGCCCTACACTGAAGGCAATATATTCTTCCCTCTCAGATCACCTCCTGTTGATCCCAAACAGTTAGTCCATACATTTTCACTTCTCTCAGAATTTCCTATTTTCAAGGAGCATTATGGACTGGCTTTCTAGCCTAGAAAAACTCCAGAGCAAAACTCTAGATCAGCTTTTTCTTTTCCTTAGACATTTTATGAAAGTCCATTAGATGTTTCATAAGAAGTACTGCTTGTTAGAGGTAGAAGCCCAGCCATCTTCAGCTTCCCTAGACACCTCTCCACTTGGTTCAGACAGAAATTTGTATCTTCCAACTCCTCAAGGTAAACCAGGCAAATCTAGTACAAGCTACAAATGAGCAACCAAGCAGAAGCTGTGCTAGAGACTACCACATTCTGCAGCGCACACTGCAACACTATCACATGTGCAGTGTTTTTTCAGGCACCTCTGAATATGTGTTTGTGTCCTCTACACCTTTCCCTTTGACACAAAAATGTTACAAAGGTGTACATGCATGTATGTGTATATATATATATAAAATAGGTGTGTGTACACACACACACATATATATATATTCTATAAAGCCAAACAAAATATTTAGAAGGCACAAATACACACAACTTTGTGTTTCAAAAACAAGGTTCCCAAAAATGCCTACCCTTGCCTCCTCCTGTGGTGCCAGGCTCTCCCAGCTCGAACAGATTTAACACACTGTGCTGGCTGGTTTTGAGGACAGAAAACATCTCTTGTCCTCTTAAATATCAAAACTGCTTTCCAGAGTTGTTGTAAGGCAAGATTTAAAACCATTTTTCTGTTAATTATCCTAACACTGGTTTTGAAAATAATTTTCAAAATTGTTGCAAATACTTCCTATGATTATAAAAGCTACATTTACTTATTACCTTTAACTTCAATCTCCAGTGACCTCAATTAATAGTTAGCCAAATGAGATCTCCCCCGTAAATAATAATATTTCATGGCACTTCTAAATTACAGTAAGTAGGATATTCTGTTATTCTGCAGTTTTCTTCCGAGGAGATATGAAGAAATGCTTGCAGGATAGGAAAGACAGGGTGGGGGAGGAAAAGCCGATAACCCTTGCAAGACGTATACATCAAACTCCCTAAGCCAGGGACTTGCAACAACTTGACATGAATTTTAAGTAAACCTTGGGAAACTTCATTTTTGACAGAAACAACGCAAGCCTTCAGATTTATGTAATTTCTTCTCGATGCCAAGCAACAGCCAGCCGCCTCTGCTAAGCTGTGTTCTGATGGTTCAGGTTAAGAAAAAGCCATGAAACGACAGCAAAGTTCCAGATGCACTATGCCAAGCAAAGAAATAGCCACACCCTCTCAGGGTTATGCTTGCCATGCTGTTTTCAAACATGAGATTAAAAACAAATTATTGTGAACATATTTAACAAGGTGAGCTGAGCATCAGATCCAAGTGTGAAACACATCTTGCAACAGAGCAAGCATCTTTGGTTGCAACTAATAATAATATGGGGTTTAATGAAAAACACAGCTATCTAGGAGCATCAGTTTGGTATCTGCTACAAAGAATGCTACTTTAACTTCCAAGTTTTTTTCATTAAAATGAAGGATTTATTATACACCGACAATATCCTTCTTGTGCAAAGCAAAACTTTTCACAGTATACACTACCAAAGACTTTAAAGCAGGAGATAAGCACAACATATCATATACATGCTGAAAAACCTACAGTAAAGAACTATCTTACAGAAACTTTCAGATACTATTAGTCTTACCTAACTGTAGGCTTCTCCTGTCACAGCTTCACATTACAGCAGATGGAAAAGACATACATGAAAAATAAAATAAAGATTCACTTATGCTATCCATAAATACTCTCTACTTTATCCCTTGCAGAAAATAAACAGTTACTTCTAGCAAAACAGCAGGAATTCTTCTTGAAATCATAAAAAAGGTATTAAAGGTTTTTACTTGCTTGTTTTCACCCCTGCTTTAAATCTTGCTCTCATCTGCTGAGCAGATTCTTGTTTTCTTGCTTTAGATAACAAAAGAGCAATGTGGAGTCTGATGGAAGAATATGACTTCTCTCTGCACCTAGAATTATCTGCCTCTGAGCACACATACTTTATGCTCCTGAATTTCTTTGCTTTAGTCCATACCAACAACAGCCCTCCCGAAAGATGGAGAAATACTCACCCAGGACCTCCTTATTCTCACCTGCAGGGGGAGAGCCGCAGCTGCTCAGACTGTAAGGCCCTATTGGACATTGATCATTTACAAAACTGGGTTTGAACAACCACAAACGTCAAAGGAACTTGTCTCATTTAGTCAGATATGTATCAACCAATGCCTAACAAAGGATGACGATTAGGGGATGTACAATAAAGATGAAGAGCAAGCATACCGCTGAATGAGGTCAAATTAAATCACTGCCCCCCTGTGCTAACCAAACCTTCCCAGCTTACCTCCCATGCCATCACCCAGGAAGAGAGGTCAGACTGGGATCACAGCCTTGCACCAGCTGACCACATCCATGCCACTTCTGAAGCTCTTGAAGGAGACATGAAAACAGCAGGTGATGTTTTTGATAATCCTTTGAGACAGTTCCTATTCTTTATTTGAGCATTTCCTTAGCTTGATAATATTTTATCATTTGGTTTTAAATTTAAAATAGTTCTGATCTGAGAGAAAGCTTCCCTAAAGCCACAGCTCTCCGGACAGCCAAACCCTGACTCTGTTCAGCATGATTCTTGCATTGCTCATGATCATCACCAGAAGAGATACTAAAAGCACATTACAGTATTTCTACTGTAAATACCAGTCTGAGTTGTGTAAACGGCTGATACTTATTATTCCTTTTCTTACATGCAGATGATGTTGGCTTACAAAACATCTTTCTTCTAAATACCACTAATGTCTTCCTCTAATTTCACATTTGATTTTTCTCCCTGCACCTGAAAATCCCCTTCTCTGTCTCTGCAGCATTTCTCACTGTAGCTTTCATCACACTCAAACTGTTCTCCTAGAACCATTCTCACAGGGATGTGATGAGACACCAACCACACCTGCAGCATGGGTATTACATGGCAAACTTTTTCTACAAAAATCTGTACACCTTGTAAAAATCACCCTCTTCTAACACAACATGTGCAAGAGAGTAATTCCACTAGGACTGAAGGATTCCCCTTGCAGAGAACTGCATTATATTAGCCAAGAATACTTTAAATGTTTCACCAAAGGTGAAAAAAAAAAACCCTTGCCTTCATCCAAAAGCCTCTGATCCAACCTTGTGACGTCAAGCAAGTTTCCTTGGCAATGCCACCTGAACTGGACATTTGACTAGCACTGACCCCTATAAATGGCTGCATCATAAATCCTTGGCATTAATAAAGTTGCTTTAACACTTAGCTCAGTTTGCAGGTGACAGCCTGGGTCATCAAATAGATGGGCTTTTATCTTCTTGGGCCACTAAGCGAAAGAGCTCTTCTCTGAGCTCGAGATGAGCATTCAAACCTATTTGAAACAGCTCATGCAAACCCATGCGAAGGACTGCACACACGGAGCAGGATCAGGAGCAATATTATTCCTACATGACTCTTCTCTCATGAAAGCATGGTTCCTCTGAGCATCCCTAACAGCCAAAAAATTTGCCATGTAAAAATGGAAATCTCCACTAATCCCCTGGATCAAAGAGAAGCTTAAAGCCTCAGGGATTTGGCTATCCTAGGAATGATGTTCTTACAGAATTGTATACATATTAGACCCCTTTGCTTATGACTTTTTTTAAATGGCATTTAAAAAAAAATAGTACGCTAGGTTTATCCTTTAAAATAGCAATGTGCTGCATTTGAAGTCTGATGTTTTTATACAAATTATATAATTAGTACTTGGACAAAGAGATTAAGAAAAATTTTTAATTTCATTGTATAAGCACAGATAAAATTTTTAAAGAAAAGCTGGCTTTCTGCCATGAAAACACCTTGTTGTAGAAATTCTCTGGGAAAGAAGTATCATGTCCTGTTCATCTTGTAAAATACCAAAGATTCTTGAGCATCAGTTAAAGGTGTCAATGCTATTGCAATGCAAATAGTAAACCATAATAAAAGAAAATTTTAGCAGACAGTAAAAAGTGTTTTAACATAGCATCTTAAAAAATTATACCTACCAGGCATCACAATAGCACAGTTTATTCATTGTACTTTATAAATAATCTCTCATGAGCCAAAAAATGAGACTATATAGTCAGAAATTAACATGAATGTAATGACCAAATTGGTTATCACTACTGACACGTAAGGGGCACAACCTTTTAATGCAATAAGAAAGCACTTTCACTGGAAATAATGATTTCAGTGTTGATATAGCAAGCTGTGATTCTGCAAAGATTACTAGTCTGCCCTATATAAAGACATAATTGCACGAGGCATACAAGAATTTTTCAGCACATTATCCACTTTTTTAAATAATCTGTATTTCAGAAAAGAAAAAGCCAAAACAAAAACAAGTTTCCCCCTCCTTTACAAAACAGCTGTAACTTCAACAGCAAAGCCAGAGGCACTCCAGTTGTGAAAAGTAAACATGTAGGAAGGCAGACCAGAGAATAAAAGCTCTGCACAGACAACGATAAATTGAAATTGCAAATCAAACATCTTCTCAAATTCCTGACACTACTTCAAAAGCTGGGATATGAGCTTGTTCAAGAACAGTGATGGCAGCATTTGGATTCTAGGCACAAGCAAGAAATGTTTGCTGCCAGCAGTAATGGGGTTTGGTGAACAAAAAGGAGAGGAAGGAAAATACTATTAAATTTTAACTTTTTTTTTAAAAAAAAGAAAAACAACCCACACAACATTTTGGAGTTCAGTATTTTCTGTATCCTGAATGTTCAGAAAAGCGTAAGCCTCACACTCACTCAAAAACATACACCTTGAAGTACTGGAGTTTATAAAATTCAGAGGACAGGATAGTAATACATCATATTAATCTATTTAATAGCTTCTTAAATGTTTATTCAGCAAAGGAAAGAGTAAGAAATACACAGAATCACCTTCAATTTTCTCAGACTTCTAAAATAAAAAAGTATGGCCTAGACCACATAAACACCCATTACTGAACTTTTATTCATCTCATCAAGGATTACCTTAGTTTTCTGCTTCATCCAAAAATTCACTATGACAGTGAATCCGTATTGAAATAATCTGAATACTCACACACTTTTCAGCATCCCCACTCAACATCATATCCTATAGGGCTCCCCTTCCGACAGAAATGCTTTAATTCTTACAAGTCAACCAACGTGCTCACTGAAATGGCACTCCCTCAGGGAAACATTCAAATAAGCTGTTCTATTAAATTAAAAAATACATCTGCCTGCAGTTGTTTAACACACACTTGAATTTCTTTTACAACAGGCATCCTTCAGTATTTAAAGTAACCATGTTCCCATACTGTTCAATTATTTTCTTGTTAAATAAATATCAGACCTCTGAAATGAAGGTTAACCGTTTTTGATGTACAAAATTAGTATACGAAGATACTGAGGATGCCACTCAGATCATTAATGACAATATTGTATTTATAAGTAGTCTACAAGCATGGAATCCAGTGAAGAAAAAAGACCGCAGACTGCAAAAGCATGTTTTAAAAGGAATGGTATTGTAATTCAGCAATATACAAATCCAAGTGAAGAGAAAACACCACCAATATTAACTTTGTGTTCTGCTTTTTACTCTTTTAGTAACTTAACAACTACACAAGCAATTTATTGCAGAGTACTCCTGTTAAAAAGGATGATCAGGTTTGTGCATCCTTGGCAGGACCCTGGCTGTTCTCCCTTTCACTCTGGAAACACAAGGCACTTTTGGCCAAGATCTTTTTCAAAACTACGAGAATGCCTTCCTTTGGGAGAAGGGGGGAAACCTCCTACTAATCCCTTACCACTTCCTCATTCCCTTATATACGTTTTTTAAACCAATGAGTTCAGTTTCGTGAGCTGTAAGCAACTCCAGATGAAGATGCACTGAGATCCAGGTCACAATGCCACATTTATCAGCCTGCACTGGGAAATCCCTGGTATCAGGTTAGTTGGGGTCATGGATTTATGTTCCGAGTGCATAAACAAGAATGGTTACCATTGCACAGCTGGAACTGGGACCATCAAACGCACAGCACAGCAGCACCAAGGAGTAAAGGATCAGGAGAACTTTGCCCAAGGCTGTGACAGAGCAAGGCAGCAAAGGACAGAGAAAACACATCCAGCAACAAAGAAACCTGTTCTTCCACAGGTCAGGAAGAAAAAGGCGGTGTAATTTTCACAGAGCACAATCTGAACGCAATCATAGGAGAAAAAAAAATAAATATTGTCTTGTCACAAATCAGAGGCGAAAAAAGTCAATAAAGCCAATTATCACTGCTTTGGTAGGCTTCCAGTCCCAGAACGCAAATAAAGTCTTGCCCTTTTGTGTGCATGTGTTTTGAATAATAAATCATAGAATGGTTTGGGTTGGAAAGACTTTAAAGATTATTTAGTTCCAACCCTCTGCCATGTGCAGGGACACCTTCCACTAGACCAGGTTTCCTCATCCAACCTGGCCTTGAGCACTTCCAGGAACTGCTCTGGGCAACCTGTTCCAGTGCCTCACGACTCTCACAGTAAAGAATTTCTTCCTAATAACTAATCTATATCTACTGTCTTTCAGCTTAAAACCATTGCCCCCTGTCCTAACGCTACATGCCTGTGTAAAAAGCCCCTCTCCAGCTTTCCTGTCAGCCCCTTTAGGCACTGGCAGGCTGCTATAAGGTCCCCCCAGAGCCCTCTCTCTTCCAGGCTGAGCAACCCCAACTCTCTCAGCCTGCCTCTGTAGCAGAGGGGCTCCAGCTCTCTGAGCATCTTCACGGCCTCCTCAGAACTCACTCCAACAGATCCATGTCCTTCTTGTGTTGGGGGGCCCAGAGCTGGGCGCAGCACTGCTGGTGAGGTCTCTTAAGAGTGGAGTAGAGGGGGAGAATCACCTCCCTCAAACTGCTGGCCATGCTGCTTTTCATACAGCCCGGGAATGGTTGGTTTTCTGGGCTGCAAGCACACATTGTTGAGTCGTGTTGAGCTTCTTGTCTACCAATACCCCCAAGCCCTTCTCCCCAGGAGTCCATTCTCCACCCAACCTATATTCGTGCTTGGGATTGCCCTGACCCATGTGTAGGACCTTGCACTTGTTACTTTTGTTGATAAGGAAGGAAGATAACTTCCCTAAAAAAAAAAAAACCAAAACAAAAAGAGTATGTGTATATATATAGTTGTCACTATCAGCCTTTACTTTCAACCACTTATGAAAACCAGCATCTTGTATAATCAAATGCACTGGCAAGAAGAGATTTCATTTCAATACTACAGATGGCAATCTGAAAAGCACTGCCAGGCAGGTCAATGATATCTGAAATTAAACAAACTCCTTCACAAGCCTCTACACAGATGTGCAGGACAATACGCTGTGTTTCACAGTACTCAGTCCCAGAAGGACTGACATACAATTATTAAGAAAGCGACTGAGAACTGTGCTCAGTTGTTCAGCCTTTTAAAGCTGTAAGGGCTGCATTCACAAATGTCTGCATAAAGAAGATCTCCAGTGTTTACTTAATTCTGGTGCTTGAAAGGAAGAGTTTCAGATGACAGCAGAAGAAAAGAGACCGATAATGGGAAGCAAGAATTTGTTGGGGAATAATTCAAATGTGAAACTGTTAATTAAATATGCAAAGTACTTCCAGAAGCAGCAACAGATAGACAAAAACCCAAATGCTGCATCTATTGTAAACAAGTGTGAACACACACAATAAATATATCTACCTTCCAAACTGGGATTTGACTTTCTAATCCCTTGTCTACCAATTTCAGATTTGCCTCTTTCTTAAACACATGTTCTGTGAAGGATGCCTCTGCAAGATTAAGACAAGAAGTAAATATTTCAGTGCTTAAGGAAAAAAAAAAGAAAAGAAAAAAAAAGAAAAGAAAAAAAAAAAAAAAGGAGAGAACTGTTTGCTGTTCCAAGTTTTCTTGAAGTCCTCAGAACACAGAAAACAGATTGGGCTCCTGTTTAATATGAAGGATTTACCAGTACCTAAATAAACAGTGCTTCTTGTTACGAAACAGGCAGCAGAGAGCTCTGACAAGCATAAAACAATTCCAGGCACAATTCACGGGGTTTCAGATAAGACAGGTGAAAGGAGGAGTTGAAAGGTTCATAGCAGCTTATGTAGGAGAAGGGAGCACAATGCATGCCATTACATTATTACTTAAATATCTGTAGTACATAGGAGTAGCATGGGAAGGAATCGCACTGTGCTGGACACTGGGTAAACTTGGAGCAAGAGCAGTCTCCTACAAAAAGCCTATCACTGAATCATTAAATAGCAGATGTACAAATACCAGCAAAAAGTCAAACGGAAAACAATTTGCAATTCCTATTCAAACTAATTTTACTTCTGTTGAACCCACTAGAAATCTCAAAAAACATTTAACTATGACTACTATCACCCAGTCCTTATAAAATGCTGCTTGTTTCAGGCATCAGGACTAGTTTTCAGAAGACGGAGGGTACTGCTCAGAAGATGGAGAGTACCACAGTTCCTATTTTACATACAGGCAAACAGACAACTAAACATAATTGCAGCAGGTTCCAGATTAAAATAGATCAGCCTTCAGCCCCTCAGTGCAATGAATCATCCTCAGCTTGAAAGATGCTTTTTTAAAAGCAGAACCAGTCACTTGAGATCTGCACAGCAAGCCTGAAGTACCAGCAAAAGGTACCGTGCTCACAGAGAAGATGGGTGCCTGGGACTGGCACAAGCAGTTTTTTGGGAAAATGGGGTAAGCCTTTTGCGGAGAGTTTTATGGGGAAGAGGGAGCTGCAGACAGATCAGGATGAATCTTATATATACAAACTGACAAGGAGAGACACGCAGTGATTGACACTGTATATAATAAACACAACTGGTAAAGAGTCTAGACAGGCTTTCAGTGCGTAAATATCAAATTATATGAAACATGCTGGAGGGGACTTGCAGCAACTTCTAATTTTAAGAATCTACCTGAAGTTTTAAAAAAAGGCAGCGATACGATTCCTGGCTTCTTCCCCAAACAGATTCTGCTGATTTGCCTAACCAGACAAATCAGATAAAACCTGTGATTTCTAAATACCTTTCAAGTTTACTCTCAATAGGTAAATTGAGAAAAACTGCGGGTTTGGGGGTTTTTCCCCTGAAGAAAAAGCAGGTGAGGGAGGAGAGTCCCTGTCCCCCACTCATCCTGAGTGCCATCGCACAGCACGTACAGGACAACCGGGGGATCAGGCCCAGCCAGAGTGGGGTTATGAAAGGCAGGTCCTGCTTGACGAACCTGATCTCCTATGACAAGGTGACCTGCATAGTGGATGAGGGAAGGGCTGTGGTGTCGTCTACTGAGACTTCAGTAAAGCCTTTGACATTGTTTCCCACAGCATTCTCCTGGAGAAGCTGGCTGCTCATGGCTTGGATGGGTGTACTGTTCACTGGGTAAGGAACAGGCTGGACAGCTGAGCCCAGAGTGATGGTGAATGGGATTACATCCAGCTGGTGGGGTCACAAGTGGTGTTCCCCAGGGTTCAGCAGCAGGTAAGTTTGAAGACAACACCAAGCTGGGCAGGAGTGCTGATCTGCCCAAAGGCAGGAGGGCTCCACAGAGGGGCCTGGGTGGGCTGAGCTGATGGGCCGAGGCCAACTGTGTGAGGTTCCACTTGGGGTTGTTATGCTACAGGCTTGGGGCAGAGTGGCTGGAAAGCTGCCTGGTGGGAAAGGACCTGGGGGTGCTGGTTGACGGCCAGCTGAACATTAGCCAGCAGTGTGCTCAGGTGGCCAAGAAGGCCAACAGCACTCTGGCTTGTATCAGAGACAGTGTGGCCAGCAGGACCAGGGCAGTGATCGTCCCCCTGTACTTGGCACTGGTGAGGCCGGACCTCGAATCCTGTGTTCAGTTTTGGGTCCCTCACTTCAGGAAGGATGTAGAGGTGCTGGAGTGTGTCCAGAGATGGGCAACGGAGCTGGGGAAGGATCTGGAGCACAAGTCTTACAAGGAGCAGCTGAGGGAACCAGGGCTGTGTAGTCTGGAGAGGAGGAGGCTCACGGGGGCACTTTATTGCTCTCTACAACTACCTGAAAGGAGGTTCTAGCAAGGTGGAGGTCACTCTCCCAAGTAACGAGCAACAGGATGAGAGGAAATGGCCTCAAGTTGTGCCAGGGGGTGTTTAGATTGGGTATTAGGAAAAACTTCTTCACCCAAAGGGTTGTCAAATGTTGGAACAAGCTGCCCAGGGAAGTGGTGGAGTCACCATCCCTGGAGGCATTTGAAAGACTTGTAGATGTGACACTTAGGGACACGGGTTAGTGGTGGACTTGGTAGCGTTAGGTTAACAGTTGGACTCAATGATCTTAAAGGTCTTTTCTAACCTAAACAATTCTATGATTTTATGTAATATATTCATCATTCTTCATTCTCATGGTGAGCTACAAAACTGAGTTGTGCCCAGCACCATCTCTGTCCTGCCCAGTGAGCACTGCATGGCTGTTTTTTTTTCCCCTGAGAACAATATGAAAATAGTTTCCCACTGCGCTGTTCCCAAACATGATTGCCTAAACTATTAAAACACAAAGTTAACTGTTCCTGCCACGATACTTCAGCTCTGTAAATACTTCACAAAAAGCACATCTGAAACATCAATCCTTTATCACCTAACCAGGAATATTTTGCAAGTATCAGCACTGCAATTAAAACTCCTCACGTGCTTTTGTGATGGATAACAAAAACAGAGGGCACACAGGCTACATAAATTGTTGATGAAAGTTAACCGAAAAGTTTGGGGGTTTGATCTTTCACTCAATGAAGCGACCCACAACATGAATGCAGCTCACCCTGAACACAGGGAGAACTGCAGAGGGATGACTAGAATTGCATCAAGAAAATTCAAACTGTAAAACGAGAGATGTTTCCTCTTGGGTGTGGGGATAAATCACTGGGGTTTTTCCCTTGACACAAAGCCATCAGGTGTAACTCAGCCATCTCACAAGCAGCTACCTCTTTGTGCCTGCACATCTGTGATGCTCCAACCATGGAAGTCAGTCAAGAATGTGGAAGAAACTACTTCCTCGAACAGCCTGTTCTCTGGGTTGATTCACTGAAAATTTCTCCCCACCTCCCCCCCTTTCCTTTCTCAACTTCTTAAGAGAAAACTAGGACAATGAAGGTGTTAGCAGACCCACCTGGAAATGCTGGAATTGCTTCAGGAGGTTTCCTGATGGAGAAATACCAGCACAACAGTGAGTTCAACAATGGGAAACAGCAAACCTGAAACCCACTAAGGGAAGTCAGTATTTAAAGCAACTTAATACTTTCCATCTCCTTATCAGAATAGTACTGATGTTCTTTTCAGCCAGAGCACTTAAAAAACACACACGTCAACCACAACTGAATTGAGGGCTCAAAGTTACATGCATGCCAAGAGGTTCTGGTGAAAGATGACCAAAACCACTAGCAAAGGCTTTTGGACCAGCAGCAAAACCCAGCTTGCTATGAGGACGTCCATGAGGTCCGTTCACCATGCTGGGCCAAAAGCAGCATTATGTGTTTATTTTATTCACAGCAAGTTCATTTGTCTTAATATGTCTGACATCGCCATCATTCAACATCAGATGCCATTCTCCAGCTCTGAACTCCTCCCCTCCTTCGGGCTTCCAGTAAAATTAGACCTTGAATTAAGCTTCCAGTAAAATAATTACAGCTGGCAGGTATTTTTCAACACTGACTTGGAAGCCAAGAAAGCAAAGCAAAACAAAATAAAACAAACCAAAATCAAATCAAGAACTACTCAACTTGTCTCAGAAACAACTTGTTCTGTAGATCAAGTATTTTTACTGATGGATGGTTTTGCTCTACCACTGTTTGACGTTGCTCTATGAACTTCACAAAAGCATTGACTGGACAAATCTTAAGATAAAATAGGGGGGAAAGTATCTTAAGTCCCTCAAAACAACAAAAACCCCAAACACAACAGAGAGGAAAAAAAAAAAAAAGACCTGCTCAAAAACAACGAAAAGAAAAAGGAAAGCAAAAAACAGCAAGCTAATCCTTTTCCAAAGCACATCTTCTATCAGTTGCTGTGGGAAAAGGACTGCCTTTGGAGGCTTTCTTCATATCCACAATTTCAAAGGAAAAGGCATCCTGTCTCAGTCTCCTGGCCAAGAGACAGATGTCTGGAGCTGGATAGGAAAATACTGAATCTACCTCCGATAAGGAGACAGCACAAATTGCTACTCAGTTTCTGCACCAAGTAGGATATGCTTATTTAAATTCACTGACGTAAATTTTCAGTGAGGCAACCCAAATAACCTTCTCCATTTTTACTGGCAGCTATTTTAATAATGCAAGCTCCTTTGTAATCAGTTGGTAACCATTAAATCATGTTGATCTTCATGTAAATAACGCTTTCTCTTGCAAAAGCAGAACTTCTTTTTGCCAATTCAGAGGATACACTGTTCCCAATAAATGATTTCATAGCTTCTGATATGGTTACCATCATTCCCAATAATTCATTTATTTCTGTTAGAAAATGTTTCTTATTTAGGACATATTATATTATTTTGATACATGTCAAACTGCAGTTGAATGCAACACTTCACCCTAATTTCTACCATGCTGTTTCTAAAATATGCCCTGCCTGTATCACTGTTCAGATCTTTATGGGACCAGACCAACACCAAAATACAGAAGGGATATATGCTGAGTGACTTTACCTCCAAGTCTTACAGTAAATATCCTCCTTTCTTGCATACTACCCTTGGGATCTCACTGCTTGTTACTCCATCATGAGCTTTGAAGACTTAAGAGACACAGGTGCCTATATCACATAATTTGGCTCTTCCTCGCTTGGAGATGAGCACATAAAACCACCATGCTCACAGTGAACAAGCCTGGAGCAGGACCCCTGGGCAACGTTTCCCTTCAGAGGGAATTGCCATAGTACAGTTCTTCTCACCCACACAACCTTTTCCAAAAGTTTTGGAGTTTTGCACTCAAGTTTTGTTTTGTTTTTTTCCAGCTGAAATGTGAAAACAGAAAACAGCAACAAAATTACATGGTAGCCCTTTCTCAGTCTCAGTTTCCTCAGATCCCTGACCAAATCTGACACTATTCTTGGCATTTGCAAGATGCTCTCCTCCCCCCTAAACCTTCACGGTGGACTCATTAACTGTGGTGCTCTTGATTTAAGGGTTGACTCATTTAAACACAGAGAGCCAAAGGACACCACTTGTTCTCGGCGTTATGCTGCTTTTGAAGAGGGAAACATTAGTGCCACGTGGAAGAATCAAAAGTGCATCTGCATTGACCACCTACATGAAAGGAGCACGTGCAAGATCTGATGAACCAAGACAGTCCCCCTCACCAAACCCTTGGGACAGGCTCTGCAGTTCTGGAATGGCAGTAAAGCACTAACAGGCTTTCACATCCCATGCTACTTTTTGCCATATAATACAGTTTATTTTTCTAGCAATTCCATGTGGGAATATTAGGGGGGGGGAATAGTATCTATCACTCCATCAATCTGCACAATATCCAGGGAACGATAAAAGAAAAAAGAAGTAGCTTTCACATACAGAAGCACAACACACAGGAGCCAGAGCCCTTCACTTCATTTCTGAGAAGCCTCCATCACCATCACTTTCTTTTGCATGCAGATGATATGCTAACAAGCCCTTTAGATAATTAGTCCATATATACTGTGTAGGTGTTTGCTAAAACACTAGTGTCAGTTTCCAGTCAATACAATGGGCATTCTTTCTATTTTACTGCATTATAAAGTTGTAGAAAGAGGTCACAAAAAATTATGAGAGAACTCCTTTTTCAGAAGAATTAAAAGTATGTTCACCCTCTGGTTTATTTTTTTACCAGAAGCAAGGCTACTGTCAGAAAGCCAATTCCTTCTGGCATTGCTAACTCAGCACTCACTTTACTCCCACACTTTATCATTCCCCTTTCCTGTTTTTGTACCCACTGCTGCCTTCAGAGGATGATGAGTAGGGGCAAGAGGAAAACTGAAACAGGAGCCCTCAGGTTTCCGAACAGCTGTCTCACGAAGCAGAGCATTTCACAAATACACTGAAATGCTGATCTTTAATTTTCAGGTCAGTTAGCCAAATATGTAACATACAGAAAGGAAAAAGTGATGTCCTAACAGCTCCTGAGGTTTCAAAAACAACAATCCTGTCTGTCCAAAAAAAGCAAATCATACCTACCACTTCTTCCCCTGTCCATACCCACCATTTCTTTCTCATCCCACACTCTTTTAAAAATACAGGATGATTTTTAACAGCAAGCGAACAAGATTTGACTACAAACATCTTTTACCAGCATAACCCTCAAAGCTGCTTAAGTGCTTAAGATACTCAGATGCTTTAACTAGTAATTGAACAGGACACTGCATTTTATAGATGGCTTAAAGACCTTTGTCAGGGTGGGGTTTTTTCCCCCCACATATACGTAGTGGAGTGGATGGATCTTTCTGGAGATGAGTCACTTAGTGAAACAACAGAATAAACTCCCACGAAATGCTGTGGAGTTTGTGTTTAACATTCTCCAGCTCCTTTTTTGGAGTATTTGGCAAGGCTCTGGCAAATGCTCCTCCTGCAGAAATCAAGCAAAGATTTTATTTGTTAGTGAAAGAAATCTCAAAGTTATTAAATATTCATTTCAGTCTCCACTTCTCTTTCTGCTTCAAGTCTGCTCCCTCCCAAAGCTGACAAAGGAGAAAGGAAACAGGGCAACTGCTGGCACCAAACATACAACCCAAACTGGGTTTCCAAAGCTCCAGACTACAGGAGGTGCTCAAGCAGATTTGCTGTTGTAGCTGCTTCATGCTTCTGAAGATCACCCCAGAGAAAGTGCTTGGATGTTTAGATTGGCTTTCACTTCTGAAGGGTCCAGCAGCAACATCTTTTGGCTAAAGGACAATTAACAAATCTAAAACGGGGGGGGGGGGGGGCGGGGGCAGCAGGGGGGCAAGACAGTTAAGGGGGCAGGGAGGCTTTGGTACACAA
>JAVJGJ010000030.1:4478146-4494409 GCA_035590215.1 Microhierax caerulescens
GGGGGGCGGGGGCAGCAGGGGGGAAAGAAAGTTAAGGGTGAAGGGAGGCTTTGGTACACAAGGCAAAGCAAAAGGAGCCAGCAGAAACCAACACTAAGCCTGGAGCTTAGCGCTGCCACCGTCTATCTGTGCTATACACACCTGCTCTCCCATAATCTTTACATACCCGTACATGCTTCCTTAAGCACAGACACCACAATAACCATTGTGATCCAATTCAATTTGCACAAAAATCACTAATTAACTCAGGGCACGCAGAAGATACCAAACCTGGAATCACAGGTAGTGTCTCTGTCACCAACACTAATCTCAGGGAAATCAGGGGACAGTGGATACTTACTTGGGTAGCTGGCCGGTGCTGCAATCTGCTCCACTATATCCTCATGCATACTGCTACTTATTGAAAATCTACAATAAATATTATTATTGTTACAAATACACCTTCACTTATCACCTATACCTTACACTACTGACAGTTGCACCTTTGATGAGAGTTACTTTTCAGAAGCATGTGCATTTTATTATGACTGCTCTCACATCTGCACAGAGTATATAATTTCTTTTGCGTCAGCGGATACCGTGACTAAGTTGCGTTAAGAATGAAATGGGTACCACAGCAATCAATGTTTTGTGCAAGTCATCTTACCCACCGGATTTTGCACAGTCCCGTGGTAACGGGTGAGCAGCAGAAACGGGTGAGAGCTGCAGATGGGTGTCTGCAGCCACAAACCCATATCCAAGTGGTACATGGCAGATGGTGTTTGGGTATCGAAGTCAGTGGTGGATGGCCATTTCATATCAGTACTAAGTGACACACAGTAGTTTCTGTGATGAAAAAATGTACGTGTATACACACATGCAAATAATCTGTGCTCTCCATTCACTTAAAACAGAATTCACTTAAGGAAAATCATTATTACAGGTATTTTCTTACACATTTGCATTTGTCTTCTTTTTTGTATTTTTGCTTGTGTTCACATCAAATGAATAAAAATACATTCTACTTAGCTTATGAAGCATTCACTTATAAAAAATGCTGATGTGAATTTGTTTGACAGAAACGCAGAAAAGAAACAGCAGAGCTCTAACCATGCACTAGACTCACTTGTTCAGCCACACACCCAGCACAAAGACATGACTGAATCTGCCAATCCTACATATATTTTTGTCATGTAAACTGAAAGCAAACCTCAGCCAGGTCTAGTGGTAATTAAAACTGAGGAGGGGACTTTGAAGGATGGCATGTAGTCACACGTTGCAGTACTCTCACTCATCTTAAAGAACAGAGGTGTTTCAGGTGGCTGGACATTACAAACCCTCTGTGCTTAAATTGCTGCTGGCTAATCACTTCTGTCATTATGTGCTGTCCTCAGCTAAGGGAGGAATCTGACAGAGAACAGAATACATTGTTAATTTACTATAAAAATCAAATTTGGATTTTAAAAAAATAGTATTCTGATTGGCTGTGCATAGGTGAGGAGGCAGAAAATGAAGAAAACTGCCACTTGCAGACTTTGGGGGAAAAAGTGCAATCTTCAAAAAAAAAAAAGACTGACTTTAAGAAGAAGTTAATTTTTCTACTGGCTTAAAAGAGACTAAAACTAAGGGTTTTGATCAAAACAAATCATGAAGTGTATAAACATGAAAATTAGTTTTCCCACTAGCAAGCACTCATACGCCACAGTCACTGAGTAACAACACCCAAGGAGCAAAGGCACTCACAAAGTACTCAAAATTCACTATTTCAATTAAACAGTCAGTCCCTTAACGGATGATAATTCATCATTCCTCAGAGGCTGTAAAAATACCAGCATTTCTTTTAGCACTCATCTGACAGGAAGACGAGAAAACACTGTAAAAGAAATGAAAGATAGGCAACCCTCCCTGCAACCCAACAGAATAGTTGCTCCTTTTTGTGAACAGGGGAAATACTTCACAGTTTCACTGAGCTTTTATTTGTTCATCCTCATGTGCCAGATAGAGGTGGTTTGCATTTTTATATCATTTCACATACAGGAAACCAAAGTACAAGTAGCACAGCATAAGCAAAAGAAGGCTCCACCTTTCCAGCCCTCTGCTCTTACATGTGTGGCAGAAATAGGCCTTTTTTTTTTTTTTTTTTTTTTTTTTAAATTTGACAGCAAGCTTCCATTATGTTTCTCTACTTTCCAGAACTGTTATTACCCAATAAGATCAGTGGGGGACATATGGAAACAAATTAAGAGTGTATTCCTTCTCCCAAGAAGCCTGCAGTGGAACCTCCTGTCTAGACAGACCCCACAAGCCCACAAAGGACTTTAAAAATGAGCTGACAAGGCAGAATTACTCTTAACTACATCAGGTCGGACTAAAGGTCCATTTCATCCTGCACCCAACAGAAACAAAAAGTGGATACGTGGGAAAGGGTATAGGAATACACACCAAGTAAAGAGTGAAGCCACCATATAACGCTCTTTCCTATCCCAACCCAAGTACAGAGACAACTTTTTCCTCTTCAAGGTATAAAATTGCACTGAACGCAACACAGCAAATCAACATGGATCAATCACCATGGCACAGCGTTGCCTTTCAGGCTCTCCTGCCCACTTCCCTGTTCCCCACCTGCCCTTGGTTGCTCCTCTCTACTTTGTGAGCTTTGGGAAGCCAAATTCCCTGACAAAAGTCACGACTGTGCTTCCCAGAACGACACCTGATCTCATCCGGAGTTTCCTTGTGCTAGCATAACACAATTGGTAATGTGGCAAGGAGAAATTTAAGAAAAGGAAATTGAAACGGGAAATGGTGTTAGCACTGGTGACAGGAAAATCCATAATAAAATCATCTTGACTTACAAGTAAAGTTAATCATGGAACTTCTTTAAAAGGTGGAGGTTTGAGTTCAAGCTTTTAGCATTTTATATATTTAGAATCTATTTAAAATGTTAAACCGATAAACACACATGACGCAACTTTATGTTGCTTCGGAATCTGCAGATACTACACACATGAAATTCCCCACTCAAAACCAACACTAAAGCAATTAGTCTTGGATACGAGGCCCTACTGAACAGGCACGGTGCTTTACCTCCATTACATCTGCTGGCCTACAAGACAGCTCCTGTTCTTTGGTGTCCTGCCAGTACTTCTCCTGTCAAATACACTGTGCGCCAACACAAGTGGCAACACGAAACTCTGCAGAAATTCATGCTGGTTTGGGTTTTGCAGGTCTGCTGCATGACACAAAACAGTAAGGGTGCTGGACACAGACCTGAAATACAAACAAGCCTCAACCCCACCACGCAGGTACATTAACCAGTAAAAGCTACTGAAATCATGAGTCAATGTACTCCCACAGCCAGTATTTGCAGGGTCAGCCACTGCCTCCTCTTCCCCAACACTATGTCAGTGCCATAATAAGCCTATGATTTCTTCCATCAAGCCCCATCCCAGGTTCAACAAGTGAAGGCTCATCCATAAAATTTCATCCTTAGCCTTAGTTCTCCCTCAGAGACATATTCCTGATAAACTATAGCTAAGGTACCATGGTAAAATAGGTTTTAATCCAATACAATTTCTTTTTTTCTTGTTTTGCCTTTTGCACACTTGTCTATTTATCTGTCTTGCAATTTCAAATACAAACCAGCACTGCTGAGAAGCAGCGAACTAACACAAGTGGTGACTATTTTGACAACACCAGTTATCTAAGCAGTTTGTGCTAGAAAGAAAGATTTAGGGAACAAACAAGGGATGCAGCCAGATATCAGAAGAAATACTGCTCTTAAGTGGAATATTAACATTCCCACCTGGAAAAGGTGACAGGGAGAATCAGTGAAGCGCATTAAGCAAAATCACTGCAGTTCACAACTGGAATACTTACAAGCTTTTTGACTTATCTTTAATATTTCAGAGTTGTAGAAAACCACTAAATGGAGACCAGATCCTTTCTTTCCTCTTCTCCCTTGCCCACTGCTAACAATACCGCTCAGCGTGATTCAGCTGGTGAATCCAGCCCAACTGTATCTCACACATTAAAAGAGAAGGGTGCACAAAGAGCCAGGTGCTACTTGGTGCCTTCCACAAGAACCTGGGGTGTCACAGGCATTGAGGGGTGACCAGCCCAAGACCCAGCTTTAGGATGTGGCACTACCACCCCTGGTTACAGCCCATTGCCAGAGAGCAGGCTCTGTCCTCATTGTTTTGACAGGCTCATTTCTTGCATTGCTACTTCCAAAAGGAAAAGCCCAGCATCCTGCATCACAGCTTACAGAAAATGGCTCTGAGCCTCTGACTCAGAAAGCTCTTATTCATAATACACACTGCATGAAGAACAGGAGAAGGAACGATCTGATCATTTCTGCCCCCTTAACCATGCACCTTGAGATAGTAACACAAAGTACATGCATGCCCTTGCACAATTTCCTTTTCAGCAGCAAGTGCCTTTTGGTTTCATTACTCCATGTCTCATTTTCTCCTGCTCACGTTTCCAGCCTCGTGCCATCAGCTGTTTAGCTCTTCACGTTTCATCTCCAGCCCTCTACCTCACCACCTCCCACGTTTATGAACAGATATACTATTCCTGCTCTCCATACCATTTCTCTGCTTATTGATCCCAGCTCTTGATGGCAATGACACAGAAACAACATGTCCAGGCTCTTCTCCTACCTCTTCTCCAAAATGAAGAGTTAGCCTATCTCACCCGCACAGCAATGCTGAGAGCCCCTGCAATACATTCTTTGCTGGGCATCATGGTGGGCAACCATTACTATGAACTTCTTTTTCAATATTAATTTTTAGTCTACACAAACCCAAGCTGCCTGCAGGTTGTACAAGGTAGGTAGGGACTGTAGGAAGGGATGAGGATGGGGGGGGGGGGGGAGGAGTTGAATATGGGGGACAACTGAAAGCCAGATGTGCAGGGGAGCTGTACATCTTCTAAAGAGGGCAATCAGAAAGCCAGAAAGACATGTTTTCAGCTTACTTTGTCCTTTCACACATCTGTGTTTATGGCTTTAATGGTAATGTAAAGCCACAAGAATCCTTTCTCTATGGCATTTAACAGTATTAAAAAACACTGTGCCTCTAAACATTCAGAAGCTAAATCCTAGCCTCACTAAGCTCAAGAGCAAAATTCTCCATGACTTCAGCAGTACCCAGTTTTGGCCCCAGGGTACTGAATGCAAGCACACACAGGGGCTAAACATAATCTTCTCTGATATTTACATAATTTCCCTATAAGTAAACAAATTAACATAGCCACAATATTTGATTGTACTTCCATCTTCCATGACCAATGAGTCAGAATTGCTTGTTTATAGTTATTAGCAATATAAACCTGCAAGCAATCAGCACTCTTCACCCTGCAGAAGCAGAGAGAGAACAGCTACAAAAGCCATCAGGAAATAGCAAGGGACACCCCGGTCCCAAGACTGAATTCAGAGCATTAGTATTTGCCATAGACAGCAACAGGAAATACTCTTCTTCGTGACTATGAATGTAAAAATAGTATTTGAAAAGCAAACCTGTTATGAGAACAGAATTAAGCTACTGAGGTTTAAGTTGATCAAAGGATTTAGAAAAATAATCCAGATTTCACTCTATTTAAATAATTAAAAAAAAAAAAGTAAAATTCAAAGCTGAGAGAAGGGACCTGTTTTTATTCTGATAACAAGGCACAAAACAAGATCAGAGTCGTACCATGCTGCGTGCCACAAAAATACCATCACAACTGCAAAAAGTCTGAATGGGCAACTCCAGTCACAGCAGCTCCACAGCCGCTCGGGAAAAAGAGCTGTGGTCTCCCAGCTCTCACCCAGCTGCATTATTCACTCTGCCATGCCATTTTTCTCCTATTCCAATAACATCTGGAAGCATGTACGGTTTTTCCTCCTCAGTCCATGCTTTGTACCTGGCTTTCTGGTGCATATTTGTTCTCCTTTATACTTCTTCCCAATATTCCCTAAAACTTCCCTTGTGGGCACTCATTTCAACTAAGCCTTCCTGGTACAGACCTGTAACAAAGCAGCAAACAGGATAAAAACCAGGGGAACTGCTAAAGACAGCTGCACACAGCACCAAGGGCATACTCCTAAATTTCCAGGTCAGAACAACACACACAGCACCTTAGACTGCTGGAACTTCCATCAATTTTAAATTTTGTCCTAGAGTACCTCCAGTGACTAATCAAATGCATAAACTACCAGACGCGCTGGCTAATGACCAGGTAGGAATGATGAACTAGAGACTGGTAAACTAGTTTGCAATCCCCACCACCAAGAGGCATACCTTACCTTAAGGGTGAAAGTCACTCCCATCTTCTGTTTTCCATCTCCTCTTTGACATTCAAATCGAGATACAAAACCAGTCCTGCAGTCTGATACAGAAAGGTCCCTGCATCTCCTCCAACACTGGTTTTGTTTCCCTGAACACCGAGACCAGATCAGCGTTGCCACAGAGAGCACCTCAGCTCAATTCAGCTCACACTTGGAAAAGACTTCATGGATATCAAGGCTAACTCAGGGAATTTGACTTTATGAGCACAGAAGCAGCAGACTGTGAAGCTCACATGCTATTTCTTTTTTTTCGCATTCAACCATGCTCAGTATTCTCAAAGCAATAAAATAGTTTCAACTCAAAATACAATCCAGGCGTGTTCATGAGATGTCACAGGAGCTGGCAGCAGTTAAAGAGAAAGAATGCAAAATCATAGGCAGGGAAGAGAGTAATGGAAAACTGAACACCTGAAAAGGCACACAGGTCATCAATTTACTCACTATGAGAATCTGTCAGTAAACAGGACCGTGCGATTCACCTGGTAGCAACCATCAAAGCAAAACCAAGAAGTCTTCAGGGCCACCTCCATTCTTACTTGTGGCTTTTATTCCTGACAATACTCAGTCACAGCCAAGATCAAAAATGGAGCTGATCTCACACACTCAGAAAATCCAGAGCAGATTTTTTTGGGATAGTTTCCTTGGCATAGGTAATTCACCTGGGATCTTCCGTCCCACCTCTGCCTCTCACATGGACTGCATTAACATCTACCTCCTGCTTGCAAGAGACACCACATCTCAGGAACTGGCTAACACTGACTAAGGCCAACAACAGCCTGTTATGTGCATTTTCAAAGCACACACCAATGCAAAAACGCCCCAGAAAACAGCTGTTTCTTCTGCATTTGACTTAAGACAAAAAAATACAGGAAAACAGTTATCCTGGTATTTACCTTCCACTAAAAAGGTAAGGGCTGTGATGGCAAGAAACAGCAAGTAGGTTCTTCATGAGCTTTCCCACGATAGCAGGAGCTCTTGGGAAAGCAGGGTGAAAGAGAAGGGAGGAGGTGCTGCCATAAGGATGCTATTCTCCACAATCCTTTGACATCAGTAGGATCATTCCTACATCTGAAATAAAGCGTTTTATTTCAAAATTAGGCTGGTGATTTTTTGTACCTTGGGGTTTCTTTTAGAGGCCAGGCAGGAGGGGAAAGCCAGCAGTAAAAAACCTACTTGCCTTACTCTCATTAATTGTAACAGGTGCAAAGAAATTCCTCCTCACGTACTGCAAGCCAATTTAAACCCCAGAAAAATAAGAGTCCTCAACCTGTTGCACTTAATTAATGTTCTCAGTGAACTTCACCTTCTCCTCTGTAGTCTCCTCCGGTCCCATGCTGCTGCCCAACCTGTTCTACCTACAAAGGAAGGCCAGGGCAGGGCCTGGAAGGGTTTGGACCAATTTTTCACCCAACAGCAACAGCACTATGTGCTGATTCTGCCACATTTGCTATTGCTTCAACCTGAGTGCCCTCAGAAGACCAAACCCTGCAGGCTTTCCACCGCCGATCTTCCCTGACTCAACAGGAACACCATCCAAATCTGGACGCTGGCATGCACCATGGTTCTATCTGCGAGAACAGGATCTCTGCTTGCAGCCTCACACGGGCTTCCTGGCCGGCAGTCAAAGTACGGGGGAGGAAAGGCTAAGTGTTTGTTTACACCCTCTGCAGCTGATGGGTGGGAAGGGAGCCGAGAGGGACGGAGCAGGCAAAGACAGGGTGCACATCCTTAACTACCATTTTCGGAGTGGCTGAATCGGCGCCGCGTGGACGGGTATTTACTGCTGACACAGGCCTGTAATAAATCACTACCTTTCTGGAGCGACAAGGAAGTTGCAGGGGTGACTGAGTCATCCTCCATCCTGACGCCATTCCAGGAGTGGAGCCACGTACATCCCCCGGCTTTGGGCTGTGCCCGTGGCCCAAAAATAGCTTTTAAGCCAAATCCTGCAGTCATCATTCAAAGCTGAAACGCTTTATTTACACTCAGCAAGAATTCAGGTATGGTTTTGACACTGCTAAGAGCAACCAGTGCTTAAGTTATTTGCTTAACAAAGGAGTCTATTTAACTACAAGAGTTACACCAAGTATGCAATGTTTTCTGACCCACATAGAAGCTAATAATTCGCATTTTATGGAACCACTTTACGTAGACAACCCATCTTAATGGCTAACAACACACTGTACAAAAAGTAATAATTGAAAAGCAGTCGTCAGCACTGTTATTTGTGTTACAGGTAACTCACAAACCTCATCAAATTGTAGTATTAAATTTCTAACGACCTTCTGGCAGGCTGTTCAGTTCGAGAGTCTTTTTTTTAAGGCGTGAGCCTGCAGACTGGCAAGCAACTGTGGGAGAAGTACGTGACAGCTACTCGGAGCCTGTGGGAGTGGCCTGGCAAAAGCCCCCGTCACAAAGATGTCAGCCTGATCCCGCTTTGGCAGAAGAAGCGACTTTGACTTCATGAACCCTCCCTCTCTCCAGCCAGTCACTTGACGGGGCTTCTCTCACAAGTTTCTACCCTAATGCCAGATTAATCCTACTTTATCCAGTCCCCAGACATTGAAGAAGCTCCAGCTCTTTTCTCTCAAATCGTTGGCTTTTCAACTATTTCTGTTGCAGCACCCAAGCATTTGCTGTGGATGAGAAAAGGCTCAGAGATCAGCACAGCAGTGTAAAGGCAAACAAATATTATATCACAAAGCCTGGGATTTTCATAGTCTTCATGAAATTAGGCCCCCTGAATCCCACTGTGACTCAGTGAAGAGTCAAGTGCATAATTTTTCATTGTGCTTGTAAAAATCCCCCAAATAAACGTATGACTAAATGTAGCTCCACAAGGCTGAGCATTTGTTATTCTCCTAAATGCTGTTACTAAGCCCAAGGCCTCTTATTCCATTATTTATTTATTTATTTATATTAGGAAATAGTCTCGCTCTTGCCAAAATGTTGAAGATGCAGAATGCTAGTTATAGGAAAATCCACCTCAGAGTCAGCTCCCGTCGTTGGGGGAAGAAAACAAACAAACCCTATATTCCAAGCTGACAATCATCATGATCTGCCCATTAGTGTTGCGTCGCCGGTCTGTCACGCTGATGGAGTCTGTCTACTTGTGTTGGGGATGACAGTCGCTCCTCGCTGCTGACGTCTTTGCTCAGGGCTGTGCTGCGGTCTCCGGTACACAATCTGCTCCAGAACATGCAGACTGGCTGTTGCCATTTCAAAAGCTTTCCTAGCATATTTCTGCAGACTGAAACAGGAAAATTCTGGGCAGACAGGCGCTGATTTATCTCTGTATGAACGCCTGTGGGTATAATTTGTGCAGCTCTTCCAAACAAAACATTTTCACTGTGATAGGAAAGGCAAACTCCCCCAAACCCAATTTGTTTGGTGGTTAATTAGTATCCTCCACTGCAACATCTGAGACAAAAGAAAGAAGTGCTCCCTCTTCTCCCATGAGCATCAAGACTTTTTAACCTCAAAGATATACCTTATCTGACATGAGAAAAGCAGAACAGATCCAGCTTTTTTTTTTTTTTTCCTCCCCAAACAGAGGGAAAACAACAGAAACTATCTCAGAAGCTTGTTCATTGGTAAATTCTGATTTTCATTTCAGTAGCACTGGTCAGACACTTAAAATTATAGGCTCCTACACCTGAAAACTAGGTAGTAATTTAAAAACATAAATCATAAGAAAAAACAACTCTGTCCGTAAGAACTCTGAGTGGTAAAAATAACAGAGACAGTATTAGAAAACCCTGGTTTGCTTTTCTTTCACCCGCTAATAAAACAAGTCCCTGAAGTACCCATACGAGTTTCTTCTCTGTGCATTTCCATGCTGGGTGAAGGGGAGAGCCGCCAGCTCTGCTCTCTTGAATTCAGTCTGGCTTATTCAGCAGCTTCAGTTCTGCTCTTTCAGATTCCTCCAAAAATAAAGGCTCAGAAGAGAAAGCTGAGCCTCTGGGCATCCACCAGACCACAGCTACTGTGCGTTCATAACAAGCACAACTGCACTGGAAGAAAAAGAACAGTACCCAATCCTTCAGCATCACATGGCCGACCAAGATCAGCAACCCCAACATCTTTAAACATCCTGTTTCAGAGAAGAACCCGCTGCCAAAAGCGGATCTGCAAGAAAAGACCAAACTCCTGCACATTTTGTTGGTACATTTATTGCACATCAGCTGCACTCCCTAGAAGCTGCAACTGAGATGAGCAGGCCTGTAGACAAAATTAAGCAGCAGGATCCAAAATGTGTATTGCCAGAACAGAGAAACATCTTAGTCACCCCTCAAAGCTGATACTAAAATGGGCCTACAGACCCTTATCAGCCTTTAAGACAGAAACATTTGATTTGGTTTACCAGCTGATTCTTCCCTCAGACTGTTTTCTGGTGGAGATGTGCAAATATTCAATATTCAGAACTTCACTGAATAGCAATTCAAAAGGAATTCTCCAAACAGAAAGGTGAACTTCAGCAAGCATGTTTCCCCAGGAATGGCACACCAACATCAGCACAAGTCAACCCCAAAACTGCAAAATTCACAGAAAATGCTGCTGCCGCTGTAACACAGGGGAAGACAGCTATTCATTCCCTCCTCTGTGCCTTCCTGCTAAAACAATCTCCCTGCCCAATATCCTAAATTGCACAGGCTCCACAAATCTATAGCTAGCCATGACTCTAAAACACAGAGGTCTGTCTGCCAAACACACATAATCACATTGAAGTTGTTTTGCTTTTATTAATAAAATCTTGGGATGGGATGAGATAAAAATCCTAAGGAAGAAAGTTTAAAAGGTAAGTCCCTCCCCCTCACCGAATGAAGAGCTGTCTTTGTGTGGATAAACTCCTCTGTCGGGCAACTTGGATAAACTTTTCCTTGTTTATTATAAAAGCACAAGCTCACCAAGGTCCTTTTATGTCCTGATGTATGAAATAATTCCAGCTATATATCATTTCACTGAGTCCAAGGGGTGAGGCTATGGTATTTATAGATATGTTCAGGGCTAGAATTTTGGTTAGCAACAACATAGTTACGGTCTCAATGCCTAACACACTTTTGGGAAAATGCCCACCTGTATATATAGATCCTGGAAAAATTTTCCCTATTAAATACATATTTCAAGTGAACTTGCTTTTTGTCTTTTTCCAAACATATGCATAAAGCCTATTACTTTCTGTTAGAGACAGAAGAAAAACAAACTGGGGCCATTTCCATAGTAAGTGGGAAGACCCTGATGCTTTCAGACACATTCACTGGTTTGGGATTTTTTTTACTAGCCACAGCATTTCACTCTCAAAAATGAGGCCTCAGTTTCACTAATCGCATGCCACACATTAAGAAGGTGAATCTCTGCAAACAACTCAAAACACAGGCAGGTAAGACAGTGCTCCACAAAAAAGAATGGATGTTTTCCTCCCATTCAGATAACAGATGAAGAGCTCATAATCATTTAAAAATCTATTTCTCCCAATTGCTAATCCAGAGCCCTGCCTAAAGGCTGTTCAGGACTGGACCAATACTCCAGTTAAATCACTTGGCACTGGCATCTCTTCACTCCATAACTACCTTCCTCTGAACCAAGGGACAACACACATGCTAGCAAGGGATGCTGTCGGATTAACACGGTGGTGTTGCAGAGATCTTATCCATATGCATGTACCATTGTTGTGTATAGCATCATTATGTAAGTGCCTCTATTTTTAAAACAAACTGAAAACGTTTGTCTGGTCACTCTCTACTATTATCCCACCCATAAACCAGTAAGATGAAATTCCTCCCACTTTAATCATAACTTTACAGGCTTACGGGTGGAATAACAGTAGAAATGATAAACCACAGATTTTCTGTTTGCTTTACAACCATGAAAATTTTACCCATTTTTATCAATAGTATTCCAGAAGCTGCCAGAATAATAAATTAACAACCTTTGGATGGCTTCTTTTCATACACCAAACAACTACCCTTACCACTAGTACCAAAGTCTAGGACAATAAACTCTGTAACCCAGACAGACTCCTGGTCCACTGGTACAAAAGCAAATACTTCAAGTCAATTCACAGTCAAAAGATCCTGCTTCTTTGCCACACAGAGGAAAAAGTGGAACTTAAACCATGACTTTTTAACACTCATCTGTTCCTGAAATGGTCCAGGATGGCATGTTGAAAGCTAACCTAAAGAACAAATCAAGGACCTAGTCATTGTTTTCACTGCATGACGCTGCACTTACTGGAATCTGTACCTCTTAACTTCAAGCTCTTCAATACAGTTTTAAAATTCTGTTCCCCGCATCCTTCCACATCCTCTAAAATGTTGCATGAGACACCTTGCAAAGATTTACTTTGGGAAGAACATCAGACAACACTGCTGAAGTCGATCCTTGGAATACAGCAACTCTTGTCGCCTGAGTTGCTCTGAATCAAGACTTACTGTGATCTATGTACAAGATGCACAGCTGCAGAAATCGCATCACTTCTTGTATTTCAACATTTTTTTTGCATGCATTCACCTAAACACGACAGCCATAATGGTATGTATATATAAAAGGTGATTGTAAATGGGCTGGGAGCATACCTTACTGCAAACTTATAGCAGTTACCCTTCCATACATTCTAAGACCTGTTAACATCCCCATATATAGTACTTTTCTGTGTGAAAAATCTATAAAGGAAGATATTCTTCCAAAATTCAGATAAAAACACAGGGCGGGCACTTAAAATGACAAGTTGTAAAACAAGTAAAATAAAATCTTTTGCAGTGTACACAATTATACCAGAAGCCCACCGACACAGGGTGTTGTGAACAGTAATGCCATGAAGTTTTTCAAAACACGTTAGGCATTTTTCAGAGAAGGCAATCCATCAGCAACTATTAAACGCAACAGCCTCAATGGAACTGCCAGCCCAAAGATTTCCTAGAGCAATGACAACTGGAAGGGTTCTACCAGGAAGAGAACGCTGTAGTTACAGTTTTCCTATCCACGTTAAGTGGCCTCATCAGAAAAGATATTGAGCTAGACAGATTTCTAGTCTGACCAAGAATAACTGTTCTTATTCAGCTCATAAAATCGAAGACGACAAGATACCAACCTGTTAATAAATCAGAGCTAAAGGAGACTAGTACCAGTAAAAGAAATAGTCTTAAAATTACTGATTGCATATCAGATTCCACACCGCCTCTTCTCTGAACATTCTACAATAATACAGCCTTAACAGTACTACCAATTCCCAGAAGTTCCTCTTTAGATTACAGTATACCCAAAATGTGCTTGTGTACATTTAGGCACAAATACGTTATACAGCACAAAGATCAGCCAGTAGCACAGTGATATATATTTACAAGTGCCTGTGAAATCCCTTTGCAATTAGATGCCTGTTTATATAGAATTAAACACAGTCAGCAAGGAAATAAGTAATAATAGTAATAAAAAAGCCACCTCTCTGGAGTATTTTTGAATGTGTATCCAAAACATAGTCCCGTTCCATCATGTTCTGCTGAAGGACAGAAAAGCAGCGTCCAGGAGGGTACCTTACCTTTCCCTGAACAAGAGGAAGGCTGGAAGGGCTCAGGCTCCACACCAACACGAAGGCCTCTGGAAAACTGACTGCCAGGAGTCAGTTATTCCTCCTTCCCCCACACACTTGACACCACTGCATACCGTAGTTAACGGTGGGCATGTTTCATGCTACAGTATTTTTAGAGCGAGGTCCACTTCTACAGCACCAGAGCCCATGGGAGATCCCTGCGCCACAGCTGCAAACCAGGCCCCAGAGAGGCACTGCGTGCACAAATGCGGAGAGGTCCCTGTTGTAGCACCATTGAACACCTACCAGGATCCTCCCTGCACTCCAGCTCCTTCCCCCACACCCCAGGCCTCCACCTTCCCCTTTCTGTATTGGCTCTCATCTCTCTCGGTGGGGTCTCACCTCCAATACACCAGTAATGCCCACGCCATCTACTCCTGCGTCGACCTTTGCTGCGCAGCACGTGCATGCGTCACCATCTCCTCTCTCAGCAGATTCAGGGAGGCAAGTCTTAAAAATCTCTACCTGCAGTAATGCTGCTTCCACAACAAGAAGAAATAGCCAAATAATAATGGACCAGTTGAGGGGCTGCCAGCTTCAGCAAATGTGTCTGGAATTGTATTTTTTTTTATTTTAAAAAGCTTCCAATTGAGCCTTGGTCATCTTCCTAGACCCAACACCTGCACTGCAATCAGCACAGCGCCTGCACAGCACCCCAGATGTGATCAGGCTGCATGCAAAGGTATTTGCAGAGGCCTTTGCTTGCCAACTAAATGAAGCTGAAAGTTTGCCCATGCATGCGGGCAGCACCTAACACACCACAGAAGCTCCTGGAGTACAGACAATCAATATTAAATCCATTATAATCCCAAGAAGTTTACCAAACACTTATTTACTACATTACTGTGTCCACGCATTGTGTTTTTGTCCAGTATTTGCAGTACGCTAACTGCAGCACACCTCTCCCATGTAAACACTCACGCTAATCCATGACGTTATATATATATATATATATATATATCTCTATCTCATTTGTTTACCCGAAGTTGAATGATCGTTGTTAATCTGATTGCATAACAAACTACAGCAGCCTTAAATAACCAAACTGCTCTTTCCAGCATGGATTAGTCGAAATCACTCACTTCAGCACCCCAGCTCTTAAAAAACAAAGTGAAAGAGATAATGGAGAAAGAAGAAAATAAAAGCACCCAGCCACTTCTTTCACAGCTAACTACTGTGGAAGACATACTGCAGTGTGCAGATGCAATGTAGTAACTTCACACCTGGTACAGGCTGTGACAGCAAGGTAAAGCGAAACGTTTTCAGCTGCTGAACAATATTGTGCAATTAAAGCACATTCTGCTAGATCTTATTCACAGCTCCAGCGCAAGCTATTAAGCAAACTATACATCGTGGATTTTCAAAACAAGTAATTGCACGTATATAAACAAAGGCCATAATTTACATGGCAGATCCCATAAAAGCTTATCTACCACATGACGTCACACCCATAAATTACAACTTAAAGTCCCAGTACCAAAAAGCTCCTGCCCTCCCAGCCCAAAATGAACATTATTAATATCAAACAGTGCTCATCCGTGCCTGCACCTCTTGGAGGTAGACCCACATAAAGTGCCTCCTCAGACAGAGTAGTATTTAAAGATTCTTCAGACAATGAGAAGATTTATAATTATTATTGTATTGCATCATCACCAAGTCCTAAACAAATCAAGCTGCCTCATCATACAACGCTTAAGATAATACAAGGTCTAAACATCAAGCAGTGTTGGTGCATTCCACTTGTACCAAAGGGCAAACACCTCCAGCCCCCATACACAGGAGATCTTCAGAAACACGTAGCCTTACAGCCATTATCAAAGAGCAAGTTAGAAAAGCAAAACCAAAACACACATATTTCTTTGAACAGACTCAGGACCATAATTTTTCCATTGAAATCCAACCAATTAGGGCATGGGGAAGGTGAAGGGCAGGCAAATGGGAAACCAAGTAAGGCAAGGAATATGTTTTGGCATCTCTCAGTTTTAGTTCACTGGTCCACGATCTGCCCAAGAGAAATCAAGAGGCAGTGCCAGGGGCTAATATGAAACTGCCTATTGATCGCAGCTGGCTTTCTACAGCACACAACAAAATTCATCCCCTTGACTGATACCCACAGTGATACCTCATCATGGAAGTTACAGACAAGACAGGCATATCAGCAAATGACCCTCCAACCAACACACACTGGAATACCTTTGCAGGGGAAAGCAAGCTAAGCATCTCTGCTCCAGGCACAAATATCTGCTCCTCTGAGTCCGTAGTCACACGCAAATCCATAATAATTATTCCAGTGCCCCTACGATCTGCCTGCACTGGGGGACTACATACACAGCAGGCCCTAACCCAGGGAAGAAAGAGGCTCCACCGAGCC
>JAVJGJ010000030.1:4495704-4512587 GCA_035590215.1 Microhierax caerulescens
CTCCGGCCCGTCCCGCCGGGCTGCGAGGGGCGGGGGCGGCGTTACCTCCGGCGGCGGCGGGTGGCGGGCCGCCCTTCCCGCCCGCTGGCCTTCGCTCCCCGGCCGGCCGAGCCGCCCCGGGTCACACAAGCCCCGTGTGGCGGGCAGGTGCCCGGGGGACTGAAGATGACGTTTAAACGTAACAGCATGTCCTTAATTAAAGTGAAGGGTCTCACAACTGCCCGTGGAACGGTTGGAAGTTACTACTAAAAATGTGCCCTTTCGAATGCTTTGTTTCCAACAGAACTGACAGGCAAGGATAAGGTGTTACCTTTCCAGTCATTTCGGAAATCCTTACCAAAATTTCCCGCTTGCCAGTTTGTCCTTTTCCATTGACTGTTACGAATGAAGTCACAGTGATTATCAGGGCTGTGCTTTTTAATTACCTCAGGGAAAACTTGTTATGCGTGCAGAGGTGGAAGAATGCAGGGATGGGACTTTTCCAGGCCAAGCTGTCATATTAGCACACTGGGTTTTAAGTGCACCCTTCGTGTGAGCAGTTCAGTACCCTGAAAGGGTGACGGCCAGTACAAAGGTGTTCCCGCTCCCTCTCCTAAAAGATCTGTGGGTGGATTGTCCTCTCCTGAGGGAGAAGGAGCGCTGGGCACCCACCAGAGAGTATCTCCAGCATCCACGGTCCACAGTACCTCAGGGTAGGAGTCTGAAGTGGGGGAACACCAGGCATCGAGGTAGTCAGAGATGCAAAACTGCAGACCCCTGTGCCTTTGGTGTCCTTCTCCCACTCAGCAATGGGACAGCAGAGTGGTTCTCCACCTTACCGTGGGAGGATTGTTGCCCAAGAACGCAATGCATGTCAGCTTTATTGCAGCATGTGCCCCAATTTTCACAGGCAAAACTGTGGTTTTGTGTTCACAGAGGGACAGTTTTTCATGAAAATGACTGTTGACTGAACAGAATTTGAGGTTGAGGTTGAAGATCTGGTTATAAAAGCTTTCTCAGATTGCTTCTGCCAGGAAGTGCTACCATACGAACTAGAAAGATTCCAGCAAACCTACATTCTTTTTATCACTTACAGTTTTAGTATCTTTCAATAATCCAGGCAGATGTGTTTTCATCTAAGGACATTTTTCCTTCACCATTATGAAAACAGTAAAATAAGTAACAGTTTGTTTGCCAAATCTGTGGCAACATCCCATTTGCAGTCATTTCTACCTTCATCTTTCTAGCAATCTAATCATTTTTCTCTGCATTGGAAATTACTACCAGGAAGGTGGACATAAACACCAAGAGATCCCAAAAGAGGGAATATTTTCAGCTTTGAAACAACTTTGAAAACAACTTTGAAGTTGGCCAACTTTGTTTTTCACCCTTTTCACTGCAGAGAGCCTGATACTGTTTCCAAAGACACATGGAGCTTTTACAGTGAAAAATAAATGATTGCTATGCCACTGTAAATGAGCTTCCAATAAAACAGCCATAAAAGAACAGCATAAAGCAAACATATTTTGTTTAGCCTTCACAAACCTCCCTGACATTTTCCTTGTGATATGTGCAGTTCGTTAACATTCATAATATAATTATTTACATGTAAATCCGCATCCTTATGCACAAATTTGTTGATCAAGTCTTTGTCTACCCCTCTCATGTAATCAAAGATACATCTAAAAGCAGAAAACAGTTATTTTCCTGATTTCTTGTGTTTGCGTTACTCATTTTTGAGAAGAGACATTGCATACTGGAGAGTTGTTAATGATAAATAATGTAAATGATATTACATACAAATGATAAAACAATGAAAAATAGTGTAAACAATTTCTGATATCCAGAATGTTTTTGATACCAAGCATAGCCCACTCCAGCTGAGCCTGGTGCTCTGTCCCTGCCTAGTGCTGCCCAAACAGGGTATTACTTCATTACCCCAAGAATAAATTATGGTTTTAATATTAAAACCAAGGGCTGGGGGTTGTTCCTGCAAGAAGACAACAACTTTCATCCTGACTTTTTTTGTACAGTACAGAAGAAATCAGCTTTCCTGATTCAGTTCTCCTGCTGCTGTGGGAATTAATTGACTTGGATCTGGGGGAGCCAGACTAATATTCACAAAGACAAAATCATTATTACAAGAAAAAAGAAAAAACACACAAGCCCCTTAAAATTCTTGGGAAGTAGAGGGGTGAAGATAGAAATGAGTATCAAGAGTCAGTGGCTCCAGAGACTGCAGTTGGTTATCTTCTTTTGAAAGAAGGTACACCTCTGGGCCAAATTCTGCCACACTAAATTTTGGGACCCTTTCTTCTCTAAGGCAATAGCTTGAGTGCCCCTGAAATCCACGGGCTTGTCATCAGGGAGGCCTTTCCAAGCAGGGCTACCACTGCCATCAGTGGGAGGTTCCTTCATGTTGACTCTGACACAGCAATGCACCAGATGGAGCAGAGTGTGATGTGCACAATTAATTTCCAACAATGGCTGCGAGCTTTAAAGCTGGTGAGTTGGTGTCTCAAAGTCTGAAATTTTGCACTATGGCAGATTATTTGTTGGTTTGATCTACATGTTGTTTCTGTTCTGATGAATCTGTTTGATTAGAGCATGCTTTTTACCTAGGCTGATGTATATTATTTCCAATGTGGCTGCAACTGCAGTGGGAATATGGACTTGTTTTCTCACGCTTGTACTCACATTATACTGTCATAGTGCACTTACATTCACAGAAGAGCATTTTCAGTACAATAACACTAGCTACACAGGGAGAGGTAAAAGTGTTACAGCTGGTGTATGTGTAGAACAAGATATGAAGATGGGAAATGTAAAAGGGAGCACTGGAAACATCAATCCTCTTAGGAGAGCCGTTAAAACAGTGGTGTAGAAATACCAGTTTGGTCCATTTATGCACACGAATAAGTTATTTGGCTTTCATCAAACTACTGCAATGATATCAACATGTGTGTGTGCCATGCATGTTGCCTGAGTTATATTAATATAGCAGTACTTGTAGGGATTTAGCTGCCTTCTTTTCTTATAAAAATGGGAATACAGTTCACTTGTCAATGCCAAAGCCATACATGTACCTGCACCCTACTTGTTATGGCTAAAAAAATAAACTGTTACTTTAATCAGGTAGCTGATAATCAGCACAACAACCGCCTGCGTTCCAAGCCTGAAAATTTTTGCAAATGCCTAAGTTATCCTATTTTATTTTCTGAAAGGTACTGTTGATTTCCTCATGGTGTAATGAAGCTCTACATTTCAGAAATGGGAGAAATTAGAGAAGTCATGGCTTGGTTTACAGATAAATAAGTGAAATTGCTTCACATTTTTCCCAATTAACATAAGTTCAGAAGAAAAACTAAAAAGCTGCACAGACTGCTGCCAGGAACAGTTTAAAGATTCTGATTAATTGTTATCGTCTAGACCCTGCCTGGGAAACGCTAACGTAAACTCCACAATGACAAATTCATTTTCCCTTTAAGAGTAATAGTACTGTAACATCAAACTGTTTCCTAAACGTGCTAATATTCAAAGGTCTTTATGAACATAATCTCTGGGGTTGGAAAGTCACTGTGAAAGGACTCTGACAGCCGGCGTGATGAAGCCATTCCTCCAGCTGGAGGAGAATCATGAGTTGGTCTGGCATGTACCTGTGCTGCTGGATAATGAGAAGAGGGCACAGAAAGGCCCATGCTTTGTAGATTCAGTTTCCTCCCATGGATTTTCCATGTCCCATAGAATCTGAAGATGTCACGTATCAAAAATTTTACAAGATGGCAAACTTGCTGAGGTGGGTTTGATGCTGTAAATCACCAAGCTGCTTTTTGAGCTGTTCTGCAGCTTGACAAGCTATACAGGAACAGACATGAACTTCCCAGCTCCTTTTTAACAGTGTATTGACATCAAAGTCTAGCTTTAGACATTTAAACGATTACAAATTAGTGGATGTTTGTTTTACACAATCTGGCCATGCTCGTTTCATTCACTATCATTATTGAAATGGAAATGGTATTAATCTGCAATAAAGAAAAAAATGGATCGCAAATTCTCGGCATATTAGAGAATGCATTTTAACCAATAAAGAGTGATCGTAGAATAAATAATGTCTTTGAAAACATGAACTACACTTACTTGCCTCACTGAGCAGTATACCTGTTCAGAGGGCAAAAAGGAGTCTGAAATATTTAAAAAGGATCAAAGTTTAATCTGCATTACTTAAAGCTGCGTGATTCTCCTGCATTTCCTTTTTCACATTTTCATCATCACAGAATAGTGCCTACATTAAAAATCTAGGGCAGAAAACAAGCCCAGCTGTAGGAGAAACCTACTGACACCCCCAGGAATTTTCAGGCAGTCTTTACTAATCCCAGTTTTATATGCAAAGTTTGTTTATTTACTCTTCAAATTCAGTTATTCTCTTTATACCTGAGATTGTGATTAAGAAAATAAGGCAAAATAGGTAGATAAGCCACACACACATTTTGGATTCTGTATAAAGAATAAAAGGTTCATGTCAGAGCATCCAATTCTGAGGTCCTCATTCCACGTTAATGTCTTAGCAAAGCTGTCTATTAATTTCAGACAAAGGCAGAGGGAGTAAAGAGTATAAGCAGGAACTTTAGTCTCCAGTTGTTCAACATTTGGATGCAGCACAGATACTGCTAAATTTAATACACTGAGCTTCTTAGCCTAAAATACGTTTTGTGCTGCGGCTGGAGTGGCAGGCCATGTGCCTGTACTATAGCGAGATAAACCAACCAAGATTGACTTGATTTTTGTGCCTGGAGCCACAGTTTGTCAGAAACCCCCACCATTTGCTATACTACTTCTCTACCAGGGGAACATATGATCTAAAAACACAGGAAATTAGTGACAAGCAAGGGCTGGGTGCTATGGTCCTGTCTGGGTCACCAGCAAATGATCCCTTTGACTTTCATGGTGCAGATTTGGATCCAAAGCACATGCTAAGTTACACTCATTACTGAGTTAACATCAAGAAGCCAAGAACATTTTCTTCTAGTCTACAGATGTTTCTCAGTAATAGTTATGCTAGCAGGCCTTTTTGTTTAAGCCTCTTAAGCTTTAACATGGCTCATTTTGAGACTAAATTAGACAGAGTGCAGCTCTACCTCCTCTTCTGGGAAGGTGGCCATCTGGGGGACACGGCTCACTAGTGATTTGTTCTTCTGGCACACATATGCAAAGCACAGATTCACTCCTGCTCCTTACCTCCATCAGGCGTATACACAGTTTTAAGGTAAGTTAGAAAAAGGGAGATTGTCCCACACAGAGACCCTCTGTACCACAGTGGTGTCGGCACTACCAGGCTTCTGATGACTACAGACCACATCCATTTGGACGTGCTGTTGTGGCAAGTGCCTCAAAGGGGTCCGCCAAGACTTTGGCTCAAATGGGAAGGGTTATTGGGAAGCCATCCTTCATACAGGGTACTTTATGTTGAATTTTGCTGTCTGGGTATTTGGGAAATGGTTGGGTTGGTGTGATGGGATATACGAGTTGCTATGTGATGGTTCCTTGGCAGGGTGGCGGTAATACAAGAGCAGTTTACTTGTTATGATAAGATCTGAACTGCCAATGTTGAATATTGAGACAACTACATTAGGAGATAAGCATTGTTAAATTTTAAGTAGATCAGTCTTTCAAGGGCCCATAAAAATACTGTTTGCAAGAACATGAAGCAAAAACTTGTGGCTATAACAGTAATGAAGAATTAGGGGATTTTTCATATATGTTAACACACCAGGAAAAAAAACAACCACTAAACACTCCAAGTTCATAACTAGTTGAAGGATTGCTTCAAACAGTAAAATCTGGCATAGGTGAAGTCATCATTCCTGTTCTACCCAAGTCATTTAACAGCATTGCAGGAAAGGACTATGCAGCATGTGCAAGGTTAAACCCGCACACAGCTTCTATTAGATCACAGTCTCAGGTCTCAACAACTCGGATGGGCAAACAGTGGTTCAGTAAGTAGCCTAGAGCACAGAGTGGGCCTGAGAAGCAAAGCTACAAGCCATGGCTAAGAGGCCGTATTTTAACTGCTAGCACAACTTCCAATGCATGATTGGAAGAGGGCATTAAAAAGAAGTATATAAATGGATTCACCTGCATCAGTTTTCATACCAGAAAGGAGAATTCACTGACTTGAGAATACTGTTGTCCATATGGGATTGAAGGTCTGTTTCATTGTGCAACATTGTGTGTGTTATTCCCTTTTAATTTCCAAGCTGAGGAAATAAAGAAGAAATATTCTTTGTCATTATGCTGCTATTATGGCAGAGAATTTAATTGCATTCAAATCAAGGCAAATTTATGATTCCCTTAGAAATTGTAACTTGGTCCAAAACACTAGCTCTTTTGGAGTGATTGTTGCTATGCACCTTTACAGAAAATATTTAACTCACAGAAAGTGTGTATTATAGTTGATAAGGGAACAATTACATTGAATTTCACAACTTGTATAGATATGTGATTAATCACAAATGCATTTTTATTGTAATTTTTATGTATAGGTTATGATATGGAGCTGTAGAGTAGGATTTGTCTGCCTTATCCTAGGCATCTCTGATCAGATGTCCATGGTACAGCTAATCATCCATGGCTCCTTTTAAAGTCATTGGAGAGAAATAAGGACCTCTAAAGGCTGATTTATCTTAAGATGAAATGAGTGACTTCCTGGAAGCTTGTGTTTTGCTGGCATAACTAGCTCAAGCACAGGCACCTAAGTTCTGATGTCCAAACCATGTGAGGTAAATCCGTCCTCAGGGAGCAATTCAATGTCTTTAGGAAGACAATCATTCCATCATCATTTTTGGGAGCTTTTCCTCAATCAACATATAAGAAGTTTTGCCTTTCTGGCTTTCCTATTTTGTTAGTGTTTACTTGTCCTGTCTCCTCCAGAACTGTCATTGTTCAGTCCAGAGATACTGTGGAAATGCTCTCACTTTGGCAGTAATTACTCAAAAAAGTGTTTTCATTTCATTATGCAAACAAACTCGCTTGCTGCCTAGGCTGCTCAAAAGTTTCTAACTTAAAGGAAGAAGGAAAGAAGGAATGAAGGATGTCCCTCCCCAAAAGGCAGGGAGGATATTGCCAGCAGTCTTGTCATAATCATCTCTGTAGCTTAGAGGCAGAGACAGAGATTGGGATAGCAATAAGAGGAATTAAAAAGCAGGTATCTGAAACTACACTTTGAAAAATCTAAGAAAGTCATAATTGATGCTCATAGTGATTAAAAATTGAGCATCACTTAGTAGTTCCCTATAGGTAAGTTTAGTTTGGTCTGAGGCCAAATCAAAACTAATCTTTCCATAGAACTGTGTTAAAATATGACACACCGTTTGGGTGTTATTTATGCATGTTTAAGCAGAATGAAAAAAATGGGCTTTCCATCATATTGAGCGAATGTTCAAACAATGGGGACTATTTTGGATCTAGAAATTCAGATTCAACGTCCAGCTCAAAAGTTTATACATCCCAGTGAGAGGCCGTGGTGGGGCTCATCTTTGGTTAAGAATGGCATGAAAGCATTCTGGCCACTCTCAAACCAGTGAAGGGCAGTACCAAAGAACAGTTCTGTGTTATTTGTTTTCACAGCATCCCATTGTATTCCCTTTTTTGAAATCCTAAGACCTCTGTGAAGTGTGGTGAGTGCCCAGTCTTCTCACCAGCTTCTTTTGTTACTGAACAACAAGAACAGGTGAGGGGAAAGCCAACTTAGGTCCCCAGGATGATGTGGGGAAGGCTGAATATCTTGCCCCGTCTTCCCTGACTCTGTGTTGGTATAAGCTGTCTCAGAAGATCTACTGGTGTCCCTCATTCTCATGCAGGATGCCAAATGGGTTGAACAGACCATCTTCTGCCCTCCCCCATCATAAAAAAAAGTCCAAATTTGAGGAGGGGAGATGCAAGTTTGCATGTGAATGACCTTGTGCTTTTCATGGCAAAAAAAAGACAGTGTATACCCAGAAGAATGTCTGTCACCAGTGGCCATGGGGAATGGAAGGGAATCTGACCTTAGGGAAAAAAAGCCAGATAGGCATTTCTTCCACAGTCTAAGCCTGTGACAACTGATGTTATTGTGGTTTTGCAAAACCAGCTGAGGGTCACTAATAGCTTCCTTAAATTGCTGAGCCACAGCAGAGGCAGGAGTCAGGCACATGACTGTGAAGTGTGTGGTATTGATACCCACCCAGGTGATGGAGCTAAATATAGAGATAATGCAGCCTTTTCTGAGCAGGGGGTAAGAGATGAAAGTCTTACCAACAGCGATACAGGAGAAGAAAGGAAAGCTGCAACATTTCTGCATCAGCTCCAACAACATCTGCAGCCTGTTGCTAGTGGAATGTGGTGCTCCAGGCTTCAAAAAATATGGAGGCATCTCCCCCAAGGCGAGCACTGCCCTGGGAGTCTGAAGAAACTATAAGCCAAACAAAATAGTAACCTACCTCCGAGCATTGTAGCAGTGTAATTTTTTACAACGTACTACACCTGAGATGGTGCAAACATCTGTTACTGGGTTTGTTGTTTGTTTTGTGTCTGTGTTGGTATGTGCTCTTCAGAGAAGGGAGAGGGAAAGAACTGCCGGTTTCTGAAGTTTGCCATGACTCAGAGGTCCAGGTGCAATGCTAAAGAAAAGTTGGTTTGAGCCAGATTGAAAGAAAACACTTTAAAGATACTTAAACAAGCCTCTGTTAATGTTCAGAGGTGGAGTGCTTCATCTGGAGTTTAAAAACCCTTGCTTTTCATCAACTGTGCAACAGTAAGGGGACATTTCCCAACTTTTCACAGCTACGATAAAGAAATGCAGAGTGTTATTTCCTCCCTCAACAGTCCATGGGTCTGTTCTCTGCTGTGAGTTGCTGTTGGCAGTTCAAAGATGTGGAGCAAACCCAAACCTCCAGCTTGCACTATTTGTGACTTCTACTGTTGACCAAAAAGGGAAAGGCAGTTCTCAGTACCCAGTGTCTGTCCAGCAAAGCCTTTCAAAAATGAAAGAATATTGTGCCGTCAGCTTTGTTCAAAACCTTTCTTATGGTCCCAGTACATCTCCCTGACTCCTTCCCCCAAATATGTTTGAGTGGTCTGAAAAATCTGTTTAAATCTGAAATTTAAGTATTGGCTGAAGACAGCACGTCTGATGGTATCTGCCAGCAGCAGGCCTCAACAGTTGTTTGTCTGTGGTGTTCTATGGTCTGAATGGATGTTGCCCTGTCTTCAAAGGTCTTCTTTATGCTGCTCTACTCCACAGCAGGCTTTGAGGTGCCTGGATGAACAGGACCAATTACTTCATTAGCTTGTTTAATGTGATGAAGGTGAAGGAAAAAAGCTGATCTATTTATACACCTCAGCAGACACCAACACTTGTGACTTTAGCTGCAAGTGGAGCAGTTAAGTGAACCAAACCCCAGAGTAACTAAGAAACTGAGCAAATCCTGGTTATCCGGAAGCAGAGGATGAGTATTTTTCTGTTTTCTGTTTCAATGAGGACAAAATCAGGCTCCTAAATGTCCTAACAGATATGCTGATAACTGGGCAACGAGACTACTTGACTCATCTCTGCAGCCACCTGGGCTCTGCTACCTCCTTTCAGAAAATAGCTGCCTCCATTAATCTTATTCCGTTTAACTGGATTAAGAGTGGCCTGAGTGTTATCTATATTTTCTATACTGTGACCAGAAGGGAGACTGAACACCATACATAAGGTCATTATATATTAGTGTGTACAACTACAGAAGTACTAAAGGAGGTTCACCCTCACCCAACTTCTTGGTGTTTGACAGGGAGAAATTTAGCCCAATAATGTCTGAAACTGGGTGGGAACATCCCCTTCCCTGCTATACCAAAGGTTGTGTTTCTATAGTTCAAAATAAGATTAGGGCTTCTTTGAATACAACTAACCATTTGCAAAATACAAGGAGCCTGTTCTTTGCTCAATGTGGTGGGGACTGCAAGGTGAAGATCAGTTTTGGGGTCCCGCCTGGGCTGTGTGCTGGGCTCGTTTGGGCATGGCGTCAACTTCAGCCACTCAGTTTCTCAGTCCCCAGTGAAACAGGAATAAATATTTCTTGGTTCCTCACCCAAATGGTGCAAAGTTTTATTTTGCTGTATTTGAACAGCATGTTGAAGATACAAATCCCTAGCATTACGATTTGTTTCAACATGCATGTCCTGCTAGTAAAGTGCTGCACAAAAGCCCAGCTCTCATCTCAGATACAATGGTATTAAGAATACTAAAATGAATCAGAAATGTGAGTGGTTTGGGGCCCATAAAAGATAGCAGATGTAAGCAAAGAAAAAAAAAAAACAAAAAACCTCTGTGTATTACAAAGCTGTATTACAAAAGACTGTCATAAAAATATATGTAGAATATTATTTGTATTGTAGGAGAAGTGCTTGGTATCCTTTCCAGCAGAAAATCATATGTAAATTACAAAATCTTTTCAAATATGTTCTATAAATACACAAACCTTGTGGGCTAAGAGATGAGTTGGAGACTGTTACCCAATCTGCCCTGGAGCAGGCCAGGAAAGTAGATCTGCTGCTGAAGGAGAAACAGTTTTCCAAGATTTATAGACTATAAATATTTTATTTACCCTCAGAAGAAAGACTCCGTACTCGTAGCAAAAAATGTGTACAAAGTGTGTGCAGGGTTGGGTCCTCTTTGGTTGGTGTGACTGTGAAAATAAAGCATCCCTGGAAGCCAAGCGAGTTCAGGTGTCTTTTAGTCCCATCCCACTCATCACAGGGAGGTACAGGGAGGTTTCCAGGCATGTCTGGCCTGGGAGCACTGCGGTGTTCTCACATGTCTGTAACGGCACAGGGAGCTTTTCAGGCCTTAACTCAGGCTGACAAAGTACAGATGAGCCATGAATACAGAGCATTTCGATATCATTTCTAATTCACAGGCTACTGTCCAGCCTAAACTGCAAGCTGTTTCTGCTTTTCGCTTTCATATAATTGGGTCTAATCTAGCTGAGATAGAACATATCATTTCCAAATGCTCTGTACACTCTAAGCAATGCGTAAGGGTAATGAACAGGGGTTTGGGTATGTGCACTCTCCAAGTCTCATTAGAGGTAGCACTAATATTTACTTGTTTGCATTTCAAACAAAAGAAAGTCTATCTAATAACATCAGAAAATTGGTCAATATTGGCACAGTCCAAGTGCCAAGTGGAGAGCTGGATGATGTTTTCATTAACCTCAGCACTCTCTGTAGTCTGTGCTTGGTTGATTAAGCGTCTTCTTCCTTCTGCTCTACCTGCTCAGGTTGAGCCCCACAAATCCTCAGCTCCTCAATGTGGGAGACCTCAGTTTTTGCCCCTTACCTGCCATCCCAGCCCTGTCTGTGGAGCAGCTGATACTTGTTCATCAGCATCTATTTGATGTGACTATAAGTTTCCGTTCCTAGGATGTGGTTAGCTGGGAAGAGAAATGCAATACATTTATTCATTCATTGATACCCTTGTGAAAGCACACTATGGATTATGTTGTTTACATCCTTTTCTGTGGCACTCATCGCAGTATTTTGCAGATAAATTTGAATTAGTTCTTAAAATTGGTCCAGGGAAGGGAAGTGTACTGATTCCCATGTTAGAGACAGAAAAGCTAAGGCAGAGAAGAAAGATGACTTGCTGAAGGAATCTATGGAGGAAGAGTGAGAGGGAAAATCCCATCTGCCAAAAAAGGAATTAATCTGAACTACAGGAGGCATGGGAGATGACTGAGTTACAGACGAGAAGAAGGTTGGAGGGAAGGTGAAAGCTGGCCTGAAATCTGCCTGGATGCAGGAGAGAGAGAAACCATATTTTCTGAAGTTACTCACAGGAAATGACCTGTACATATGCAGTCAAAAGGGAAACCAGTACCTGGGTGAGGCTAGGACTTACCAGGAAACAAGGAGACTGTGAATTAGAAGGTTGTCTCTACTTGGCTCGAGCACAGTGCTGGGCAGCATGCTTGGAGCAGAGCTGCCTGCTTACATGGAGTCTGAATTCAAGCCTCTGAGCAAAACATCCATTCTTGGTTCAATAGTTCTGTTCATAGCAGAAGTTGCAAGACGGGGGCACGAGAAAGAAGTCATTATTTTGCTACTGAGAATTCTGTTTCTAGCTAGTAATCATTGCTCTTTCTGCCTGTTGTATGTTACCGTGCTTAAGCTCATGTTGCTTTACATAGTTTAGTATTTTTCATCTTTAAAAGTGATGGCAAAATACACCTCCAGCATGCTTCTAAGAGTTCTTATCATTCAGGGTTTTTGCACAGTGATATGATGGCAGGGATTTAGGTGCTGAGAATTACAGAAGCAATTAAACTATTCATATGAATTTAGTAAAGTTAATCTGTGCTGGACCACGTTTGTAATTTGTCTAAATTAGTTTTTCATTTGCCAAGTAATTCCCAAGCAGATGATTTCAACTCTTAAAACCAAACTTTGTGTTCAACCACCAAAACATGCTTCTGTCTCTGCATCTCTGATGGTCCCACTCAGTTCTTTAGATAATATGGATGTTGGTGTCAATAGTGAAAAAATATGACTAAAACCAAGAATAAAGTGTGTCTTAGTGAAAGGGCAAAAATTCCCCATCAGCAATGACTTAACTCAGCAGCTGTTATCTCGCTGGGATCATGATTTCATGGTGCTTTTAATAAAGAAATATTGCACTGGATGAGTAAAACTCCAGGCTTGTATCTTCCAACATCAGAGGAAGTTACCCATGCCTTCCTTTTAGCTGCTGACAGAGCGAATACGTCAGTGGAGGGTACCCAAAGGTACAGTGACTCTACAGGAACAAGTGAAGCCTGGTGAAACATGAGCCAGTATGTTTTCTCTGGGGACATTTCAGCTAGCTCCTATTTCTATGTGGGCTACAGACGGTGAGTGTGGATAGCGTCACAGTAGCTTTTCTGACTCGCAGAGGGCAAAGCAGAAGGCAGGTGTAAATCACCAGGACAAGGGAACTCAGTCATCTGAGTTCTGGAAAGCATTTATGGCTCGTTTTTAGGTCGAGGTTTGCAAGCAAGGTTGCTTGATTGACTTGAAGAACTTCCTTGTCAACCTTGAAATACATCTAAACTAGGTTATTTTGTGCTATAAGGTGGCTGCCTGTGTTTCTAGAGCTCATATTTGTACATATCTTGGTGCTGCAATGTGCTACTCTTCCTTTATCTTTAACTAAAAGTGAAAAGCAGGAACACTTGCCTCCCTTGTCTTTGTGATGCTGTACCTCTTCTGGGCCAGCCCAGATGTTTCCTGAGCACTCTCAGTGATTGTCCCTTGTGTCCCCTGGCATCTCTCGTGACCACTGCCTAGAATGTGGATTGAAATTTTATGTCTAAATAAAAGCAGTATTTCTACTTGATGTGAAGCAAGTGTCCTTCCCGGTATTCACAGCTTCCTGACAGAGGCATTTACCAATTTTATTAACAAAAACAACCCTCCTCTTTTGGAGTCAGTTTTAATTTACCTCAGCCCTGCCACAAAATTTCCTTTCGATGCCAGTGGGAGGTGAAGGAAACTTCTAGAAAAAACAAAGGCCCAATAAAATATGGGTAAAATGTAGCTCTAAAGGACGTTATATTTTAGATGAAAAGCATCCTTCAAAGCAGTCCAGTGTATAGCAAACATGATGCCTTTGACACTGCCAAGTGCCCAAATCACCTTCAGCATTTAGATAACTCAACATCCCTCTTTGAAACCTGATGGTGGGAGAAAACAATGCAAAGATAAAACTTTTTATTTGCAAAGGAAAGATGGACTGGCAGACATACACATTTTGAGACCTGAAAAAAAAACCCCTCATCATAAAATTACATCTTGAGTTATCTTTATTGCTTCAGCATGCAAAACAAGTCTTGAATGATGTTATAAATGTCCAGGTGTGTTTGCAGTCCCTCACCAAACTACCTGTTGGGTTAGCTGCAGGTCTGTCACCAAAATTAGATGTTTTAATAGAGTTTAGTTCCTTTAGTTAGTTAGGGCCAAAATGCCACTTTTGCCCTGAGGTGTTGTTAGCAGCACCCTGACCTTGGTTTACAAGCAGTTAAAATAAAGTTTTTGCATGACAAAATCCTGCGCTTTCCTACATCTAGGTGAGCTGTAATTCTCACCTCTTTGCAGTGACCTTCATGTCAAACCAAAAGGGCACCTGGGATAACTGTTGGGCAGGTGATGGACGTTCATTAGAGTGGTGGTGCAGGCAGTAATCTTACTGCCTAATTTACATGTCTGCATTAGAAAGCTGGTTTGCCTTGCCTCTGCTTACAGTCAGTGGAGCCTAATTCACTTGTGGTTCAGTTCAGCCAAACTATAAACTATGCTCTCTGGTGAAGAATTTTTGTTTTGTGGGGTTTTTTTGGAATCTCCTAAGGCACCAAACCTGGATGCAGGAAAGCAGGCAGCGTGAATGAACTCCCAGAGGGAGATAAGCGCCTTGCATCAAGAAAAAAACTTATGACACCAGCCTCCTGTGAAAGGACAGGGGACAGGAGCTCTGCTCTTCAGATGGCTACAGTCCCGCAGGAGTGAGGCATGAGAAGATGAAGATATCAGTGAAAACAGAGGAGGGGGGTTCAGAAGGCGACACATGGCGAGGAATGAGGTAAGGAAGCTGAGAACCAGCTTAATAACTGGGAATTTATTCATTATGAAAATAAAAAGTCCTGTGGATTCACTCCTCAGCCCTTACTGAGTGTCCCACTGTGCTTCCACACCAGGCCAAGAGTTTCTCTTGCACCAGGCTGGAGGAACCTGTGCAGTACCACACACAAGTGTGGTGAGGTGGACTCCAAACCTACCTGCCAGCTAAAAAGTTTTAATCCAGTGCTGCAGCAGTTTCTTACTGGGAAGAAGGGAATGTGGGTGAGTGAAAATACTCTTTTGTTGGTAATTTTGTATTCTGGAGCTCAGCTTATGGTTAGAAGGATCATCTGGGTGTAGAAATAAAAAATGCAACTGATAGTTTGACATTTTGTTCAATATAGTGGAGAAGTGACATGGCATGTGGTATTTTAGAAAAGCAAAACAAAACATTAGGCATCAAAGGAGATAGTACTGGAAGTGCCTCTGATGAACCTAGGATGCAACTCTGGGTGCGTTTAATGCACAAACAGGGAAGAAGGGGTCACAGTCTGCTTTGGGGAGAGGCAGCAAATGCACAACAGGGACAGTCCGTGGAGCCTTCATAGACAGCCACAAGCTCCAAGCATGGAGAAAGCAGTACCAGCACTAAGGTGGTACCACCACTTCATAGGTGGTGATTCGGTTGTGAGCTCTCCCTGTGCCCAGAGGAGGCAAGGCTGGCTGGCTGAGAAATCTGCAATGGCAACTGCACCTCCTCTGGAACCCCGGGTGGGACTTTTGCTTTCTGAGAGCAAAACCACACCAGAATTATGACCTGGTAGGAACTCAAGTGAAAATAAACCCAGTCATCAACAAGAAAATCAGAGCTGGGAAGGAAGTGAAGTGAAGGTCAAAGCAGAAGGACACTAGATAAATTCAAAATACACATAGTTTAACTATAAAGGTGCAAAAGAGTAAACTCCTTTGAGGCAAATGACAGGAGATTTACAAATCTTCTCTTGATATGCAGAAAAAGCCTGAAATATTAGCAGGAATATATTTGAAGTAGCTTAACATTACTTACGGATGTGACAGCTTAGTCATATTCATTAACAACTCTTTGTAAAAGGTGAAGTCACATAGATAGAAAACCAGGGAAGAGACCAGACTTTATGCTCAGCCCTGAAAAAAAAGCAAAAAATAAAACCACTGTGGAAAGAGAAAGAATGGTTTGCCACTTTGGACATAAGCAGACCCTTGCAACAGGTACTGAGGATGTTAGTCTTTGGTCTGCTTTATGTGTATTTCATTGTTTCATTTTCAAAGTTCCTATCTGATAACACGTAATGGAATATGTATTCCAGACAACTACCTCATTAGAGTACAGATTTGTTTCGTAGAAAGCCGGATGGGTTTGATGACATGTAAGAATGCCGTAGCTAAAAAGTATTAAAATAGCTACAGCTTGCAGCGCGTGTTAACGCAGAGGGAGCCTACATGAGTGCACTGTGTAAATAGCTGCGCTTCCTTCCAGTGGGCTGGAAATTAGTGCTTGGTTTTCTTTGCAGAATGAAAAAAGTGCTAAGTTAAAGGTATGATTTTGCATCTTACACAATTTTATTTTCCCCATTGAACAACTGGAGAATAAAGTCTTCCATTTTCAATAACATTTTCATGTTTTCTGAAATCTGAATCCTCCTCCTTGCCCTCCCTCCATACCACTTCGGAAGGTGGCCATTGGGGTTTGGAGCAGGGAAGGAATTGCTCAAAGCTCTTCCACAATGTCATGAGTAATTTGAAAAATGTATTTTTAAAATCTCATAAAGAATAGGTATTTCTGATTTAACCCTCAAATTTTAAATCTGTTCGTTTACAAACATTTGAGTGTCTCCCACTGTAGAAATGTGGGAGCAGCAGCTCTTTAACGTCACAGAGCACCATTTCAGAAGTGTTTAATTTTGTTAGAGGAGGAATCTTTCAAATTATAGGTGCCAAAGATAATAATTTTCTGATTTATAATGTATAGATAAGTATGTATGACACAAGTGTGAGAACAGGGAAGAGCTGAAGCACCCCCTGTGTAAGGCAAAGATACAACTTGCATTATTTTCTGCTTTTTAAGGATATTGAAGACTATATTGTGGCAAAGAGCAGCTCGTTGAATGTATGTGACAATCAGGAGCTTGCCAAAAGCCTTTCAGAAACACATTTAGTATAGCTAATTCTTGTGATCACATAAGGTTATTCATCTTTTATCAATTCAGATGGCTCTCCTTCTGGGGACAGCCTGTCTCCCAGCTGACAATTGATGTGTA
>JAVJGJ010000030.1:4512674-4523071 GCA_035590215.1 Microhierax caerulescens
TTGTCAGCAGCAAGGGCCAGTCTGGTGACCGCAACTGAAAAAAAAGACTTGGGAGAGAAAGAGAACTGCAAGCCGAGAGCATCAGCCTGAGCCATAGCTCCCTTTTGTTCTGCAGTATGGTGTTGGCATGTTGCTCCAGCAAGGCTCCCAGTCCCTTTAAAAAAGGAGATCTGTGTCTCCAGATTAAAGAGACATAGATGATGAAATATGCCACGACATGAGGAGCGTGCTCTGTCACTCCTAGCTAGCAGGGGCATTAACTGAACTCGTTTCCTCCTCCCTTTTGCAAGAGATCAGCAAAAGGGAAACAGCAGCGACTTGCTGGGGCCAGGGGCAGGATGCATCCCCGCGAGGGCAGTGCTTTTTGGGGTGTGGTGTTGGGCTGGCATCAGATCCTGCCGGGGATGTTTACATCCCTTGCATCAATTTACATTACTTTCTTGCTATATGCACTGACCCTTGAAAAGACAACCCTGCTGATTGCAACTGCTCTTGCTGCAGTCATTTAACTCTTTCATATTGAATCCAAAGAAGCTGTCTGGAAGTCTTCTGCAACTGTATAATTTTCTGTAATTGATTTTTTAAATATACTGGACTTCCATACAATGACAGCAGGCCTTTGAGCAAGGCCATCAAGAAATTAAAATGAGACACAGCCTTGGCAGCTTCTAGGACACAAATAGGGTATATAGACAATTGAGGAGATTAGAGAGAAATGTAATTTTGTTTGCAGTGGATAAGTGCTAGGGAGGAAGCAGAAATTTTGAAGGCTGAGCAAACCATGCCAGAAGTGAGTGTAGATTCTAGATCTAGCTAGGGCTGATTTTTTTTCCTTTTGTTGTATGTATCTTAGATACAAATTCCAGCTTTATAGAAGAAAATAATTTTCTACCATGAGGGTGGAGAAATACTGGCATAGGTTGCCCAGAGAGGTTGTAAACCCTTCATTTTTGGAGATATCCAAAACCTGACTGGACATGGTCCCAAGCACCCTGCTGTAACTGGACCTGCCTTGATGAGGAGGTTGGAGTAGAGGGGCTCCGGAGGTCCTTTCCAACCTATGTGATTCTATGTCAACAGTCACATGGTCTTTTTCATTTGCAAGTCAAATACCAGTAGAGGTGGATCTGTACCATGTTTAGTAACATTACCTGCTAATATGACCCTTTAAAAGGTCTCAGCAACATCCCTTTCCATATTATCTTTAATATAGTCTTAAAAAAAGAGAAAATACTACTATTCTGGTTCATATCAGCCAGGTGAGTAGGTACACAGATGGGTACGTGCCCCAGCTGGAAGCCTGGATCAGAGCAGTTGCATGTACAACCACGGCCCAAGAAGCAGCAACTAGAGCAGTAACAGTGACTCTGATTCCAGCCCCCAGTCAAATTCTGAAACACGAACCTGCCAGGAGATGACATTAATTTGTTTAGAGGGATGTCATTATATCACATAGAGCAAACACATGGCTGTGCCGTGTCAGAGGGAAGCTGTAGGGCACCGTGGATGTCAGGTACCTACAGCATGTGGATGGCTTCACGCTGGAGGAGGGGAAGGTGATGAGCTTTTAACCCTGTTCAGCATTGCTGTGCAGGACAGAATGTGAAGGATATGTTCCTCACTCAGAAAAAATGTGAAGCTTTTTTTTTTAATCTAGTCAAAATATAATTATAGAGATTGGAATTTGGCTGCAAAACCTGGGCTAACCTGTCTGCAAAGGCAAAGTGAACCAAGTGTTGAACCTAAGTTTTTGGAAGCATCTTTGGGTTTTTACATGATGAGATTCTGAGACTGCCCAGCCTCTTTTTGAAGGATGCCTGTATGATTAAACTGAAAAGTTACATGAATTTTTTAAAAAATTATCTATTTATGCTTATATTCCTGTTAAGCCTGAAGTTGAACTGCTTCTTTGGGAGTGACAGCTCAGATGCGAGTGAAGGGCCAAACGAAAATTATGTTGAGATCTTATTTGACAAGGCCACTTCAGACAAAAGAAATGTTAAACAAATAGCCTTACACAATGGGAAATGGTGAACTTCTGCTGAACCTTGCTGATGGCTGGGTGCCAAAGGAAAGTTTGAAGCTACCCGCATGTTCTCTTTTGGAAATGTCTCTGGTTTTAATGTCCGGCATTTGTATACCATTTTAAATGGAAAATGAAGAGTGTTTAATTATCTTTCCAGAGTATGACAGCTGATAGAAATTAACATGTCTGCCCAGAACTCCTATGCTTAACAGAGTGAAAATCCTGCATACTGGTAATTACTCAGACGATATAAACCTAGGCCATATTAAGCCGTAAACATTAACTAGGTGAGACTAGATGATTTTGCAACATAATGATAGTATCAAAGAAAATGAAAACATTCAGGTGTTACCACCCTGCGTGAGCATTGCTTTCAAGCTGCAATCTGCTGCCACAAGCAGTAAAAGCAGTCATGGTCCGGGTAACTTTTCCGGATTGTCTGCTTGGCTAGGCAATGCGAGGCAAGGGCTGTGGGTAGAAGCAATGGCTTTTCTTAGGGTAGATGGAGTTAAAAGAAGCTTTCCAGCTTTCAGGACCACAAGTCCTTTGAATGTTAAAATAAAACTGCAATTTTCCTGCCTAATATAAACCAAATCTTGGTGAAGAATATGAACTCTGCCTGTCAGGAAAAGGCTCTAACATCCAACCACCTTGTCATTACCTTCTGATATTCCAGATATTTTTTTTTTATATTACAGAAAAGCTGCAGTCTAATATTTTAAATATTCTGATCATTGCTATCTGCAGTAACTGCAAAGAGCAAATTACTGAAGGGATCGATCTCATAAAGAAAAATTAACTGTTTGAAATGGAAAACTGCCATCACAATCTGATGACACCAATTAAAGTTACAGAAAATGCATCTCACTGTTTAAGGCAAAAGAAAGACAGAGGCTGGGCCAAGTTGTTTTAAGGTATGTGCTGGTCATTGTCCTTTTAACTCAAGATGAGCCTGAGCTTTAAGAGATCCAAAGGCAAGTGTCCTGAAGCACTGGAAGATGCTTATGTGCAGGTTTGCATGCCACCCCAGCCCCTGTTTTTAGTAAGAACATTTCGTTCCCCTGGTAGAAGAAGCAGGAATGCTTCCAAAAGCTCAGAGCTTTGAGTCAAAGAGGCTTCTAGCCATAGCTGGCTGGAGAAGTTCACAGATTTTCTGGAATTACAACTTGTTTCTCCCCATCCCTCTTCTATGATGCCTACAAAATGCTTGGCCAGAACTAGAGCTCAGGAGCCCTCAAAACATGGCTTAGTGTGCTAGTGAAGACAGACTGACTCTACCGGCATGCTTCCCAGTCCTCCCAGGCTTTTAGATGATCAGGTCTTCAGAGTTGTGAGTTTCCTGGTTGGGATCCTGAGATGCTGCCACAAACCCAGCTCCAGGTAAAAACTTCCCTGGTGCACTTGCTGGGTTTGACCTGTTCTGCTCCAAGAAATGTTTCTGCTCCCTCACCTGCGACGAGTTCCTGGAGTGAAGAAGGGTGGCTGATGACTCAGTTGCGCTGGTGGCTTTAGGGGGTGCCATTACATTATGGGACAGGGCTTGCTAGTCAGGGTATGCAAGTGCCAGTGCAAATCCTTCTGTGTGAAATGCCTTTGAAATCCCTAGGGGAAGCAATGGAAATCTAATAGAAATACCGATTATACAAAATCAGCCTGATGAGTAGTTTGTCTTCTGAGGAGATGCTGGTTAAAATTTCATTGTCAAATAGCAAGAGCAGCAGGATGTGTCAGTCCTTCTCATTAAATCCTCCTTCGCAGAGATGATTTGACCCCAAGGAATTGTAAAAATAAATCACAAAGCAGCTCAGCCTTTCACATGGGCCAGACTGCAGCAAGTGGCAGGTATTTTAATACAAGATGTACCTGAATCCACAGACTCCTTGCAAGATAATTGCCCAACTCCCGCACTTCAGCTGACACCAGTGGAACAACTTCCAGTGTGATGACATACTCAGAGCTGTTTTCAGGACAAATTATAAACATTTCTAGCTACAGGCTAAATACAACTTGGGTTGCCAAGTGCAGTCTCTTCCCTTGGCTTGCCAAGTGCAGCTGAATGTGAGATGTATTTATGCTGGAGCAGGAAGACCCATGAACAACTCACCCAGCTTTCTGTCCCATTTGCATTCCCATTGCAAAAACGCTAATCCATGACACAAAAATTATTGTAGGAGCTAAGCTAAATACTATTTTTCTGCTTGAGAGCCTTTTACCTAGGTGCTGTCCTACTGTGATTAATGAACATGGGCTCTTCCACTCCCTCGCCTCTCTCCCATTTATGGTGCTAAACATGCTTAGCTAAAAGTAAAAAGCTGCGAGGCTGTTTTCCAGCTGCTAGCCTTAAATTTAGTCAAATTAACATACTGTTTCTCAGGCACCTTCTCTGTTCTAAAGATTGTACCTGCCACATCGGTCTTACCGGCTCCAGCCCATTAGCTTTAGCACCATTTAGAAGGTTCAGGGTAGGAGAAAATCCAGTTTGAGGTCTCCTGCTGCCAACTGTTGCTGCTGAGTGTGCTGGGAGAAGAAAGGAAAGCCTTGAAAGTATCTGTTTTCTTCTTTTCAGGCAGAAAACAACCATAAATTCACATAACACCTGCTGAATGGTAAGGGTAGCTTTCAGCAGTGAAACCACGCTGGTTTCAGGCCCAGGATATGGCCCTTCCCCACACCATGGTCATGGCAAAGTCATTAATGATCCAGATCATTACTGACCCCAATGCACCGTGACCATCAGTGGCAACTGAGGTTGTGACAGGGGTATGGGAAGAACAGTACTTGGCTCTGAAGCTTTGATATAGTTGTATTTGCTATCACTGTCCAGAGGTTTCCCCTCCACCTCTGAATAAACAGGTGAGCAATATTTCTATGCACAAATATTTGTAACAAAACTGAGTGCTAACACATGCCTCCTGGGGAAAAAAAAATGCTTCTGGAAGTATAGACTGTACTAGGAAGGCTTTTTTACTTTGGAATATGTTGGATATGGGAAAAGTCTGTTATCATGTCTAAAATGGATTTTCTACCTCGATTTCTGTAGCTGTTTTTTGACAGCTTTGTACAGTATGTTTTCAGGTGTCAGTGTGGGACCCAGAACAATGTGGGCAATCCAGTTTGCTCTCAGTGTTGGTAGGCTTATTCTCTGGCTTCAGGATGGCTCCAGGGGCTAAGGTCTGCAAAACAGCTTCAGCTCTCCTCTCCTCATCTCCTGGATCTTCCCTTTCACCAGGTCTTCTATCATATCACATGTGGACACCACAGCAACCACATTTCTCTTCTTTTCCTTTAGTGTCACCCAGCCAGAAAACAGCACAAGCTGCTCCCTGGAGCTTCACTCTGTGGATGAGTTGGTGAGCACATCCATGGCCAGCAGTGTCTGCTGAAGGCAATATTTAGAAGACTCGTTCTCCCTGCCTTTCCCTCTGTAGCAGCATTAATAACATCACTTTTCTCTACATGCCTCTCTATTTTTATGGAATTTAGAGGACTTTTTAAGCTCTTTACTTGCTAGCTAGCTTGGGTTAAAGCTGAACACAGTCTGATGGTAACAGCCTTGTTTCCACAGGAAACCAGGCTAAAAGACTTCTCGCCTGCACTTGTAAGCTGCCAGTTTGACAGGCTGCCAGAGCCTGCCTGACAAAAGCAAACCTCTCCGCACTTCCTCCTGCAATTTCTTCCCCATGGAACCTAAAAGTGAACTGCCAGGCCATTGATCTCACTGCAAACAAGGTATTGGCAGCAGTGGCAGGAGCTCTCCATGGGGAGGGATGAAGTGTCTGAGAATGACACTCACTGGCTGCTCGTTACATTGACCTGGTGCTAACTGGTCCCTAAATGAAGAAGAGTCACCAAAAGTGAGCCACAGGGCATATGAATTATTTTCATTAGTAGATCAAAAAAAAAAGTCACCTCCTCAAAAGTTAGACAAGGCATGGCATATCACAACTTTCAGCTTCAGCTCCTTTGCAGATTCCTCCAACTTTAGAACAGAACCCTTGCTTTAATCTTTAGAGAAGCACTTAATGCCAAGTCAACACGACAGCCTGCTTCTTCCTCGTTAGTCAGCAACTGATCCTGTTTCTCTGTTTTCAGCCCAGGACTGAAAGGTTGACAGAGCTATTAATTCCTGCCTGTGCTGGTGAGTGGCATGGCTCTGTCTGCTGCCTCGTGCTGCTCCAGCATTAACCCTCACCACCCTGCCAAGCTGGGGACTGGCACTGTGATCCCATGGACAGGGAACTAAAGCCCCTGAAGTTAAAGCCACAGCTCTTGGTTTTGAGCATCCGTCTGCATATGCTCTGGCTCTCTGGGGAGACCCTACACCCCTTGCAGCCACAGTGGCAGAGCTCTCAGTGACTTGAGCTGCAGCTATGAACAATGAGCATTTCTGTAGATCAGACAAATCAAGCCAGTCAGCAGAAATCTGGGGAACCATTAACCAGCAGCTGTCTCGGAGAAATGTGTTGTATGAAACCCAAGTAATAGTGGCAGCGGTGGCAGCTGTGGACTTTCCATTGCCTGGACCATAAGGTCACCCCTTGCCTTCCTGCAGGCTCTGTCTTACTCTGCAACAAAGAGTAAAGGTTCCCACAGGCCAGAGTTTCCATCCTCAGACAGACCTTTTTACACCCCAGGCTGACACAGAGAACATCCATCCCGTATACCACATGAAATGCCACATGTGGAGGCAAAGCCATTCATTTTCAAACCAGGTAATGTCCATAATTGAGCTGACAGCCTGACGCCACAAAGAGTTGTCCTGGCACCACCTGGGGACAAGTAACTGTGGCACAGAGGAAGTCCTTGCCTAGCTGGCGACAGCAGGAACCCGGGACCGTTACCCACTTCTGCAGCTGAAGTCAGTGTCATGTCAAACCACACATCAACCACACATTCCTGAGGTCTCTCTGCTCGGGGGAAAAAATGTGTGTGAGCCAGTGGCCAACGGCTGAGAGAGCCAATTTAAGTCAGATATGAAACTTGAGTGCTGGACCTTCTGAAGTGCTTAAATTTGCAAATCTAACAGCACCGGTTTAACACCAATGTTTGTAAGTGTCAGGCTTTTTAAAAGGAAGCTGAGCTCCCTACCGCACGCTGGAATCCCACCCTGTGCTCATCAGAAGCTATCTAGACAACCAACAAGGCTGAGAGCTCTGCCACATACGCTTATGGCATAGTTGATTGTGGTGGTTGTTTTGGAGGAGCTGGATAGGCCACTTTGATGTTGGCCCTCACATCTACATGCTGGCAGCAAAGTGATGAAAAGATGCTGTGAGGGGAGCATGCTCACCAAGATGTGGACACAGCATGGGAATCAACAGGAGGAATGGGGGGGCTGTGTGAATTGTCAAGCTACAAGCATATTGGGATGGTGGGGACATGGTGGAATAGTTTACTCAACTGGATGGTGTTTGGGAAGGCCAGCCCGGGAGGAGGAGTTGCTCTGTATAAGAAGGCAAGAGGGCATGTATGGAGATACGCTCAGGGATGCGTGATGGGCCAGCTGAGAGCTTGTGGATCAAGGTTACTGCATGAGTGATTTTGTCATAGGTGTCAAAGAACTGTGATCAGCAGCGCAAAGTCCAGCTGGACCAGTCACTGCTGGTGTACCCCAGGGGTCAATACTGAGGCCAGTTGTGTTTAACACCTTCATTAATGACCTGAATGATGGAGCAGAGAGCACCCTCAGCAAGTCTGCAGAGGACAAGAAGCTGGGAGGAGCGGCTGATGGACGGGACGGGTGTGCTGCCCTCCAGAGGGACCTCGACAGGCTGGAGAAATGGGCTGGTAGGCGCTGCATGAAGTTCAACAACAAGAAGTGCTAAGTCCTGCCCCTAAGGAGAAACAACCGCAGGCATCAGTATGTGCTGGGGGCCAACTGTATGGAAAATATCTTGGCAGAAAACCTTCTGTGGCTTCTGCATCCTGGCTGGGGTGTCCTCATTGAGCCCCGATGTGGGGAGCAAATGGGCCACCTGTCTACCCTGGGCCCCCCACCAGGAACACCATGGCAGCTCTAACTGCATGGATATGTGCAGATAACCACGTAGGTAGCTTAGATGTTACAACAATCATTTCAAGAGCTTGGCATGAAATTTGTTGCGCTGTGGAAGGGACTCGGGCTTCTGTTCAAGGGGTGCAAATGGAAACCAACAGGAGCTTGTGTGTGATGTGATTCACAGCCTTCTGCTCTTACCTTGTACCTCCAGGTCTTTTACCTATTTTCATCCATCAAGAGATGGGATCAGGGCCGTGCACCATTTTTCCATGATGCCTGTCTGGGGCGGTGAAGACACAACATTAACATTAGAAAGAGAACAAGATAACATTTTTTTAACATTAGAAAGAGAACAAGATAATAGCTGTGCCCAGAACCCCAGGGAGATCGATTTCTCAATGTCTACAGAAGTCTGCAAAATGTCAAGGCTTCAACATTTTCTTATCAAAAGATGGGACAGTGTATGAGAGCACAATGGGAATGGCTGGAGAACCTGACTGTTGTCAGACCCCAGTACAAAATGTGACTGAAGATATTTCAGTACATACTGGTATGCTCTTGCAACTCTGCTGGAAACTTCTTCAGAAGAGGTACTTAAGGAACAGGATGGAACAGGAGAGTGTCCCGCTATTGATTTGCATCTGCATGAATGCACAGATTTCTATAATTGCTCATTAACCAAAACTTCACTCAGCAGGAGAGATTTTTAACTGCAGCAATTAATTTATTAAAGCTACACATCGTATTAACCAACAGGGTTTATTCCTAACTTGATGAAGAAGGAAGTGTGTGCAGAGCTGACTTACCTTTTTCCCTTTATCACATGGAAGTGCCCAACCAACACAGAAGACAGAAATCTCAGTTTGACACGACAGTCCCTCCCTGTTGTGGGACAGCAGTGCTGTCCTCCCCGGCTGCCCTGGATGGGCAGACTCTGCTGCGGGGGCTCAGAGCCAGGGTTGTGCGTATTGAAGGGGCTGGTGGCACTGGGATCTGTCTGCAGCAGTAATTGGCAGGAACGAGGGTTCTCTTGGATTATTCACAGCTGTCAACTAGAAGCAAGTCTAGGGTGAGATGAGACCAAGGCATTCATTTTGGTTTAGTTTAGACCAAGGCCAAAGTAGTGGTAAATTAATTCTCACTATCCATACACAAACACAGCTCCTTTGGAATGTCGAGACTTTTAACTTTATCGTCCACTGATACTCTCTTGTCAAGAAAACACTTGACAAATTGGTTGCCAAAGGTATCATCATACATAATACGGATATTACTAGTTGCTGAAGTCTTTGTGCACAAGTGTGCTTCACAATTCACATCCTATTCTTTCCTGCTTCACTAGTTTCTGAGTTTGTTTGAGAAGGACAAATTACATGGTCAAAAATTACACTTGGTGGGTTTCATGGCTTACCCAGAAAAGTCTGTGCTCAAAACATGGCACTCAGTCCATGCGGCTGTCCCAGTAACCGATAATCAAGAAAGCTCTGAGGGAAGCAGCTGGCTTGATTTTTATCTCAGTTTTCTAAATTACGCATCTAATTCATGTTTCTAAGTTTACCCTCCATAGAGAAAGGCAGAAGTTTAACTGGCTTTTCCCTCTCTAACCGCTTCAGCCACAAAAGTTTCCACTGATGGAACAAATTCCTTCCAAATGCCAGTGAGCAGCCTCAAACTCAACAGCCTTGTCTGCAGCCCCACGGGGGAACCTCACCCTACGGTGGGACCTTCAGCTCCTGCATTTTGGTCTGGTGGTGCTCAGAGGAAGGAGTATTTATTTCTGCTCTTCTCCTGGGAGCTTCAGAGCCATCACTGCCATTCACAGGCTGATAAAGCTTGGCATGATGTGGGCACGTACTTCTTGGGTTTTTCCACTTGCTCTGGGTGGCTGAGGCACTGCAGTTATGTTGTACCTCTGCCCAGCACAGCAAGCATTTCTTTAGGAGAAAAAAAAAAAAAGGGAAAAAAAGAAGTGTCCTCAAGTTTTATAGTCCCTGGGACAGATTTGAGCTGCGTGACTATAACTTAAGTAATTAAAATTGTCATGGGAGTTAGTCTGGAGATGATCAAAGGACATAGTTGATGCTTCTTGTTTGTCAGATAATACGATCCCTTTTGCTGAATGGAGACTGGAAATGAAGGCCAGCTGTTCCTAGGGATGATGGCCAGTGGCTGGGCTGCAGGAGGTGTTGGTCAGCAGAGGCACTTGCTGGACTCAGCTGGGCACCCTCAGTCTTCTCAGCTTCCCCCTTGCAGTGATGCTGCTAAGCTCAGCCAGACGAGATGACCTGGCTGCTGCCTTACAGCAGAGTTTTCCAGGCCCGTTGAGATGGATGCAGGCAGGAGCAGAACACCCATGGGCTCCTGTGGGCAGGA
>JAVJGJ010000030.1:4523171-4570093 GCA_035590215.1 Microhierax caerulescens
GGAGGACAGACTAACCAGGGGTGCTTCTGAAAACCCCACCATGTGGCTTGGCAGCAAGGAGTGTGAGGCTTGTGCTCAGGGTCCCTGCTGCTCCCTGGCTCCTCTCAGGGATGAGATTGTCAAAGTCACTGCTTTCTATTTCTGCTTTTGCTTGCTTTTGTGACTGGTGTCAAAGACCCCTCAGTCAATGTCATTGCTCTCTCTTTCCCTTGACTGTTTCTCAGTAATTCTTATGATCTGCCACTGCGGGTTTGCAGCTGAAGTTGTTTTCGGTCAAAGTTTACAGGTAGAGAAGGATTATAACAGCAAAACCAGTTTTACTGAAACAGGATCTGCTTTCTAATAATTTCATTGTCAGTTGCTCTAGCATTTGGGACACTTCATTGTCCAAATATGTCCAGTTAGAGAGATGAAAATAACTTTTTGTGAAGTGTTGGCTTGGGGTGGCATCTGAGCCACTACTTGTCCTCCAGCTGATGGTAACCTCTGTTCAGCATCCCTTCATTTTGGGAGGCTCCGTGCCACTTTCTCTACAGAGGTGGTCCAGCCTTAGCCCAACTTGAGCTGAGCAGAGCCAAAAGAAGAGCAGGGGAGAGCAAGAACACCGAAAGAGCATGAGGGGCAGTTTTCCCTTCAGCACAAAGATGGATCCCATCATGGTTAATCATAGCAGTCGTGCCTGAAAAGAGAGGTCAGAACGGACCCTGCTGCAGGTAAAGAGCTGAAGTGGTGGCTTGACCCTTTACTGTTAGCAGCTCCTTGAATCAGTGGAATATGTGGACATGTGACAAGTGCCATTTTCTAGGAAAACCTCTGAGTTGCTCCCAGATTTCATGTCTCCATTCCCTAGGGCTTCTGGAAATGGCAAATGTTTTTCTCCTGACTTTTTTAGCATTCACATGCCAGGAACTGACAGGAAAGACCGAGCACACTATTTTTTAATTATTTTTTTTTACATCTCATGGACACTTTGTCTACAGCAGGGCGATGACTCAGGACACGAGAGGAATATCATTTTCCAGCCCGCTGGACACAGCATATCAGAGCCCAGGGCAGTGCCAGCATGTCGATGGTGATGACTTTTGCTGCGAGGAGCCTCAGATGCAGCCAGACTCCCCTAGCCCTGCCAGCCCCACTTGTCATCCTGACCTTATGTTCCAGTTTGAGGGCAAAAGGGCCTATTTTTTCCTTTCTGTTAATTTTAAAGAGATAAATATAGCCAGTGAAGTGACCTCCTACTCCTTTGGAAATCTTTTAAGTTTAAAACTGAACATGTGAAATTTAGCATCTTTTTTTTATTTATAGGCTGCTCATTGTTTTGCTTACCATGAGGTTATGTTGTGTGCTTTCAAATGCAATTAATTAGCACAAGGTCAGCTAGCTTTGCAAAACAATGATGTGAGTCTTTATTTTGCTAAAAAACTATTTTTGAAGGAAAAGAAAATGCTACCAGCAGCAAATAATGAGTGCCAAATGTTGAAATTTGATTGAATATAGTCTTGAATAAGGTTTCTCAAATACCTGTTTTTGATTGAACAGACATCTAGGGGAATTCTGGCCCCATTGAACTGGCTGGGACTGGAGTCTGGATTTCACCCTGACTGACAACTCCCAGGCCTGCACTTTTATTGCCCAGAACAGGAGCTGTGGGCAACATGATGGAGATGGTCATCCAGAAGAAAGAGATTCTTCTTCCTGTAACAGCAGCTCTGAGGAGGTCCCAAACAAGCAGCACTGACCAAAAATAGGCTGTGATATAAAATTGGCTTGAAATTGAGATCCTTCCTAGAACTGTCCAAAGCTTTTTATTTTCCCCATGGTGACTGCAGCACTAATAGGACATGTTCATTAGTCTGCAGGAGGTTATTGTAATGAACGATAGTGGATGTGACAACAACCTCGAGGTAACTCAATGAGTCTGAAGCTGCTCCCAGTTCTTCCACATTTGGTTATCATCCTCTCCGATTTCTGCCACACAGAAGAATGAAAATAAAAAATGATTGGGACATTACTTTATGAAAATTATAATGAAAATTAAACTACAAATTGGATTGCTGCTTAGGAAAGACTTTGCTTAAGGGTCAGGGAAAGGAGCATGGTTATGGTGCCTCCTTGGAGAGACAAGCTTTTTCCCAAGCCTCAGCCAAAAAGGCTGTGAAAGCGTGTCCATGTGTTACAGAAAGGTGTTCACAACTCCTTTCAAGAAAGTTACAATGATGTTTTTAGATGAGATGACCAGATCATGGAATAGTTGAGATTGGAGATCTTTCCAGGTGGCTCTGAAGGTGTCTAACCCAACCCTCCTGCTCAAAGCAGGACCAGCTGGAGCAGGCTGCCTAGGACTACATGCAAACAGTGCTTGAATTTCTCCAGGAATGGAAACTCCAAAACCTCTCCTGACAAACTGTTGGTCCACCTTCACAGTAAACAACTTTTTCTTATGTTTAGGTGGAATTGCATGTTTCAGTTTGTGCCTGTTGCCTCTTGTCCTGGCACCGCTGAGAAAAGCCTGGCTCCATCTTTACCCATTTCCATCTATTTCTAGGTAGGGTGGAGATGGCTGACGTATGAAGATGAACCTGGAGGTTGGACCTGAGGAGGATTTATGTGGAGAACCAAAGTTTAGTTTACTAAAATGGGAACTGGAGCTGCCCTTTTGTTGGGCTGAAGCACACAGCTTTTGCTTTTGGTTTACAATTACTGCTAGTTCATACAAGGCAAAAGGCAGCTTTGCTCCTGAAGGGCTGCTCACTGCCTCTCTGGGTCACTCCTGCAAATCACACAGGAGGTTCCTCAGGCTGCGCCTCAAAGCTGCTGCTGCTGGAGGCCACAGTGATATCCCGAAGCTGCAGAACTCATCTGTGACTCCACAAGAGCCTTGTCAATCATCTTTTATGTCAGAAGGAAGCATGAAAGCCTGTTTGCCAGATCATCTGAAATAATTGTACCAGCAAGCCAAAATCTGTTCCTGTTTCCTCTGGAAAAAGCAAGAGCAGCTTTACCTGAGTTTGGTTTTGCTCCAAAGCTGCTGCAGGTGGAGGTGATCCTGGGCTGAGGCTGGGGGCAGTGGGTGCCTGGCCCCCTCTAAGGGCTGGCACCTCCCATTTCCCTCTTCAGCCAGAAAAAGGCAATTTGGGAGAGCGGGTGCTCTTAGCATCATGTGGAGCTGTCAGTACAGCCCACACACACCTCAGGGAGGTGCAGAGATGTGCAAGGAGAGACTGCAGAAACCAGAGCTATGCAGGGACTCCAGCCAGAGATTGGATGAAGCAAAAGGGGCTGTTGGCTCTTCCCAGGCTGAGCCCACAGAGGGACTGCACAGCTTGGTAAATGCCTGCAGAGACACCACTGAGCGTGGGCAATGGCGTGGGAGGGGAACAAGAGTCTTTTTGAGGGTACCAGATAGATAGCTGGTACTAGACTGCAAATATCTGGTCAAGGCAAAGCTTAGAGGAGATGCCTGCTGGCATACTGTGTCCTGCTAGCCCCAGAGAGGGACAGTGTCTCAATCCATCACCTCCAAAGATATGGCTTTACAGGATGAAGTGATGTTCCTGGTGGAGGAGGTTAGACCAGCTGGAAACAGCTTGCTTAGCTATGGTGCTTTCACACAGGGCACCTGAGTGAGAAAGAAGAAAGGGACCCAGGAAGCTCAATTCGTATGGATTTTGCATAGACCTCTGTGTTTGGGCTATCAGTCCTATTTATTTTTGATTTTCATTTCTCTGGGAAAAAAAACCAACAAATATTTGGTTCAGAGATAGCTTTGAGTAGTACTTTATCTCCTGGGTGGTTGTTTTTTTCTTTGACATGGGAGGCAGTTCTGTACTCTTAAGTGGCATGCCTTCGTATAAACATAGATTGAAGTTCCATATGTTATGGAAAATGTTCCCACAGCTATGATACACACAGAGCATGGTACACAATTCCTGCTAGACCACTAGCAGAAATGCTCATTTGAGTCATCACAATATCAAGCTTTGAGCAAAGGCTTCCAAGATTTGGTTCTCAAGCTGAAGCACTGGGACCATATCTTCCACCTGGGTGTAACGAGGTACACCTTCCCAGAACTGATTAGCAGTCCTGTGTCTTGCAGATCCACCTTCTTAGTAGGTTTATCTATGAAAAAGGTTCTGCAGTGAACCATCATCACTAAACAGACCAAAAAAATGAATGGATGGCCATTTGTGGTGAAACAGGGTGTAAGACGGTCAGTATGATGCAGGTCTTCCAGAAGGGCTCTTTGGTAAGAAGTTCAAAGCCTTGATCTCAGAGGTCATTCTCCCTGTGAAATTAAGGACTGAGACAAGTGGCTGCAGACTAAAATCCTCTCTGTAGGTAAATGTGGTCTGCTTACCCTGATGGGCTAGGCCCTAGATGGATGCTGGCTAAAGCATAACTTCAGCTCAAGTACTTGGTTTCAAGTGCCCAACTTTGATTTCTGTTTTTGTGGGATCACCGAGTGCCTTAAGTACAAGCAAAGTGGTTACAGAGCTCAGGAATTAAATGGATTCAGATCATCACTTTGATTTCCACTAGGGGAAAAGATTTCTGCACCCACTTCTACATAGTTTTTTAATCTTCACATGAGAAAATAAATTCCAAGTGTGGAACTAGGCTTGTTCAGCTTTTTCATTTGAGTCAAATTCCAGGACAGTTATAGTCTTGAGAAGCCTTTCCCCCTTGTCTACATTAAAGACTGAATGTACAAATAGCTTCTAAAAATATTTGGCATTTTCAAATAAATTAATTGTTTAACTTTTGCATTTAACAGTCAAAACCCATCGAACAGTGTTGTGTGGTACAACCACCTACACCCTGCGATTTGAATCTGTTGTTGACTCTAGATGGATACCACAGGTCCTTTTAAAACACACAGCGTGCTATGATATCCTAAAAGTTCAGGTAGGTTTGAGATTGCTGTTCTTGGCCTCTGGAGGCAGAAAGTAAGCACAAAATGTACCAGCTTGGGAGGTACCAAAGTAGATCTGTATCAGAAAAATATGTTACTTGCTTCTATGACAACATTGGAGACATATAAGAAATAAGACGCTAAGCATCCCACACATTAAAGAGATGAAACTGCCTGCTATCTGGAAGTGACCATAAAGCTTTCTCTTAGAGGGTTAAGGACATAAAGGGTTCATATTCTTTATTCACATGTTTGCATGACTAAGGTGTCTGGGTGCAGAGCACCACTGCGTCTGCCGTAACTTCTGCAGACTGACATCTCCCACCATGATCCTCAACAGGGAGTCTTCAGTTGACTGTAGCTGTGGTGCCTCTGATCTAAATTTTAGGAGCTCTGGAGCATAGGGAGGCTGGGAAGAATGAGCTGATGGCCAAGAAAGGCTGTCAGCAGCCCTGTCTTCTGCTCTCCTAGTTGTATGGGGAAGAAGACCACCTCCCACTCTGCAAACAAGAATATTCTCTGTTAAAGGTCTGGTGCTACAAAGTTGAAATACTATCTCTGCTAAAAGTGATCCTAAAAGCAAGGTCCAGCTGCTTGACTTACCCACTTGGAACACAGGGTCAAGAGTTCGAGGTTTTTACTTTTTTCCCCTCCATCAGGGTGCTTTGAAGATGAAATGGCTTGCTTGAACCTTGCGTACTGTAAAAACAGCATAAGGGTGAGAAGAACATGCTTGTCTGAGCTTGGCTTTGCGGAAAAACTGTCTGCAATTTTCCTGACCTCCACAGGTGGTCTCAGTGTCAGGTCAGGGAGGCAAAACATCTCTTTTGCCTCAACAGCATAGACCGTAGGCCCCCCAGAACCACCTGCCAGCTTGGGGTTTCCCACCTTGAGGAGCTCGTGGCAGATGGGACTAGCTTAGATGGTGGGAGATGAGGTTGCCAGGCTGCCTGAACCCGGAAACCTAGCAAGGGTTCTGAGGGCAAACAGGACTTGAGGTGCTGTGGGGTGGCCTTAGGACAGCTTCACCTGGGACCCCACAGTCCCCCTGCCCACAGGCCTGGGGCCCCCTCTGAGGCCACTGCAGCTTCATGGGGGCCATAGGCCTCACAGTGCTCAGCGCAGGGCTTGAGGTGGCCTCAGCTGATGTCAGGGGGAAGCAGGAGGCTGCCCCAGGAGAGGACATGAGCCAGCAGCTAAGGGTGGTACAGTGACCATCAGTACCCCAGCAAGGTGACAGGGCCAGGTGACCACAGCAACAGGTTTCCAGCAGCCCCATGGTCATGGGGAGCAGTAGGTCCGGGCTGAGATCAACGCAGCAAGGACAGAGCAAGTCGGGAGCAAAACCTGTGGCATAGCTTGGCCATGGCCGGGTATCCTGGTTTCGGCTGGGATAGAGTTAATTTTCTTCTTAGTAGCTAGTGCAGTGCTATGCTTTAGGTTAAACCAGGGGGTTACACCTGGGGGTTCCCAGGAGACAGCCATGTGGCCCAGGCGAGGGTGGTCAGGGCAATCAAGGCCCATTAACGTCCCCAGTGCCACCTGTGGAGGAGTGGAGAAGCGGCTCCAGGTGTAACTAGACCCCTTGCCTGCACACCCCCACACAGAAGGTGTCGGTAGGGATTAAAGATGGAGTTCCACCATGCTTTCCTGGCTGGGGCCTGCCTTGGTAGTTTGAAGGAGCGAAAGCTATCTGCTGCCCTGAAGGTGACTGAGCGAGTGGCCTCCTTGGGCTGACTTCTCATTATCCTCTGCTGCAGCCCTCCAGGAGCTCGGGAGATGGGGAGGCTTGAAGGTAATGTGCTTAATTAGTTTTCTGCTTAGTCGGTGTGGTGAAGTGGAGGGTTAGTTTGCTGTTGCTGTATATCTTCTCCTTAGTTCTGTTCTTCCAACTCTGCTTGAGCCAGCAGGAGTGGTGGGAGAAGCTTCCTTATTAATGGCAGCTTGTAATTGTGAGCTTGGCATCTGGTGGATCAGAGAAGATGAAATCATTTGTGCTCCTGTCTGCGCAAGGCTGGAAGCGATGCAGAGGAGGCAACTTTAATTAAAAGCAGCCGCCACAGATCATAAAGCAGCCTTATCAACTTGCAGGTGCAGCACACCGTGCTCCAGAGAGCACTGGGCTGTGGGGAATGGAGGTGGCCCACAGCAGGACAGTCATAACAAAGCAGAGGCAAGGAGCAGCGATGGCTACTGCAGAGCAAACCTATTGACACTGCTTCTTGCTTTCTCCCCTGAGAAAAAAGACCCCTAACCCCAGCCTGCCCTGTGACGTGGCTGTCAGCACCAGGTGGCATGGGTGAGCCTGTGCTTCTGGGAGCACGCTGTGAGGCTTGCCTGTCCTGCGACCAGGGTGTGTGGTCAAGGCTTTGGCCATCAGAAGTCCCGGAGGCTCGGCTGCTCCCAGCCTGGTGCGTATGTAGGTCTGAAACTCCTCCAGGCTCCTGTTGCTTAAGCACTGAGTGACCTTGGGTATTTGAAGTAGTGCAGCAGTGCTATGCACAAAAAATACCATGCTATGGTTGTGGGGAAAGGTAATGTCCAATAGTGTAAGCCAATATAGATAAATCACTCTTTTAAAAAGTGAAGTAGCACATTTAAAGCAAAGCTTTTGGCGTTCTGAGTGCTTCAGGCTAAGCCAGGCTGAAGGTCTGTATTCTGTTCCTGACCATGGATTTGCATTGCTGGGATCTGAGCTGGTGTTCAGCAGAGCTCGAACTGGGAATATGCCTTTTCCTTCCGTTAGAGATTTGAATTTGCTGAAAATGGCTAGATGTTTTATTCATGAGTATCTCCTGCAGAAGTCACAGACCATCTTTCCTGGACTGCATTCAATGAAACAGATTTCCACATACTACGTCTATGAGGTTGAAAGCCTTGTGTGAAACTTCTGTTAGCTATGTGCAAAGAAATAACATGAAAGTCTGAATCCACAGGGGACCACGGGATTACTAAATTTGCTGCCTCCAAGAATTTGAAAATCATGAGTCAGGCCTTAGTCATAACTTTTTTTTTTTTAAATACAAAGAAGCCTCAGGGTCTTTATTTGCTAACTGGCTTGTGAACATTGAGTTCTTGTTCTCAAGCACTCAGGCCATCATAGTTGGGGAAATAAATCTATTTCTAGATGAAATGCTCTTCCAATAGCAGCCCTAGAGAGGTTTATCTTTAACTGCAAGTTTCGTAACTTTTTGGGGATGAACTGAATGCTCCTGCAGTCTAATGCTAGACTGCCTAATGTGGACCTTCTCCATATGGACTTGTGTGTAGTGCAGGTTATCACCACTAACGTCAGGAACTGGTAGCTGGTTTTAAAAGCCTCCCAAACTGAGCTGTGCAAACCAGGCAAAGCATGTCTGAGGAAAGAGTTGCATGGATGTCTCCAAATAATGGCTGTGAAAAAGGATGTTACTTACATCCTGCTTGTTCAGGAAGAGCCAGACCTTGCACAGTCCGTGCTGGCAGCAGGGGCAGAGTGGCTGGCAAAGCATGGAGGTGCCCTCTGCTCTTGCATTGGGATGACACAAAGCAGTTATTTTAATCCTAGGCCTGAACTGTTGCCAAGCTTTATTTAAATATATATATATATATATGTATAAAGGAAGGCAAGCATGCAAGTCATGGAAAACTTCCGGGTACATTTTAGCCATGTGAATAATGCTGCATGTGTTTCCACTTACCCTTCACTCCTCCGATCCCCAAACCTGATACTTCGGACTGATCTCTTCACTCTGCCAGAAGCATAGTGACAAGCACATCAAGTGCAAGTGCCTGGGGACTGTGTTTTGCTGGGGTGTTGAGGTGTTGGATCAGCTGTAGCAAGGAAAGGCCAGCACACACAGAGGACTCAAAACTTCAAACGTAGTAAAGTTTCTTAACAGAAACCAACAGCTACCTGGCTTGTGTCCTTGCCTGCACCCTGGAAGACAACATAAGCAAAGTAAGTTTTTCAAATTAATCCGTTTCTGTGAAACGCTGCCCTTAAATGTCCTTAACCATGGAAAAATTTGGGTCATAAAGTGCCTTCTGGAGCAAGTATGTTGCACTGGTGCGGACCTGGTGCTGGATCAAGTTCACCAGCTGCCACAGTTGCATTTAACCATCCAACGTTTCACCTGTTTTAATGTGAATCTCACTTGCTGTTAAGCATTTTGTTTCTAAGCTGATCTCTTGAAACCAGGTCCCACTTTGTGAGGAAATGGTGCATCTCCAAACCAGCATGAGCTGTGATCCCTTTTGTCCTCACCTGGGTTGGGAGGTCATTCTTTGAGTCTCAGGTTTCACTGAAAACATACAGCACAGCTTTGCTGCCAACCTTTTCACCTTAACAGTTAATCTCTTCTGCTGGCAACTGTTACTGTTTATCCATCCAAACTGAATGTCCCTTCCTGGAGCATGTCCCTGCTAGGAGAACCTGGTGGGACGGGGATGGCTGACTGATAACTGAATTAGAGTGAAATCTCTGCCCCAGAAGCTAAACTAACCAATGCAGCAGTCACGTTGTCAAAGACCAGGAGCTGCATTTACCTTCTCTCAGAAGGAAAAGCCCCCCAACATTCAGCCTCAGTTCTCAGTGCTGAAATCGCTTTAGGAAGAAGATCAGGGATGCCACCTCTTTCAGAGCTGGCCTGGGTGTTGCAACTCAGGACTTGTAAAAGCTCCCTGTGGCAGCAGGTTGTCTGCTCTGCAGCGTTTGTGCAGCTTTTGGGAAAGATTAAGTAAAGCTTTTGGGAAGGATTAAGTGACAACAGCAGCATCACTTGGCTGTGGGGCTGTGAGCAGCTGGGCCAAGAAGAGCAGGATCAGTGCCTGTGGGAAGCTTTCATCCGGAAAATCAAGCACTGACTCCAGCAGCCGTAATGATTTTGTGCACTGACCTCCCAGTGTTGCTGACTGTAGGAGTTCAATGTGGCTGGAGGTGCTCCCTCAAATGGGAGATGTTCCCAGCCACCCAGGGTGAGCTTGAGGGGAAATGGAGAAAGGACGAGGAGGGATGGAAAAAAAGAATAGATGCTCTCTTAGCTTGTTCTAAAGTGCTAAAAAGTTTAAAATAAAATTGTATGAGCTTCTTGAGGACTCGGGAGATTCAGGTAGGGCACACCTGGGCACATCATCTGGCATGAAAGCTCTCCCAGTTCTCGTTTGGTTGGGCTGTCAGATATCAGAGCTTCTGAGCTGCTGCCATCTAACAGCAAGGCTGAGTCATTGGCTGTTGAGTCTTTAAAGTGCTCTGCCTTTCTGTCATTGCCTCTGTCCATGTGTCTGGCTGCTTCCCAGGAGTCTTCAGGTACGGTCCCTTGAAGTGAGCAGGGGCATTTATACTGCTTGGGTTCTCCGCAGAATGTAGCTCCAGTTGATTTCTGATTCAAAAGGGGGTTTGGGTTTGGTTTTCTAGCTTTGGGGGGAGGTGGGTTGGTTGGTTGGTTGGTTTTTCCTCAGCAAAGGATCCAAACTTCTCATTGCTTTAAGAACACAAATTCTTCAAGAAGATAGCAATCATTAAGATGGGCTCAGAGGCACCGAGGTTCCTTGCTTGCTTCTAAAAACTCATCTGGCCAATGTTTGACCTGTGGCTTTTGAGGCTCCCTGCTCAAGCATCAACAGGAGTTGCTTTTATGCAACTTACAAAGAATAGTTTCAATACTAGTCAAGAGGTTGGTGGGTTTCTCAACAATACCAGGTGTTCCAGGGGCATCTAAAATGGCATGGATCTGTGTATGTGATGTGTTTCTTAAACTGTGATCACTCCAAGCTCATTTGCGGAGAAATGAAATGTGTCTCTTAGTTACCTCTTAGGGCAGTGAATGCCAAAGCTGTCCCGTGGTTCCCCTTCTGGAAAGAAGGTGAAGAGCTAGCAGGAGGGATCTGGCAGAGGTGTAACTGGCTGTGATGGCATTGAAGGAACTGAAGACTGGAAAGTTATGCGGGCCAGTGTTCATAAAGATGTTTTCTAGTACTGTTTTACTCAATGTAGACAACTGTTACATGCTTCAGCACTGAAATAGTTGATACTTGAGTTTAGTGGTACAGAGATACCAAGAAGTGTCTGTGTGCTGACTAATCTTAAGAAACCCCCCAGTAATGGGCATGAGGTTAATGGAGCAAGCTAGAATCCAAAACAGAGTTGCAGCAGTCACTTCTGCTTCTCCAAATGAGAAATTTTGACTGTCCAGTGGAAAGGCAGTCTTTTTTTCTCACCTGGGTGAGTATGAGTAAGAAAGAAACAAAACTATGTGTTCTCCTGCAGCATTACTCTACTGACATTAAGAAAATGAAAATTACATTTTTGCCATCTGCTCAGGATTTTGTTTCAAAGACCACCCTGCTTCCAGTGCTGAAAGACCCTAACTTCTTCCAGCTTAAAATAATAAGCATAATTTGTGACAGCCCCGTTCACTTGAGTGGTGTAACAAAACAGCTCCTATCTCACCCCAGCTGGGGAGAAAAATGGCTGGTAGTTTTACCTAGTGCAGGCGCAATCCCAGTAAAGCCTTAAATCTCCTAACGCTCCAGTTGCAAGGCAGATGGTAGAGGTGGTCCTGTGGAAATCCATTAGTCTAGTGAAAATTTCAGTTAGAGGAGAGTCTGTTGGGGGGAGACTGGAAATCTGTTGGGGTCATGGTCCGTTCCTCCCCCCATCAGACTTAGTCCATCAGTGTAGGAATTGGGGACAGGGGAGGTCCGGTGCTACTTCCCTTCGTGGAGTCACAGTTCATTACTAAGTTGGTCAATAAGTGATGTTGCTTTATTCAAGCTTTTTAAATGTCTGTGTACCTCTGGGTTTGGTGTGCAAAGTGTTCTGTGTACATATATTTTTAGTTTCTCTTTGCAACCTCTATGTGGCTTTGACCTTTGAAGGACTGTAAAGTGAATCTGTTTATAAGAGTGCTGAGCCAATGTGGAGACACCTGGGGTTTGTTACCTTTTCCTTTTATTTTTAGGGACCTTCAGCAAGTTGTTTAGTTTCTTTTGACCTTCCTTTCTTCCTTGGTTTAAACACTTGAGGAGCTGGAAAAAAAAAAATGCTGTTAAAGACTCAATAGTACTGTAAATTGTGAATGAAAAATGGGAATTACTTAGTGATAATAGATTATTAGCATAGTCGGAATGTCTCCTGGAAACTTAATGCAGGGTATCAAATGTGCCATATATTTAAAATGTACATAAAATTGGATTTTTATTCTTGCAGAACTCTTAAATGGCTCCTAAGATTAATAAGCGCTGTCTGGCTGCGTATGGGGGGGCCACGGAGACTTGCCTGGAATTTCTTTACATTTCCTTGGAGATTGTGTGACGTTCATGAAGTATGAAGTCCTGAACCAAATATTTCTAGCAATATACAGTACGTTTTTCTCGATGCATTTGTTACCCATGCGATCATGCTATTCTTCTGCTAAAGATAAATCTAGAGTAGGGCGAAGCAATGATATCATACTCCAATTAATGACCTGGACAACAGGCTGAGAAGGGCAGAGGACAGCCTGTTCTGCCCAGCAGGACTTGCTGCATCCCTGCTCTTAGACAGGGCTTGCATAGCCTGGTGACATGGATTATAAATGTCTGCAACAGGCCTGCCTAGGCTGCTGGGAGACTGGGTAAACAAGTCTCCAAATGCACGTGACACAAGGTTGGATATTGCTGAAGCGGTTCATTCACAACGGGAAATATAATATGTCTTATGAACCGTATTAGCTCACCTCTGCTTGCAGGAGGACACTGAGCCATCCTGGGCATGAGGACCACCAGTTCTGATGCAGCCTGTCTGAAGCAAGCTTGTAAGAAAATAGCAAGGGCTTTCAGATCCAGTTGCAAAAATGGATGTTTCCTGTGAGCGGGGTTAGGAGGATGCCATCAGGTGCTGAGTATTCATTATCAGAGCTTTGCTTTGCTGGTGCAGAAATAAGAGATGCCTGAGAACAATCTTAGCTTTATTTCTACCTGCTGGGCAAAAATTATTTCGGAAAGAGCTTCAGACCCAGGTTTGTGTAATGACATGCTGTGCTGACCTCGTTTGGTGTGAAAACCGGGCTGGGTGTCCCTGCAAATGTGTCATCCTGGGGGGACTGCAAAACACAACTTACTTGTTACGTCAGCCTCTGAAATTGAGGCATAAGAGGTGGTTGCAAGTAGCAAAGATCCCAATTAGGCTTCCAAATAAATTGTCTTACGCAGATGGTGAACAGCACCACTAATTACTAATACATGGAAAGTGTTATGGGTGTCAATACAGCCTTTGAAGAGCCATTTGAGGCAGCCTTCTTTTATTCCTGGTGGATTCATTTCCCCTGTAGGCATTTGTTGTAAGGACTCTGCTTGCTCAGAGGATTCCAGTGAGGTTTTTAATGTCAGTATTGATTAGGGACATAGAAGATGCATTTGATGTATGCATGAAGAGGTGCTTTATTTCTGATATCCTCTGGAGGGTCAAACAATTTCCTACCTGTGGTCAAATGAAACATTAGAGCAACCAATACCAAAATCTTAATATGACCTCAGTGCTTAATTACTTTTTCTTCAAACAGACATTACATTATAGAGGCATCTACCTTTTCATGGGCCAGAAGTCATAAGTATTGCATTATTTTATTTTGGCTTATCTATATCTGCCTTGTGGTCTGTTACTTTGTGTGCAAAAATGGTTCCCTCTGGTGCAAAATTCTCATTTGTAAGCAAATAAATGAAAGGACCATTAACAGCAAATGATCCTATGGGTGTTTAGTTAAAGAACGTTTGGAATATTCAACTAAAAAAAGCAAATGGGTTGGAAAATCCTCTGAAAACTAGATGACTTTATCTTTACTGGCATCAGTCAGCTCTTGAGTTAATAAATCATACTCTCACCAGCTAAAGTATCTCATCCACAGTGTCAGTAGCTAAGGTATGAGGCTGTTCTTTGTCAGAGGCTTGATGTATGTGCATGATGGGAATGAACTGATGACTTTGGACTCGCTAGGCATCAGAAGTCCCCTCTGGAGAGCCAAATCCAGCTGTTTTCCCAATCTCTGCCTCATTTCTGTACTTGCTTACGTGACTTGCCCTTGAGAACATTTCCTCTGAATATTGTTCATAAATATTTCCAAGAAACCAACAAACCATTGTTTGGCTTCTCTCTTCTTTTTGGTTTGTGGGTTGTTTGGTTTTTTTGTTTGTTTGTTTTGGTTTTTTGGTTTGTTTGTTTGTTTTCTGGACTTTTCAGCTGCAACACTACTGCTGTTGGTCTTTTCAGCAGGTTGGGAGAGAGGGGGTTATTGTTTCTGGGTTTGGGCAGTTTGTTTGGATGGCTGTTGACTTTGTTGTTGTCTTTCCCCTCTGTTTTTGGCAGGCTGGGGAAGTGGGTGGCTCCCCATTTTGTTTTTTTGACCTTTTGTGAATTATTTATACAGGCAGGCTTTTGTGGGGGTGAGGTTTTCTTTGGGTTTTGGTGTTTGTTTGTAGGGTTTGTTGTATCTTGGGGCATTTTTTTTTTTCTTTTGTTCAGCTTTTGCTGTTCTGAAGTTCAGCTTGCTCTTGGTAGCTTCCAAGTGGCTTCTGTGGCTGGGGGCTTCTGTAGCTGTTTTTTGACAGTTTGATTTACAACCTAAAAGTGCTTTGCCCTTTGGTCCCAGGCTGCCCACTGCTCAGGGAGAACGGGGCTCAGATTTGCTTTGCTCCTTGAGAAAATCATGGAGAGCAAGTCCACGTTTCTGGGCAGCGGAAGAAGGTGGCGGCTGGCAATAGGCAGTGTGTGTTTTCAAAGGGTTAATTATGTATGACCAACCTCATTCTCTTCTGAGAAGAGATGATTGACTCTAGGATGAGGGAAAGCAGTGGATGTCACTTACCTTGACATTAGCCAGGCTTTCAATGCAGTCTCCCCCCAGCTATCCTGTATCCAGGTTGGGATGTTACAGTCTGGATTGGTGTACTACTAGATGTGCAGGAAAACTGGCTGGATCATAGAGTCAAAGCACAGTGGTTAGTGGTTTGTACTTGAACTGAAGACTGGTTACAAGTGGTATTATCCAGGAATCCCTCCTGGGACTTCTGCTGCTTTGTGAAGGAAGGTTGACAAGAGATCTCCTGAGGTCCCTTTTGACCTGAATAATTATGTTATTCAAACAGACTGGTGTCAACTAGGTGTCAATGTCAAGAGCACACAGTGCAGACTGCCTATTAAAATTAGTTTTGTGTAGAGGTCTAATTGTGTTTCCACTGAAGGGATCGAGATAGACTTGGTTTTGTAGCCAGCTCTCTCATCATGAGGATTGCAGTGATGGGAGATGCACTGATGGACCATTTGTGTACTAACATTCGTGTTATTCCTGAAATAAATTCAGTGCACACAAACTACATGCACGCTTCACAGCACTTTTTTAATAAGCTATAAGAGCAGAGTTTTGCAGCCATATCTAGAGCCTGAGCAGGAGCAATAACTCAACAGATTTCCTCCCCTTAGTCACAGTTAAAAACAGGTGAGCTTCTGCTTTGGTACACACAGGAGGGATGAAGGGAAGGCACCCTTCAGCTGGTTTCTACGCACTCATGGCCCATGGAGAAAACCTTGGGGAGGAATTGCTGCTTTGAAGGGAATGGTTTGGAAGGAATGAGTTGTGAGCCACAGCCAGGTCATCTGAGACTTGCATTTGCACTGTTCCTTGATTTTTAGGCTCTACTTAATTTTTTTGCATAGCTCCATGGTACCTAAATAGTGAGATTTGTTTCCTGAGCTACCATTCCTATAAGGCATTAAAACAAAACCCCCAAACACACTTCTCCATTTTCTCTACCTGGTGGTCATACTGAATGTTTTGTCCACCTGCCTTAGCCAATTCCTTAATAAGCCACGCCCAGAAAGTGTTTTATCCCTAACAGATCCCTTCATAGAAGTTTCTTCCTTTTTTTTCTCCCCCTGCCCTCTGGAATGTAATGGGGGTCTCTGGTGTAATCAGTCAACTTAAAAAGATTGAACAAAATTTAGAACTGGTTGAAAAAATGGTGAAAACTTGAGTTTACTGGATTTTTAGTTGAGCAAAGTTTAAACTTGGAAGCTAAATGCTTCTTAAAAGCTTCTTAAAAGGAGCTAAAGGGCTCCTTTTCCTCATTCCTTTCTGTTAATTCCTCATTCATTAAGGGTTATGAGATGGAGGGTGCTTCCTCCTGCCTTGCTTTCTTCCCCCTTGTCTTCCCAAATCCACCCCGAAGATTTGGTTGGACAAGCTTTGGAATCTGATGATATGGACTAAAAGAGTATGGCTCCTGCAAGTCTGAAAGAAGCAGTACCACCTCTCTTGCTGCACCTTCAGCCTTCAACTTCCAAGTACAGGAAAACCGGTCCTAGCCTTCTCAACAAAACCCCTGACCTGGAAGTACCAGGTTTATTTAAACCCAGTCTGCTCTGAAGCTGGTTCCTCAACTCTGTCAAAGGCCATAATTCCCCATTGAACTCTCCTGCTAGGTGGAGTCTGGGTTGAGTTTCCTAACAGCTACGTAAGCGTAGAGTCCTAAAGTCAATATAACAGCCAGTCACAGGCTCGAACAGGAACATTCTGGGCAGTAAAGTGTTTTGTTTTGGTTTTTTTTCTGCAGCAGTGATACCTTAGTCGATAAAACCACATATATCCATGCTTATCAGTCATAAACCAGACAAAAGTGACACAGTATGGTCTGCTAGGCTTAGGTAAATCAACACTTCAGTCTATCAGTGCTTCAGTTTTGATTCTTTACAGCTTTCAACTCACTTAGACTTACCTTGGATGGTTTATTTTCTGCTTAATTTAAGATGCCTGAAGGCTGATGTGGAGATGTCTGATCCCCCTGTTTGAGTTCTCTGCACTGGCAGCAAGGAGAAGTTAAACCTTAGCATCTGCCTCGGTTCTTCGTCTGAATGAAGCCTGCCTTACCTCCAGCCCTTGGGGAGATGGTGAAGCTTTGTTTAACTGCAGTCTATTGAAACCTGCCGGTGACAGACACTGAGCAAAATAAATTGTGTGTGCTCAGTTTGTTTTTTTTCACTGTTGTAATAGCTTTTTCATTTTTACCATTTATAACCAAAATAATACAGTTCCATTTGTATCCTTCTGGACTGATTGCTAAAGCAAACTGAGAGTCTCTTCCCATCACAAGCAGCAGCTCTTACTGAACAGATTAATTACATCTTCTTTTGATAGCATTTGTATCTACATCTGCGATATCATATGGTATGAGGGGATTTCTGTCCTAACGCTTTTTTAAGGGACTTGCTTGAAAGCCAAAAATGAGATCTGACTCACCGTTGTCTTATACAAGGGGAGAGAGTCTGTGTCTCCACAGGTGAGAAGGGGACATCTGCTTCGAGTAGCAGAAAGGAATGAAGCTCTGTCTCCTCATTCAAGAAGTGACCTTGTAGCATGAAAGTTTGCAATGAACAACTCAGTTCTGCCACATGGTACAAAGAAGGACTGAGGTAGCAAACCTTTCTTCCCAGGGTGGCATTGCCTGCCCCAGGTTGGTTGTGGTGGACCTGGAAGCTCAGGGATTTTGTTAATTGAAGAACCTGCTCAGTAGCACCATGGTGCTAAAACTCACCTAAATTTTAAATGTAGCACTAGCGAGGATCCCTTGATTTTAAAGGGGGCAGGGGGAACGCTGGGGTGATGTCGGAGAGCAGAGGAGGTGGCACTGTTATGTTAAAGCTGTTTTTTCTTGCATTACGTAGATGTTGAAGGATTTACATTAAACTCAGTGTATTGTAACACTTTGCAGATACATATTCTTGCATATAACCCTAATAATTCCAAATATGAGGCCAGTACAACCTGGAAGAGTCCCCAGAACTTGGACCAAAATGGGGTTTAAAAACAAACTTATCAAGGATTGAAAAGAAAAGGCCATGGGCTTGTGCAAGTCAGGATCTCAAGCCTTGTTCCTGCCTTGCAAGCTGGGCTCCTTCCCTTAGCCACATTAAAATCTCCCAGCTGGGAAGAGACACTGACTTTTAATTTCTCTTGTATTAAGTCATTTTTTTGCTGCCCTGAAATACATTTTAAAAAAGTAAAAATGAGCAGGCAGTTACTTCATCACCTTCATGAAAGCATGTAGATACGTTATAAGCTGATTTCGTTCCTGCCTCCTTAAAGGGAAAGACATAGTCTGTGGTATAAATATGCAATTAAAACCAGTAGCAATTAGAGAGTGTCAAGGAACGAAATAGGAGCTTGCTGTGAGGTAGAGCTGGTTTCACTTTTGTCTGTGCTTCTAGTTTGAAACTCTTTGACGCTGGGATCTAATCTTAATACTTGATGCTCAGCTTCTGGTTTTGTCACACAAATTAAATGTCACGGGCTAGACATTCGTGCAGACTGAAACGTGCTTCAGACCTTTGCTGGATGTTGGTGGTGCAGAGATAACCATGTCTATAACCCCCTATATGCACGCAGCAGTGAAAGCTTTGGTATGAATTGGCTTTGGTCCTGAATGAAGGATAAAGATGCCTCTTACGCCTATAGGTGCCTGCGTGCATACAAAGAAGAGATGTCCGCAGATTAGGAAGGTGCTTTCCAGCTCACCCGTTCCAGTTACGGGCATTTTGGTATTGCAGGACATGGTGAAGGGTCTGAGCACCTGTCTGCCCAAATCCTTCCCCAGTGCCAGCTGGCAGATTGATGGCAGTGCTCTTGGTGCAGCTCAGGATGGAGGGAAGAAACTGCAGTGATGGAAGATGCCCAGCACAGCTCTCTGGAGAGCAAATCAGTAACCAGGTGCTGCTTCGAAGAGTGATGTTTGCTGCAGGCTGAGACCTCACCATCACCAAAGATCAAACAGTCCCTGCTGTGGCCGTTTCATTAGAGCTATTTGGTCTAGTACAGACCAGGAGCCTCCAGAGCTGCAGCTCCAATTCTGCAGCATCCTTAAGGCTGTTTTGAACAATAAGGCGCTTCAGTGAATGCAAATATGTTTAAAATTAAGTCCCCAATCCAGATGCCCAGCTACACCCCATAGGTCAGTGTTGACTCTTGTGGCAGGCCCAGTGTTTGCCCCCCACTACCTCTATGCCATGCTTTTCTAGCTGATGTTTCAGAGCATACTAATGCAGAGGTTACCACAAAGCATATACTTCCATTACTTTTTCTCATGCTTTTGGAGCCAGCTGCTGCTTCTGCACCAGTCCATGTCCTGGGGGGCAGCCATTTGGGATGGGCAGAAGTAACAGCAAATGATGGTTTCAAGCCCCTGCATTCCTCAACCGGACCAGCAGACATCCAATTCCTTGTGCCCGCAGCCAGCTTCAGCCGCAAAACTGGAGTGCTTTAAAAACAATGCATTTCTCCCTGCTCTCCATTATTTTTGACATACACTAGAAGTATGACTAGGATATTTTTCACGTATTGTAAAGAAAAGCAGGTTAAGGGCTGGCTAGAGAGGCAGCAGCAGCAGCAAGGCTCTGTCTTGAGGAGTGCTTTCCGTTCAGGGATCAAAGCTCAGTGCAAAGGGCGAAGGTGCCCAGACTTTTTAAGCGCTCTCTCCTATCTGCAGCAAGCAATTATATTGGGCACAAAACAAGATGTTGTGCCTCTGACAGATTGCTTCGTCTCCGTGGCAGAGTCTTGAGCATGACTGAAGAATAGCTTCATCAGACTTGTGTCTAGACGCTATTGGCTTTTTTGCATTAGTTGTCGTACACTCAGATCCTTTCTAACAATAACATTCAACATGTGCTTCAGGTACTTGGTCCTATACGGATGACCCTGGACGTGTGTATAACTTTTCATGCAAGTGGTTGGATGAATAGGTACTGAGCAGCCTGGATCCCTCTTTAACTGGGAAAACCCTGCATGAATTTTACTTACCTCCAAGTAGTGCAAATTAAGTCGAGTTTAAAAAAGACTAGGCATTGGAGAGCAGCTGGCTTCTCAAACGGCTCTTTCAGCATACCCATCCCCTCCTCTGTGGGCAAATGAATGTTAACTCAACCCTCTGAGGAACCCATGTGTCTGTGCCTGTGATCATCATCACCTTTTCTTAACTTTAGCTGTAACATCAGTGCTTGCCCCCCCGATGAGATGGCAATCTCCTTGGGGCAGGGAGCAAAATTCACCCAGAAGAGTTTAATTACCCCAAATACCCTTTTTGTTGCTCTCAAAGGGATTTTGGCCTCTATGTCTCATGTTTGATGAAACCAGGGCTCAAGGGAATGACTCTACTAGCAGATACCATGTGTCTGGCTTGAAGACGGCACCTGCAGCAGTGCCAAGCTCTAGAGCTGTTCCTCAGCAGCGACAGGACTGCAGATGCTGTCCTGCACCCTCTTGGAAGCAAGAAGAAGGTCAGTGATGCTATGGTGGATGGGGAGGATACAGCAGAGCAAGCCAACAGCAAAAGGGTGGCTGCGATACTCCTGGTTGCCAACGCTTTCTGACCTGCGCGTCTTTTGAGTACTGCCAATGCAAAGCTGAAGTTCCTTCTGCGCCTGCGGAGTAGGCATGGGAACCAAGCAACCTTACATACTCCTGTTTGCTCTGGTTGTCCTTACTTCTACTGGTAGGGTGGCCAGTCTTTACAAATAAATATTGGAGGCAGGCCCCCCGAGCTAGGTCATGCAGGGTGACCTCGAGCATGGGTAATGACCCCGTGAAGAGGCGGCTGTCCTTGGCTCCTGCCAGGAGCTGGGAACAAGCTCGTTCCCAGGGCTGCAGCCTGGGTGGGGGTGACAGAAGACAACGCGGCCACTCTGCCCGGAGCAAACCCCAAGGCAGCACGCTGACTAATCTTGCTGGCGTGCCGAGACAGACCCAGTTAAACAGGACATCTGGGCATGTCAGTGATTCCTCCAGTCACGCTGTACTTGAGCCCTGTCCCTTCTCCAGCGTTCCTAGGGACTTTGCTCACAGCCTTGGAGAAATTATGATCCAGGCTCTTGTTTAAAAGTTTAGAAGTGGTTTATATATCTCCTGTTGCCTTGTTCTCTAGAGGGTTGTGTTGAAATGTCCATGCAGTGGGCTAGAAATACTGGGTGGTTTCAAAAAACATTTGAAAAGAACTGAATTTTTATTTAAAGCAGTAACCTGCCTTCTACGTGGCATCAGGCCAGCAAGTACGAAAAACCAACGTAGTCTGAGGCATGAGAGTTTTCTAGAAGTGGGAGCCCAATCCTTGACACTACCACCCATCTGCTTTTTGCTGGAGGCCTCCTGCATCTCCGCTTGGCAGCCTGTGAAGTGCAGAGCTGCCTCAGACACCACTCTTACCCATACTGGCACGCTCTCTGATGCTGCTCCTTCCAACAGCGTTTACAGTTTTTATCCCTAACTCTTGCAATTCCCATGCTTCGTGTGCATCTTCTCCAGGCCTTTAGCTGAAAGCACAGCAGCATCTCCTGGAACTGGGTGGCTATTGCAAGTTCAGTTGCCAAAGTGCCCTCCTTAAATCCTGATCAATTCACTCACTTGGAGAGGCTCCAGATTTCATTCCCATTGTGCAGGTAATGGGGATGACGCAGGGGTACCCCGTGTCCAGCACATCTCCTCACCTTTGTGAGGTCAAAGCTTTGGAAGCTGCCTGCTTGTTATTTGGATGTCCTTCAGGGAAGTTTGTCACACTTAATGAGGCAGACCACCACGTTAGGTGATGTGCTTAGAGAGAAACCAGGGAGAGAACTGGACTGTGGTGTTACCACACCAAAGGAGACAGAACAGGTGTGTGAGTTACCAAATGACTGGATTTAATTACCAAGGAGCTGGCCTCCTGTAAAGAAAAGCAACTGGGGTTGCGGACCATGAGTATCCTCGAAACTGGAACAAGAAGCCACCAAAAGAGGTTCTCTGCTCAGAAACAGGGAAAACTCCTGTCCTGTGTAGGAGCAGAGAGCACTGGGGAGAGAGGCAGGTGCAGAAGGGCAATAACTGCCGCCTCCAAGGAAGCATAAGAGATGGCAGCAACGAGGCTGGGTGAGGTTTGTCTCGACTGCATCGTCGCAGTTCCCAGCAGCTGCATGTTGCGGTGCAGCACCTCAGCACAACCAGCTCTTGGGGCAGGGCTGAGCAGGGTGGCAGCCCAAGCCCACTTGCAGGGTCCCTCCCTTCTTACAGAAGAAGGTGGAAAACAGTGGAAGGGAACTGTTGCTCAAACGGCTTAGAGGGAACTGGAGGTTCTGCCATGAGAGATCCACCCAGTAAAGTGGAACACAGTAGGTGAGGAAACAGGGGCACTGGGGGGTGGACTCTGGCTTAGGAAGAAGGATTTTCTACTTGTGCAGCGTATCTGTCATTTTGCAATGTCTCCTGTTGTCGTGGAAAACAGCTTCTTGCCCCGGTGCGGCTGGTCAGTGCCTGACACGAGCTAAAGACGTTGTTCACTTGTTTCATGGTATGGCTGCACCCAGCAAACGCTGCTCACGGGTGATTTTATGCACGGTAAAAAGTCCAACTAACCCACTGCACAATCCTCACTTTTTTCTCACTCTAACCTTATCAGAGAAGCTGTGTTGGCTGTGACAACTCTTGTTTACGATGTATGTATTTAAAAAAACCAAACTCACCTGAAACTGGAGGTTTCCCCAGTTGAATGAGACCAGCATCCCTCCTGCTTTCATATCTTTTCAGCTGCAGTGACTAGGACAAGGCATCTCCAAAATAAAGGTGCCCAGTGATAGCGTCTGTGGGCAACAGGTATGGAAGTTTGCACCGCTCCCCAAATAATGGGGGGATAAGCAGATTCCTGAAGCAGGAGTTGCCAAATCTTTACACCGCCTTTGCTGTCGAGGGTTTTGTTGGACAACTTGGTCACCCTAGGTGGGAGAGGGGCAGCCTTTCGTGAGACCACAGCCTGAGGTGGTTCAGGTGCCCGGTTCAATGTGGGGGGGTTGTGAACTGGTTGAAAAGCTGGTGCTCAGGCTGTGATGGTCTGATGATGGGATTCATCATGCTGTGTGAATAAACAAATCTTTCCTCCTGTGTTGCATCTGAAGGATGGGGGAAATCATCATTGTTTTGTACCTTTCTGGAGTCATCCTTCTTTTTTTTTTTTTTTTTTAATCATTCAAACAGAAAAACAAAAAATGTTATTGTTTGAAACTTTTATTTTGCTTTTCTGCTGAAATTCCAAGAAATGCATGTAATCACAAAGGCACCGGCCCTGCCCAGGTTGGGCAACTCAAAGCTCCTTGACCAAGATTTCACAGCTTGAGTTTCTTGCTGCTTCTGTGCCCACTGTGCCCCGGGCAGAGGAGAGGAAGGACTATGACTTATTTAAACATAGCTGTGCTTTTTTAGAGATAGACCTTCTCCCCCTTGTTCTAGCAATTAATTGACAGGATCACGTTACAGGAAAATGTAAGAACCGGGAAGGGGAGAGCAAGGATGGATGTGAATGTAGATTTCTTGTCTGGTGCCGTACAAAGGCACTGCTTGTACTACAGCAAGCCCAGCAGCATTAGCAGCCAAATTATTTGTTTATTTTTAACTGCTGTCCTTGTTGCATCTTGACCCACTCATTAGTATTTTAAGTGCTTGTGAAATAGTTTTGTCATATTACTTCAGCTTTCACACACGTCTCTATCGCTATTGCTATTCCTTCCTCCTGCTCTGCACTGTCACCTAAGTAACATCATTTCTGCTTCCAGATGGGTAGAATTCTCTAAAGTTGGAGGAAAACACAATCTTCTTTGCTTATTCATGCAGAGAGCACTCTTATTTGCATGAGAAGAGATCAGGTGGTGGTGCAGCACTCCCTAAAGGCTGGGGAGAAGGGAAACATTATTCCCGCTTGCTGGCGGGGAATAATGAGGCACAAATGTAGCTAAGCTATTCTTTTTTCTTCTGCAGCTACCCTGGGTTTGGATAAACTGTTTGCAGCAGTCAGACTGCTCTGCGCAGCAGCTGATGTGCAGAAATTGTGGGCTGAGAACACCACTGGCAATCTCGGTTGAATTTTGCTGGGCAATTGCCTGGGTGACATACGCCACAATCGGTACGATGCAGAGGAGGACGTCCTAAATGACTGGATTGAAAAAATGGGCATGGATTTCTGAATGAGCATGGTGACTGGTGTGTCGTCATGTGGCAGGCTGCTAAATTTGGTACGGCTGTAATGCTGGCAGGCATGGAGGGAGTACAGCAATGGGAGAACCTGTTGGACCTAAACATGAGCCAAGGAATTTGTTGAATTGCCCCAGCAAGCAGATGAAATTGAATTACACTGACAAGGAACCTTAAATAATGCTGCTTTTTTTTTTTTTTTTTTTTTTTTTTTGAAATTAATATATGGCAGTTGTACAAAGGGGGAAAAAAAGCCTCTTATTTCACAGATCTCCTTTTGGGTTTTTTGCATGTACCTTTTTGTAAGTATGCAGAGAGCAGCTATTAAAAACCATTTTCAGCAGGGGCAGTTTTCAGAGCACACAGTCACCCCAGCTGCTGTTCATGAGTGATGTTTGAGAGGTTCTGCAAATGGAAGAGCCATTTTGTATATGCACAATTGTGGATATTTAGAACACAGAAGCATTTCCCAAACATTTTGAGAGAACAAAAAGTCCTTTCCCTGGCTGTTTACAGATGACTTGCAAAGAATAAGTGAGAGGTTGGAGCACAGCTGAAATGAGCAGCTGCCGAGAATTCAAATAACTGGTCTCAAAACCTGCTTTTTCCACAAGCTCAATGAGACATGTCACAGGCTAATGCTGTCCATCACAACAGTGATGAGAAGGAAACCTCGTCTCATTTCCATCCTCCCGACTTGCTCTTTGGAAGTTGATTCTTTAAGCATTATCACTGCTGAAAGCTTTTTAGTGTTTAGGTTCCAGCCGTGATCTCATGGGCTTTGATGAACTTTTTTGAGCTGAAAGCAGCTTGTGCAAACAATGAAATGAAGATGATCGCTTGCATCTGTATGCCGTGTTCACTGGGATGTGTCAATCCATATAATGAATAATGCACACATCAACACGTTTGATTTTCCCAGGATGGATTTCCATCTCTTGCATATCCTCAGTGGGGCAAAGTCTGACTTTCCAAATTTTTAAGGCTCTCCAAATGTATCTTCTGGAGTCATAAATTACTGTGATGAAGAACACAGGATTTCTTCCAAGGCCAGGCTGGCCCCACATCCCTGCATTGCTGACATCTGCATCCGAAAGACCTGAAAACAAAGTCACCTGTAAGGTGTCCTGTACATCCCCTGTCACCAGAGCTAGTAAGATAACGCCCCCAATTAGGCCATTCAAGGCCATAAAAAAAGGATTTCAATCATAGAAACATTACAGTTTCATATAAGCAGTAGGCTTTTGTAAGCTTGTTTTACTTTTCCTTGCTTGTTCATGAATTGGGAATCTCTCAAATCCTATTCAGAAGCTGTTTGGGACATCTCTTTCTCTGCAGGTGGAGTTACTGAGCCCGCAGGAATACTTGGCTCAGACTTTACTGCAGGCAAACAGAGTACTAAAATGCTATATAAACCAAAACAAAATCAAAGTAAAAACGCACCCTTCTTACGGAGGTGTTTCTGCAAAGCTGGTGTACTGTGTGCAGGAGCTCTCAGTGAAGCTACAAAGTTTTTACAGGGCTCATTAGACTTGACTTACCTCTCTATTGTGTTTTGTTGAACTTGCAGAGAGAAGCTCCTTTGAACTCATGCTACCACCAATGTGGCAGAGATTTCTTCCCACGTCTGAGATAGTTTTGACCTGCTCCAGGCTTCAGCTTTGCTACAGTGGCAATGGCATCCCGAAGGGAGGATGAATCAGTGGTGACTGCTTCCTCTAACACATAGTTGCGCATCAGTCTCTAATGTAAAATTAAATCTCTTTGTTGTCAGATGTAAGATATAATTATCTTTTTTCACTGTAGCTTGCTCTGGAGTGCCAGAGTTCCTACTGAAAAGTCCACTAGAGAAAAAAGAAAAAACAAGTGGTGATTGTGCTCTGCTGTCTTGACAGGGAAATGGAATAAGGAAAACCTTAAATTTGCATCCTTACTATAAGATGTATTTTTTAAAACAACTTGATTCACTCTATACCAGCTCCTAGCTTCACCCATTAATTTCTTAAGTTACAGAGGCTGACTAGGTTTGGTCCAACCTGATGTCACTGGAGTGGGAATGGGTGCCACATAATCTCTGTCCTGCAATGAACAGGGACATCTTTGGGGCAGATCAAAGTGAGCATTGCTCTGCCTTTTGTGGATGCCTTTGGGGATGTGTCTTTTTTTTGGTCAGTAAAGACCGAGAAGGTTCTTACGAAAACTCTCAGAAGCTTGAGACAAGTTAAGCACCTTGCTAGACTGAAAGGTCAAGTGGTGATGAAATAACCCTGGGGACAGGCTTGTCAGGCCAACTTCAGCTTGCTCGTGGGTAGAATTAACTGGGCAGTGGGTAGACAAAACCCTTGTCGTTGGTTGCATGTAGTTTGTGGACCTTTCTGTAATTCAGTGCCAGCAAATGAAGCGTTTCTCACCTGAACACCTGCTAGGGCTCCCGTCCATGTTCTTGGAGCAAAACCAGTTTGTCTTACTGCCTCCAGGGACTCTGTGCTCCCATGCACAACAGTTTGCATCTGCTGCCTACACATGGTCACGACTGTGACCAGACTTCTGCAGGAGGATGTGCACATATTCCGTGTGTGATTTGTGAGCTGACAGAGGATGGCTGGGCTAGACTGAACTAAAACTGCTCATGTGGTGTACGCTCATGTCATCCGTTCTTTGGATCAAAAGAATGATGGCAGAAGTGCATAATAATGAATTAACAGGGACCTAGAGGGACTCAGAAGTCAACTGTTTGACAGCAGTGGTCTGCTTGCCCATTTTTTTGACAGTTTCCCTGTCAGGCCTTATTACACAGTCACTTCCAAGTCTGAGGGATGACAAAGTGGATTAACATATCCAAGCTAGATGATGTTGAAAACAAACATCTTTCATCTGCTAAGTATCCCCTTTTGGAGCCCTTCCCATCCTGATGGCTGCAAGGGCCTGTTGGAGGCCGCACACTTTCTGCTGCTTCTTTCTGCCAAAGGACCAACAGCCACTACCGGCATCCCAGAGCTGAGGCAGGTCCATGTCAGTTTGAGCTCTTATCCCAGGATTGCCATCTCTGCTGGGTTTCTGCTCATGACCTTGCAGCCCACAAGCTGTACAGCTGGAGATAAGCAGCTTGGAAGTGCTCTAGGGCTCACACATTCCCAACCAGGAAGACATGAATAACTCATAATGCACTACAGCGCATTAGTCGGCAAAGGATGTAGAGGCTGTTGGAGTCGGAGGGAAGGTTCTCTGTGGACTTGAAATACCGTTGGATTGCATCCATGCTCCCTCTGAAGTCAATAGGAGCCAGCTTGTTACGCCATTAGATTTTTCTTATTTGTCTCAGGTAAACCCTAAAAAAAATTTGGTTTAGGTATCCATGTTGAGAGCATCAATTTTGACATGTGGAAACTCAGTCTTAGCAAACAGTCATGCTCAGCAGCAGGGCTGTGGATTTATAGTAACATCTGAGCAGATCCATTGTGTGTGTTGGTGGTGTCTCCCAGACCTGCTGGTTTTATGGGCTTTGGGGTCAAACCTTGCAGGGCACTGCAGAGGCGGCCAGATTTAAGGGGAATAATATTGAGTATGGGAAAGAATATATTCACTAGGAATATCGAGGAATTCCTGTGTTGCACAGCTGTGCAAACCTGCCTGGCTGACCTGGCCTGTTTTGCTGACACCTGGTCTCCACGCTGAAACTATCTTTCCTTGCCACCTGCGTGAGGCTTCAAGAGGATGGTCTTTCCTGCTATTGCCCCTTCCACAATGCTGGCTGCAATGGTTTCAGGGCCAGCAGCCTCTCTTGCTGGCCAGTGCTGTCTTCTTCTTTTAGTCTTTTGCATTTCTATGTGCTTTTCAGCTGGGATTGCTATTTCTTCTGTTCAAACACGTTGGGATTAGGATTTTGGTTGAGCACCAAAGAGATGTATGTCAATAGGAAGAGTAAGGCTGCAAGAATTCATGTTTGGTCCCTGTCAAATACAGTTTGGAGATTTGGTCCATAGCATCTCGACATGCCAACCAAGTAATGGCACGTCAGCTGAGCTTCACCTTCGGTGAGATGCTGTCTTTGCTAGCCCAGCCCCTGGTTTGCAGGCCATGATTCCCCATGATCTATACTCAAGGGGTCACAAAAAAAGAGTCAGGACCTTGTCCTGTTCCTTCTGTGCGGGCAGTCAAACAAGGAGGCCTGCAGGCTGCCAGAGAGCGCCCTTGTCTGAAGGGTTTTGTCAGCACAGCTGAGCAGTGGGGGAGTGAGGGAAGGACCAGCATGACCTCCATCTGCCGATGGTTCATCGGGTAGAGGTTTCCCCACCCTAAGTTGTTGTACTGACTAGATTAGTCATGCTGGTACTTGAATTAGTTCATTGCCAATCAACTTGTATTGATAAAAACAACTTTAAATGCATTCGAAGACCCAAACCCACCTACAGAGTCCAAAGATGAGCCACAAGTTAGAATTTTGTCTAAAATGAGATTGATTGTCAGTTGAGGTGCCACCTCTGTGCTTGCTGGCCATTCCCTGTTGACAAGTGGACTAAATCTGTTTATTTGCAGCAGCTTACACCCCCACTAATACCCGGGGCATGCTGTCCATCCTCCGCAAAGCACCCCAAGCAAATAAAGCTCAGACCCTCACCCACAGTAATTCGTGTAGGTCAGCAAGAGGTCAGAACCCACAGATCTGTGAATAGAGATCGGGAGCGCAAGGCCATAAGTGCATTCATGTTTGTTTACATAATCTCTCCACTGACCATCACCTTGTCTCACATTTCTGTTGTGACCTGACGTGTATTTGGAGGCTCATGAGCTATGACACAAGTAATTTGCTGCAGGGTGCTTGGGACATTTCTGATACCCAGCTCTGTACGTGTGATGCCAGGGGACATCTGTGAACTGGCAGCTATCAGGATGGAAGTGCCATGTGAAATGGGTGCATCTGACTCTTCTGTCAAGGCCTCTTGTCCTCCCCTCCCCGCCACTGGCACACATAAACCAATACTATTTTGTAAAGACAAAGTCATCCAGGTGATGTCTAACACTTGCCTGTGATGGTGCTTCTCAATACTGCTACCCACAGCTCCTCAGCTGGGATCGAACATTGTGGAAGGTGCATTTCAACCCACCTGAACATGCAGGCTTGCTCCGGCACTGACACTAATAGTCATTTTTCTAGACAGAATTGACGTTATCAATGAGTTGTTGGTTAATTTTCTGCTTTCTTAACATCATTGATACCTATAGCTACACCCTTAAGTGGCAGTGCCTGAATATGAACTACTCAGCAGTAAAATTATAACTCCATTGGGATGCAAAGCACAATCTTCCTATCGCCAGACTTTCAATCCCATCAAGAGTTTCAGGGTTACTCATGCAAAAATAGCTTGTCTGCTTCAGTGAGCGTACAAGGGCTGTTCAGCAGCATCATATGCAGAAGTGTAGGCGCTCGCCGTCGTGAGCCGGAGAGCAGGTTAGGAAATGTGTCTTTTCAGAGCCGTACAAACCCATCTCCCGGGGAACTCCTCGTGGAGCTCAGAGTGATGTGAACGGATCGAAGCCTTAGTCCCATCTCCCACCTGCAGCTCTGGCTTGGCTTGGTCAGACCCTCACCCCGCTCCAGCACGACAGAGCCAAAGGACATCCAGATTCGCTCCTTTTGATCATCACCCAGCGGATTCACAGCCAGCTTAGCATTTTGAGGACATTAAAATAGCGCAAGCCTTAATGTTTGTAGTAACAGGACCACACAGAGGAACCATGGAGATGTTGGTCTTCAGCTCAGCGGGTTTCAGTCTCTTTCTATTTATAAAGAGAGAAAATAATGATAAATACTTTTAAAATTTGGGGAACTATATTTGGTTGTACCTCCTGCCTTTCTCATACCACCCTTAGGGAAATGCAACCTGTCCCTACACAGGCATCATAGTAAACTACTCTTTTTCAAGGCTTCTGGGCAAAAAATTAAGGGAATTGGGTAAAAATTGCAGGAATATCCCCCACAGGGGGAGCAGCCATGCAAAAACCAGGAACCATGAATAGTAGAACAGTGAGAAACAAGCCAAGAGTCAATGTTGTGAAGCTGCTGAAGCAGAGAGCAGAGCTGTAACTGATTTTTTTTCCTTCAAGAATTTTCCTTGCTCTCCAAGGGACAGCATAAAGACCTTTTCTCAACTTACTAAGACAGGTTACAAATGAAGGTTAAGAAGAAGATTATTAAACTTGGCCACTTATGTCCACTTGAGGAATAAAAAAACCCCTTCAGAAACAAATTGTTTCCTGTAAGTAGGACAGTCCAACTTTTATTCTTTCCCAGAGGCTTGGTTAAATAAATACTTTTCTCTGGGTGAAAAAATGAACATTTACAGTACAATCTGTCAGCCAGAATGAATTTCAGTGGGCAAGCTGCTGAGTGGCCATTGCAAAGCATCCCCAGATATTCAGGTATACATTTATTTTTGCTTATTAAAAGTCTGCTTTTGATATAAATAACCCCCTCTCTCATCTATACCTGTGTGTTTTTATGCACAGTCACACCCAGATACATATATATATATATATATTGATGCATATATCTGGATATAGGACTATTTATTCCTAAAACTTAGAGCAGCGTTTCAATGATGTGATGAGATGTAAATGTTCATCTCACAGGCTCATACCCGTGGCTGAAACATCAGGTCTGCTCCCAGCAGTGTGGATGCAAATACTGAAACGCACCTGGCTTGGAGCTGGCCCTGGACCTATCAGATGGCAACCAAAGGATGTATAGATCTTGGGCCTATACATTTCCAAGTCACTCCTAGCTAAGTCATGTTTCCTTGTGAGCTGCAAAGAGGGAGAATAAGATCTCTGCTCCAAAGATGCGTGCCCAGAGCACCAGGCCTTTAATTATGCAAAGAACTGGAGCCAGCTTCCTCCTGCCTTCTCAGATAAGTGGTTTCACCGAGAGATTACAGCAAGCAGAATTTGGCACCTGGCTCCGCTGGCACGAAGGGGCTTTTTTTTTTTGTCCCCACTGACTCCTAGCATGGAAATTTGTGCTTAGCCGAGGATCCACCCAAATGGATCCAGTTGTCATGTCAGCAGCTCACTGCCTACAAAAGACCAGCAACCCTGGGAAGAAATTTAGCATCTCCCCAAACCTGTGAGTTGAATCATAAGGATGCTTATTTGTCCTCTTCATCCCACATGGGAATAGCTCGCTTAAGTCCCATTTCGCTCCAGTCCCTCCAGCTTCGGGAGCTGGAAAGGCAGCGAGCTAGCCCTCCTCCTCCCAAGTTGGAAGCTGTTTTCCTGAGGAACAAACTGGTTATGTGCGTGCGAGCGATACCGGGACCATGGCAAATTGTGGAAACCATCAGAAATTCAGCAGGCTCTCTAATAGCGACTTGGCAGTCGCAAAATAACTTTCACTGTCTGGTAATTAGACAAAAATACAGCCTGGCTTTCCTCCTTTGCAATCTTGTAGTGGTGGGTTGTAGCAGAGCAGCTGGTGCTCGAGGCAAGGGGACCTCACCCAGGGAGCAGCCGGGCAGGGCTGCCGGACGCATCTTTGGAGCAGAGACCTTACTCTCCCTCTTTGCAGCTCACAAGGAAACATGACTTAGCTAGGAGTGACTTGGAAATGTATAGACCCAAGATCTATACTTCCATTGCTTGCCATCTGATAGGTCCAGTGCCAGCTCCTGCTCGTAAGCAGGTTTGTATCTGAATTGATCTGAAATCAGATTTATCAAAAGTGTCTTTTAAGTTCCTATGGATACAGCGAGTTGCTGTACCTGCCTGAAATGCGCAGAATATGTCTTTGGAGGCTTCGGAAGAAGCAAACCCTTGTAGTAGAAACTTGGGTGGAGGCTTTGGAAATTGCCTTGGTGTTGGATTAATGCTGCTAATTGAAGTGAATGCTAAAGCTAATTCAGACTTCAAGGGGAGCGGTTACCCCAAGGGTAAATCTTGAAGATAACTAGGATACTTTCTCTCTACTTCAATGTTTACAGGGAGGAAAGACTTCACAGCTGCGTATTTACTGTGACTGTACGGGAGGGAGAGTGACATCTGAAGAAACATATGCAGGCTTTCTTCTCCAAAGGAAAAATTGGATCAAGACAAAAATGACCTAAATAAACATTGGAAGATCATAGGAAACGATTCCTTGGAGGCAGAGAGAAGGAATACATACATGCAGATTAGGGTTGTGTGTTAAACTTGAGTATTGTTCTTTGGGGAATTTCAGTGCATCAAAGGAGGCTGATATCAGTCCTGGAATAACATCAGAAGAAACATTGTCTGTGGAAAAGGAGCAGAGGGGGTGAAAGAAATTCATCTGGGCAGGAGAAGGTGCAATGGACTTGCCGGTGTTTGAACTGGTTTCTGGCTTTTCTATGTTTTGCTCACTGGGCTTAAAAGAGCACGACTTCTTTCTGCTCAGATGCTTGTGAGTGATGGAGGGATGGAAGAGTAGGCTTGGTGGGGGGGACGGGGGGACAGAAATTTGACAGTAATTTATTGGGTCTCTCTGAGTTCAGTTTTCTATTACAGGCAGAGACTAAGGTATCTGCTTAGACCTTGTGTCCCCATAGACACTCATATCTGGTCTGTCCCCATACTGGAACAGTCCACTGCTGTCAGCCCACTGTGTTGGCTCCCAGGCACGATGACAGATCTCTTGGCACAAAATCCCAGCATCGAGAAGAAATGAGGGTATCGATGTGGCTTCTCCAGCTGGCACGACCCGCTACTTCCCCGGAGAAGGGATGCCAGACCGTGGCAGTGAATGAGTCCTGGGTGCAAAGCTCTGGGCTGTAAATACACATTGCAGAACAGGACGCATTCCACCTTTATGCACTCAGGAGTGCATACAGTCTATTTTAAGTTCCTAAATGAATATTTTAGCTGCTTTGCAGCTGAAACATTGGGCTTTGTGGACATCTTTAACCGTTACCAGGTGGTATCTGCAGGCGCTGCATGGTTTGCTTAAGATCCCAGATGGGAGAGCAGCCCGGAGCCTGAGTGCAGAAGTCCCAAATGCAACTACACTGGATGAGGGAATTGGCTGCCTGGCACATGCAGACTGGCCCTGGGGATACTGGAAAACACTGGAACCATGGGGTGTTCGCCCTGTGGTCGGTCTGTGTATAAGGAGACAACAGAAATGGTTGCAAACCCAGAGGATAATTTAGGAAGGAAAAAGGCATTGAAACAAATAAGTGATGGAATTTAGAATACTTCAAGAGTATGGATACCATGGAGCACTGATCTCAGAATGAAATTGAAAAGGATATCATAATGTGTCCGTTCTGGGGCAGAATTTAGGGTTTATTGCAAAGAAGAAAGAAAAACTCGGGGCAGAATTTGCTTGCTCCTCCCCAGCTCTGTCTTTTGCTGCAGGTAAGCCTGATTACAAGATGACAAGAGGGAATGTGCAGCTTCTGAAACCACTGCAAACCATCAATGAACCACTGGAAGCTGGTGATCCACTTAGGAACCAGTCAGGGCAGAAAGAGAACAGCATCCTGAGCGAACTGCCGGCCCTCACAAGTATGTTCTTGTGTGAAAACGGTCTAAGAACTAAATACAGCTTCAAGACAGTGCCAGGTTAAATATTTCATCTTCAGAGGCACCGGTGTGCTTTCTGTGTGGATGAATTTACGCTGCTAGTCACGCAGAGTGAATTGGCTTTTAAAAACAGAGCAGTGTGCCTGAATTCAGCTCGGTTCCTTCTGCCCTTTGGCTTGGTTAACGGCGGTCAGGCGGTAGCTGGTTTGTGTCTGCTGGCCCCAGCAGCCCAGGAGGGCTTGGAGTAATCACTGAGCTGTATTTTTACCTTCAGGTTCCTCCGGTTCTTGTGCCCCAGCCTGACGGCACCACTCTGTTCTCCTATTTTGGGTGAGTCACTCACTCAGTCGTATGGGGTGATTTACCCTGCCCTGGGCCAACAGTTCGGCTTCAAAAAACACAGAAGCAGCGAGCAAAATCTGCCCTGCATGGAATTTTCTTTCTTCATGGCAAAAAAAAACCACAAAATGTGAAATTCTGTCCCCACACTGATATGCTGTGATGTTCTTTTCACTTGTGGTCTGAGGTCAGTGCTCACTGGCATACATTCTCTTCTGAAATTCAGAAAAAAACAAAATGTTTGGATGGCAAGGGGTGGTGGTGGTGTGACCCAAAGTGTTTGGATGGCAAGGGGGTGGTGGTGGTGGGTGGTGACCTAAAGTGTTTGGATGGCTTATTTTTGTGCAACTGCAGCTCCTGCTTAGCCAACCCAAGTCTCTCAGCATCTCTCCAAAAATCTCAATCTCTTTCCTCAGTTCCATCACTTATCCTGGCATAGCTACCATTTACTAATATTTAGGAATACTTCTGACTGTGGGGGAAAGCTGTCCCAGTCTGGAAGACCAAGTTCAGCCCTGAGGTGCTCTTTCAGGTAGCTGCTGCCTGTTAAACACTGAGAAGGGGAAAACCAGGTTTACCTTAAGCATAAACTACTAATGAGAGGCTCTCCTGGATACTCTATGGATCTGCCCAGAGCCTGCTGGTGGCAAGTTCAAAAAGATACGAGGTTATTCTCAGGCCAAGGAGATGCTGCACTAGAGAGAAACGCTGCAAGAACCCCCCCAAAGTGTTTTTGTGTTTTGAACATAGCTTTTTTTTCTTTTCCTCTCTTGGCTTTATTTGCTACAGCTGCTTGTGAGAGCCCCACAGGGTCTGGGTCTGCCAGGGCATCCCCCCAATACCTCTTGCAGCAAAGCCTTTGAAAGGCTTTGCATGAAAGGCATGGAGAGAAAGGGAGATTTAGATACTTTTTACAGCCTGAGAGGCCAGCTGAGCGTGTTGCGATGCTCTGCCTTTCAGGGCTGTGTTAGGCTGACACATCGTACGGTCATATAAAGGGCTTCTTTACGCTAAAGAAAACACGGGAAAAGGCTGTCGCTGGCGTTACTACCCGGGGAGAAACTGCAAAACTGCCTTGGCTGTGAGGTGGGAAGGTCCTGGAGGAAGGCAGGTGCCTCTGCACTTCCCTGGGGGAAAGAAATTGTCCCATTCCCTCTTGATCTCATGCCAGTGGTCCCAGGGCCATGGTAACCAGTCGTCTTGCCAGGGGACGCTGATACCAGTGGATAGTCTCTAAGGTGTCTAAGAAATAACCCTGTGCAGCCTAAAACTCTCAGCCCACCCAGAAAAAACTGGAACAGCCATAGGAATGATTTTTGTACAGATATACTCCTGCTGGATTTATTTGCTGCAAGTTTCCCCATCACCTTATTGTGCTTTTTATATACTAGTGCCATGTTAATGCACTACCTCTGTTCACCCCGTGTGTGCAGAAAGCAACTGCTGCCATCGAGTGTGACCCACCTCGAGCCCTGTAGTGCCCCGGCCCATGCAGGTGGTGACAGGCTGGGCAGCCAGAGCAAGGGGAGGATGCCGAGGAGGGGGAAAACCTTTCCGTGAGTGATTGCAGTGGGGAGATGTAGGCAAGGAGGAGGAAAGCCTTCCCATGTGCTATAGGGGAAGGGGGAATAGCTGTGGGATGCCCTGCAGTAAGGGAAATGTGATGGGCTGTGCATCAGCATCCTGCTGGCAGAGCTGCGGGCACTGGCTGGACCAGCACCGGCACGGGTGCAACCATCCACACGCACAGCAAAACTGCAGCTCCTGCCTCCTGGCACTCGCACGGATCAGAGGCGGCTCAGCTTTTTTCCTGGGAAATGGCATTTACAAAAATAGAAAGCTGGAAATGCCACCGCACGGCAGCTAAATACAGCCCCAGCAGCCGCTGAGCCGCAGCGCTCGCTCCAACAGCAAAGGCAGGGAAAGGGGGTGCCTGGCTGCCCCCCCGGCTGCCGTGGGATGGAGGAGAGGTGGCAGAGCCACAAAGAGGAGGCTTTGCTGGGGGGATGCTAGCTGCAAGCACGAGGTGCACAAGCAGGGGAGTTGCTCAGAGATGAAACCCTGGCTCTGTGTGAAAAAAATGTACTGCAAAATGTCCCAGCTTTCCGTGAAAATCACGTTTTCTTCCCTGACACGATTAGAAGCACCAGGGCTTTTCCCCCTGAGACTGACATCTGCAGTAAAATACAAACCTTTTGCTGAGTCAGACTTTTTTTTTTTTTTTTTTTTTTTTTTTTTTGTTTTTTTTTTTTTCTTTGCCACCCCTGATGGAGGGAAGCAACGCTCCATCCTAGAGGAAAGGTTCCTCTGGCTTCACACAGTAAATGTGGGTGGATGCTGGCAGCTGGCAGCACGCCAGGATCTGCCGGGGCCAGGATGCTCCGTGGCCAGCTCTGCTTCCCAGGAGAGAACACCTGCACAGCCTGGCCACCCTTCTGCAGGGCCGATAATTCTGCCGTCCTTAGGCATGCTTAGCATTTCCCACCTGGAAAAAAAACCTTGATCATGGTTGTATGTTTGTAAATACTGATTTTTTTGGGGGGGGTAATTCCCCCAGAGGCACAGAAGCAGAGGAAGGGGGGATGTGGTGTAACGCCTCAAAGGGTCTGGTGGTGGAGGTAGGGCTTACCACATTTGCTGGCCATCAGCTGTGGTGGCTGTAAGAGCAGTGACATCTCCTCAGGAGAGGTCCACCTTGGGGTTGGTAGCACAAGAGGGAATGTGGGGCTGTTACAGGAAATTTTCGGATTGCAAATCTGGCACCAGGAGATCACAGCATTCAGGCTGCCCTGTGCATCCCGGGCTTGATCTTCTTGTCATCCTGGGCTTGACCTTCTTGTGCATGTGTTAAAACAGTCTGTGAGTGTAGGTTTCCATACTGGTTTTTCCCTTTCAGTAAATGAGGAGTCACCCCATAGTCAAGTCATAGAATCACAGAATGACTTGGCTTGGAGGGGACCTTGAAGACCATCTAGTCCACCCCCGCTGCCGTGGCCAGGGACACCTCCCAGCAGACCAGGCTGCTCCGAGCCCCATCCAGCCTGGCCCTGAACGCTTCCTTCTGATCCCTCTCATCGGCACATTATCGCTCTGTTATTAACCAAAGAGCGTCCAGAGGCGGCACTGAACACTGGGGTCCTGCCTTCGGGGTGTTCCACCAGAACATCAGAACGATGCCCAAACCCTAGCGAGCTGTAAGCATTGTAATCCTGTATAATTAGATGAGGAAATTAGGCAGGGGTGATGCTGCTCCCTTTTGCAGCTGGAGATCTGAGGAAAAGAGATTACGGCCATAAGTGGGTATTAATTTCCAGCGCTCAGTTTCAGATGATGAGAGCTTAACTTTTTAATTTAATTTAATTGCCTAGCAATTCAGCTGCACTTCACTGGTTCAGCCTGCTGTGGAAGCAACAGGTAAACCAAACCCCCTCCACACCCTGAAGTAAACCTCACTTCAGGGGGCTGAACTTCAGAGAAGGGACCTGGTCATGGCTCGTACATGCTCCCATCATTTTGGGATGGGATGCGGTTCTCCTCCTGAAGACTCAAGAGTCCTTAAGTCCACCTTGAAACAAACTCATAACAATAAGGCCCTGCATGTTTTGGGGGTGTGTGTGTGTGTGTGTTTGTTTTTTTGTTGTTTGTTTGGTTTTTTTAATCTCAGAGACAAATTCTGACACTTGGTGTTTCTGGGACGGGGAGCTGGGCTCTCGCTGAACATTGCCTCTCTCAGCACTTGGCACCTCAGCCCAGCAAACTGGCAAAAACATAATTTTCTTTACTTTTTTTTTTTCCTTTTTTTTTTTTTTCCACAGGATCATTTTTCTGCCAATATATGCAAATCTTATTGGGTTTTTCAACACCTATCCAGCTCTGGCGGTTTTCTGTTGGATTTTCTGTACCCCTCTCAGAGGGTGGCTGCTCCGGTATTTGCGGGCACAGTTTTGCTGGGTTCTGGTCCAAAAGATCCTCCATCCACAGCACATCAACTTATAATGTCCCAGTGGGATAAATACCGCTTTTTTTCCCCCCTTTCCTTCCATCAAACTTGCCCAATGTAATGACCACGCCAGGGCATGGGACACGGATGGTGCAAGACTGGCGGGGAGCAGCTTTTTGCAGTAACCTGGAGCAAAATATCCCAAACTCAGCCTCCACCCAAATAATCTGTAACTTCAGACATCTCCGACTGAATTTGACTTCTGAGCCTTGGACTCACCTCTGTTTGTGATGCGCATTGCTTTGATGTACATCTTTATACATCTATGCGTGTATATATAAACCCTGTCCTTTAATACCTCCTACAGCAGCAAGCTGTTTCTCTTTTCCCAGAGTCTCCAGATGGTGCTGAAATCTTCAGGGCTTTGGGGGTTTATTTGTTTGTTTATTTTTAGATAACTTCCCACACTTGGGCCCTCATCAGGACGCCTCAGCCTTTCCTTTTACCAAGCTATCTTGCTTCTAGCTTGGGTTTTGTCCTCGCTGCTGGCCCCCCTTCCCAAGCAGCACTGCGATGAATCGTCATGGTTTATTATTAGTGTTGGTGCTGAAGTTCAGTTGCTAAATCTCTGTTGTTCTTCCCCTTCCCAAAATAATCTGCAATTTCCTCTGTGTTGCGATCTCAGTTATTTGCTTACCTCCACACTGGATCAAGACCAAATTTTCTGACAAGGCTTGGCTATTAAAGCAGTAAAGAGAACCACTCATCTCATGGGCTGCTGGAAGATTACTGCATAAATATGTATCTTTCTCATTCTTTTTAGGCTCCTTATTTTTCACTTGTATGTTTTCTCAATATAACCCCATATCGTTGAATCTCATTTTTGGGTCTTTAGAAATAAGTAGAACGTGCCCCTGTACCTGGGGCGATCTGGGATGGGTTTGAGTCCCAACCCTGATCCCAGCTGCCTTGCAGCTCCTCTGAGTGTAGCTGAGAAAAAGAGTTTTCCTCAAAACTTCTTTTGAGATCTAATGCCCTTCGGGTTGGTGATGGATCTTCCTTTGTCTTATGGACCCGATAAAAAGGGGAGGTCACAACCCTTCCTCCTTCAGTATTCTGATTTGTCTCGCTGAAGTTATATTCCCTTTTTTTTTTTTACACGCCCTCATTAACGTTTCTGTCATACTTCCAGTTACATCACCTCCTTTGGGATACAGCAATGACAGTGTATAACAATAAACACCTCTGGTGCACGGCATCCCCCAGATTTCCTCCAAGGTTGTTTCTGCAGAGGCAGCCTCATAAGCAGTTGCTCCTGTCAGCCTTGGTTTTCCTTGCACAGTTCCTGGCTTGCCCGCTGACCTTCAGCTTGTCCCAGTTGTGCTTTAATTTTATCCTTACTGCTGCTGCTGCTTTTTGCTCACTGTTTACAATGCTCACGGCACACAGTCGAAACCACCACACCGTACTGATAAGAACCAGATACCGATGGGCCGCCTGCCCCTCTGGGAGGGCTCTAAGGCTGAAAAGCAGCACTTGAAGGCAGCTCAGCTGCTTGGGCTCTACCAAGCCCTCCCTGGGACCCCAGCATGCAGAGGACCCTGGCTCTGGGCTGGGTGATGCTGGGTGACTGAGGACAGTCCAGCTGTGCCACAGGCTGCCCAGGGAAGTTGGAGATGGCACAATGGTTTGTGGATGGAGGTTTTCCAGATCCACCTGGTTCAAGCCCTGAGCAATCCAGTCTGACCCCAAAGCTGACCAGCTTTGAGCAGAAGGTTGGACAGGGACCTCCTGAGGTCCCCTCCAGCCCAAACGGTGGTGTTATGATACAGATTTATTACCTGGCCAATCTGACAGATGACAGACAGCATTTAAAGTCCTCACATTGCAAGGATTCAGAGAAAGTTTGATTTTTACACCTCATGGGATGGGTCCTACGAAAGAGCTGCAAACTTCCCCACAACCTCCAGCGACTCTCCTGTGCCATCTCCAGCCCCACCTGTCCTTGGTGCTGCCTTTCTCCCAACTGAGACAAAAACCCTACAGCGTTAGTGAGGGTTTTTTCCCCAGTTTTTGTTCTTTGATGAGTGTCCGTGAGGAGAGAATTGGATGGGTGCTGCAGATGAAAAGGGGCAGTAGCAGAAAAGGACTCCATCCTTTGCTCTCCTCTGCTTTTCTGTTGGATTGGTTCGAAGTTTCAGGTCTTCTCCCCAGCACTTTTCCTAGGGTGCCCAAGCTGCCCTACATTAGCATCATGATTTTGCTCTCATATGCCTAAAAACCCCTGTGATTCTGTGCAACCTTTGTTCGCACGTGCCAACAAAACTCATCTCCCTGTAGCCAGCAACAGAAGCTGCAATGCCTGCAACACAAACACCCGTCTTCCATCCCAGTTCTCCCTCCTATCAACCCACTAGAACAAAATGATGTAACCAAATAATAAATGTTGAAAAAGCCAGTCCCTGCAGGACTTTCCATGAGGAAAGGGTTTGATCAGATGGTAAAGAAGCCTCTGAGCGTGTGCAGCCGCCTATTGAAGGACATGTTTTGTATTTTGTGCTCTCTGATTGCCATAGCAGCTCCTTCACACCTCTCTTCTAGGTGGGACCCACTGTTCCCCAGCCTGGCCAGTAGAACCTGGATGCCCAGCACTGCACAGGGTACGGCAGAGATAGAGCCGTGTTCCGTGTTGGTACCTATGGGGCTGCACATCTCTACTGGGAAGATTTTGCCTGAGAGGTCCTAGAAATTGCATTTGTCTTTTCATGGTCACGTTATTTGGTGGCATTTCACTGAGGGTAGCTGATGGGTTCAAGGCCTGGCTTCCACCAGTCCTAACCAGTAAGACGACAGCACAGAATTTGTACCCAAACATGCAACGCTGCAGGCTGGACAGAGGTATTCCCCTGGCTCTCGGTGTCATTTGTACTTTCTCACATGATACTCTATTCCTCTTCTGTATTATTTGCTGCCTTGACACTTAATTGACTTTGTGCTTGTGTTTAGTCTAACATCATCAATTAAAATAATGAACAATACTTACTAGACCCAAGATCAACCCTTGAACAAATCTATGAGTAACCTCCTTCCACCCTGATACTTCTCTTGATATGTACAACTCGTGATTTCTTTCCTAACCAGTTTCTCACCTATCATACTATCTCATCTCCAAACCACTTTTGCCAGTAATTATGATTGCTCTCCGTTTTGATAATTTTGCTTTAGCAAGAGCTTGGTCAGAGCATCAACCGAGCCCATCCCTTCTCAGGACAGTGAGGATTATAAATACCTAACTAGTAGCAACCTGGCTCTCAGGAAAATAAGTGATATATTTTAAATGCTGGAGTTAGTGTGATTGAGTGCTTTCCTTCTACTTTCAAATCTGTTTTTTCAGGAAATTAAATTTTCCTGGGAGGGTGGCTGTTTTCTCTTTTGCTCTACTATTTTCTGCAGAATATAACATATTTTTAAGCGCAGCCAGTATTTCTAGTCTCTCTCAGCCACTTCTTTCATATGATACTACGTTATTTATGTCATCTTACGTTCTTTTACATTAAAAATGATCCTTTATGGCTAGTTTCAAGCTGGATATTCCCCTCTGGATATTATCTACTTTCACAAGATGCATGTACGACTCTAGAAGGTAGCCTGCCAGTTCTGTGCAGGATGCGGGCAGCCGGGATTACCACCGCGCCGGGCCAACTTTATAACACAGCAAGTATAATTTTGTATCATATAAGGGAGGGTTAAACGGGAAAGAGCGAGGACTGGGGCAGGTCTTGAGAAACCCGCCGTGTTGGCTGTTTGGTTAGAGGCTACCACGGCATCTAATATATGCAGAGAGCAGAGGCAAGGCCCGCTGGCGGGCTAAAAGGCTCTTTTGTGGTGTCTTGCTGTAACGCTTGGCAAGGCTGCCCTTGCTTCACACCCTGCCTGCCTTGCTGAGGCACCAGGGTGGAAAAATCAGCTGCAGAGGATCCGGACAGTAGGGAGGGATTTAAAGACCCCAAAGTCTTGTTCTTGTGTTTTCTAATAGATGGAGAAGCAGGCAACAATCAGTGGCCTGAACCCTGTACCATTCAGCCTAATTAAGTCATGTAATGCTATTAACAAGCAGGGAGACGTAGCGAAGCCTCTGGGGAATGCCAAAATCATGTTTTCTTTCACTCTGACATTTCAAAATCCATCGTGGTGCAAAATCTCACCCACCAACTTTCATGATCAACTTACGATATCAGTGGTGATAGCATAAAATGGTTGTACCAGACCAGCTTGCAGAGGAGATGCTCACGGGTCACAAAGGAGGGGACAGCAGAGTAAACACCTCCAGAACTGGAGGGTGACCAGCCCTGAGGCTGGGCTGGCTGGGAGGACGGGGAGGGCCGGGCAGCCTCAGCCCACAGAAGGATTCAGTACCCGCTGCCTGCGGGGGGGGAGCGACACAGGCAGACAAACACCTTCAGATGCATTCAGCTTCCATGATTTTCAACGCATCTGTCTGTGAAAATACGAAATTGCCACAGCAAAGTCACTTGCGGACCTCTGAGTCGATGGGGCTAACAGAGTTATTGTGGCCTGTACAGCTCAGGGTACAGAACTTGACACTTCACCTCGTGGGACAGCGCCGTGCTGGGGAAGGCACCTAAACCCAGTTCCCCAGCAAGGACGTTGTGTGTGTCCCCCAGCTCCGGGGCAGGAGGGTGAGGGCAGCCCCGGCTTCCACAGCCCTTTGGCCAGTGGTTTGGGGAGATTCAGGGCTGAACCTGCCCGCAGCCGTGAGCCCAGGTCTGGGTTTCAGGCCCAACCACCATTTCCTCAGCCTCAAGCCAGCCTAGCATCTTTGTAGTATCGCGTCAGCACTCCAGAGAGGACGGCCAGCACAGGGATTGCTGCTCACAAGGGATGGTTTTTCCTCCTTTTGTTTAGGAGAACCAGGCAGCGGCGTGCAAGGGGAGTTTTGCAAAGCTCTGGCTTTCCCAGAGGAAGGGAAAAGGCTCGGCAGTCTGTAAGCGCCCTCTGGTGCAAACAGTTCTGGCTTCAGCCAGCTCTGCCCGGCGGATTCATCCAGCAAACACCCATCGTGGGGGTTCATTTGAGTGTTTCAGGGGTGGAAAAGGGGTTGACAGCCATCCTGCACCACGAAGGCAGCACCCCCCGAGAGCCAGCCAGCCTCCCCTGCAGGGTGGCCATCAGCGTGAGACCTTCCCTCGGGTTCTTACCAAGGCTGTTGCTGGTAAATGGGATTGGTCTGGTGGATGCCCGGTTGCCACCTGGGCTAGGACACAGAAAGGCATAGATAGCTCTTGGGACACCATCTAGGCACCCCAGCAGAAGATAGGGTGATAGCAAGAAGGTGAGAAAGAAAAGGGAGCTTCCAGATAGCATGGAGAGATACACTGGAGGGTAATTAAGGAAAAAAAAATGAATGAAACATGTATGAAAAATGAAAAATGTATGAAACATGGGCCAGGAGGGCAGTAAATGATAGTAAAAAATGGCTGGCAAGATGACTAGAACATTGAGGAAGTGAAAAAAAAAAAAGTCACAATAAAGCTGAGCAAAGCTACTCAGGTTTGGCAAGCTGAGCTTGATGGCTAGACAAGAAACACGGGGAGAAGCTTGCAGCTAGGTGGGGACACAAAGAATGATTAATGAGACGATAAACCATTAGGGCTATAAATTATGTCAGTTAGGTGCTGAGAATGCAGCACACACATGTAGCTAAGCAGGAGCTGGGACACTCGTTAATTCACCCCAGCATATGGGCTGTCAGTCAGGTCTGCTGCAGGTAGTGGCTGAGCCCGGGGTTCCTGGGGCTCACGGTGCCACCAAAGCATCTGAGAGACGAGGGAAAGAAAATGGAAAAGCAATCGACTCCCTGGGATACTCTGCAATATGAGATGCAGCTGCAGCTATTTTTGAAGAGTTAGGAAACCCTAGTTATTCATAATTATCTTCATTTTTGGACGGGGGTTATTTGCCAGCATGGCAATTTGCTGTTGGGTGAAATGTGGGATGCTGTGCAATCCTGGCCGTTGCCGCTGTGCCTGCTGCAGCTGGGGGTGCTGAGGCAGGATCCGCACCAAATTCCTCCCAGTCCTGCAAAACGGGGGTGTGCTGCAGTGATGTGAAAGGCAGCAAGAAAACTGTTGAAAAAGCAAAACAGGAGGGAGATGAGGAAAAGCACACGTCTCTTAAAGGAAGGGATGGAAAAGGCTGAAGCATTCAATGCTACTGCTTTAGCCTGGCAAAGTGCAATTTATCGACAGGATGACTAAAATGAGAGTACAACAGGAGTAAGGGAAGTAGAGGCGAAAGGTTATTTGGTCTAAGAACATTCGGTTAGTAGGGCCTGAATTTATCACAGTTTATTTGCTTTGGCTAATGACTTAAGGAAGTTTTAAACTATTGGGTTATAACAGAGCACTGAAACATCCCTGGAGGACGAGAGGAGATTAACAGTAAACCCACTGATGTAAAGCAGGACTTGGAGGCTAGCTGATAAGAGTTTAGATTCCTAAAAACTACTGGGACAGCCCAGTAAATACCTAAGTCCTAGGGACCTGCAGTACTAGTAAGATGACTAACAAATTTATACATTCTTTATTAGAAAAAAAATTGTTTTAAATTAAACAAAAATAAAAAAAGCTTTGTTGGTGTGCTGACTCAGAAAAAAGAAAGATTAAGATCGCTTGACTTTAGTAATATTATTGATATTTCAATGTTGTGTCCAAGCAGAAGACCCTGTGGAAAACCTTGCCGAGCTTGCGAATGAGTTACAAGAGCTGACCGTGCCTTTCTGCCAGTGATTTCTGACAAATGGAACAGTTCTGTAGGGATGCTGAGGGCTGTTTTGTAGGGGATGGGATCCTGCTTGGGGGGTGGCTTGTAAGCAACACACCTTCCTCTGGTCACTGCTTGCTGGGCAGCGCTGCCAGGGACTGCATTGCTGCCATGCAGGCACACCCTGGCAAGCAGGGACAGATTACAAACTGAAGCTCCAGCATCCTTTGCTTGCCCGCCTGCTCCTCACTGAGCTTACACACAGCACACGCACGGCCACGAAGGCATGGGTGACCCCAAGAGGAGGAGCCCACTGCCCAAACATACGCACGTACTTCTGCTCATTCAGCATGGAATAAGGGACAGCTGCGGTAGCTGTTCGCTTTGGGCAGCTTGTCTGCTACAGCGCATGTTCCTTGACCGCTTCTCACAACCACAGCTCCTCTTTATGCATCTGACAAGGCTTCCTGCTCCTTGACCAGTGTTTTTTCGCATAAAATGTTCTGTGTGCGCGTTGCCGTCAGGCTGAATAGAGGACAGTTGGGGCGATGGTGCCAGGAATGCCTCAAGGAAACAGTTTGCATAAACCAAAGCGGACACTCACTTACATAACTGGGCACCGAGTCTCGTCGTCAAATCCATGCCAAAACATCATTTTGCTTTTCTATCATTCTTTACTCAGTGGGGAAGCTTCAATGCAAATATCTCTCCAAAGAGAGAAAAACCTTGAAACAATAATCTACTGGAAAATGATATTCTTAAGATTTTAAAACGTACCTTCTGTTGGTCAAAGGTGATCAGTAAAACAAATCAAGCTGTGCTTGGCAAATAAAACTTGGGAAAAAAACCTCTTTGGGAAAGAGGGCAAGATGTAGCCTGTAAAATCTTCTGGTCTGAAATAAGAGACGAATTTGCAAAGGTGTCAAGGCCAGATGTCATGGCTCATGCTTCCACAGGTGCCTCACAAACACTTAAAGCAGAGCAGTGTTTGAATACTTTAGGCACAGCACCAAGATACTACGGATTTAGGAATTTTAATGCGCTACGGCTCTGAACTGATACACTTCAAGTCTCTTCTGATCTCTATTCAGTGCCTGGAACAGCAGAGGCTCAGGCCTGTGTGGTGTTGACTTGACACACTGGAACACTTCAGTGAAATGTAAAGAAAAAGCACAGCCGGCTCTGAACTTACTTAACAGCCCCTTGTTTACATTGTAATACATACAGGACAAACAGTGCAGTGACACTATTTATTCCTCTATGTTTTTTTTCCTCAGATATAAAACCCCACCACAATCTAAGGAGGCTGGAAAAAGGCCTATAACATCATTTCTCAGTGGGACACATGGCAGAAATCAAAGCCTCCAGACACAGTTCCTACAACTCAGCTTCTGAAGACTGGGTAAGCAGTTTTCAGTGCATAGAAAAGGAACCTCAAGTTATGCTCCTCTTTCTGTGTGTAGAAATAATAAAATGAAGGGTAAAGCCAGGCATCAGTCATGCAGCAAACTGCAAAATGGCAATATTTCCCACAAACTGAGGCAAATGCAAAAGAATTTGCTTTTGGGCTTAAGTGTGTGTTACTTATATATATATATATATACTCTGCAACATGTAGCATTTGTTACAGCCTTCTTTGCACAAAATCAGCTCTTTTCCAGCATATACTCACACCAGGGCTGAAGGATTTGACAGCTTATAACAAGGACAATTTAGCTGGTGTTATGTAGAGCAAAGTATAAGATTTACTTTATAGAATAAGCAGTACAGTACACAAAATATGAATGTTAAGGTCAAACACAGCATGTCAGGAGTCAGCACACAGGTACCCTTTAAGACACTATGGCATCGGACCAAAATAGAACTACATTTTTCCTCCATGAGGGGAGCAAAAGTGAGAAAGAGAGACGACTTCTTCCCCTTTATACTCTATGACTGAAGCCCACAGACCCATGGTCTCCCCTTGCTGTACAGGGAAAAAGCAACCATTTTGTTTCTGACTACATCAAAACACACAAAGCCTCACGTACAGCTTATGCAAATACCCTCAGCAGACGGGGACACACATCCACACAGTTGTAACCCACCCAAGCTCAGCCTCCGCAGGGGCAGGTTAACTGCCAGCACCTTTCTGAGCTGATACTAGGTGGCAAAGCTTTCACCTCAGCAAACCGCAGCTGACATGCAAACAGCTAGTTGTAAGTACCCTTGTGATGTACAGCAGTGAGAAATAACTGCCAATAAAAGATACTACCAATAAAATAGCACCAGTGCGAGGGACAATATCAGAGTTGCTCATGTGCTCGGAGTAGCTTCTGAGGTTAGTGAGGCTGCGATGGGCTCCGCAAAGCACCTGGGCACACGCAGCAGCCCATTCCTCATGGATTACCAAGGTCCCCAGGTCCGCCCGGGGCGGGGGGCGGGC
>JAVJGJ010000030.1:4570193-4581823 GCA_035590215.1 Microhierax caerulescens
CCCGCCCCCCCCCCCCCCCCCCGAGCAATGGTGCTAGTGGCAAAGCTGATAAAAGACATTTTCCCCCTTACCCAAAGGTGCCCCGCTGAGCTCTGGGTAACAGCGCACCCTTCTCCAAGTCTGTTGGCAAAGCTGGGAGAGGTGAGCATGTGCTGCAAGCCCAGGAACACCCTGCAAGGGCTGAGGGCTGAACAAACCAGAGCAGCAGTTGCCTCCTTTGCCTAGACTAGGTGCCTGCAAAACACTTGCAGGATGGGTGTCCAAACGCAACGCCCAACATCACAGAGTGCGAGGGCCTTCCGGCCCCAGGATCCCCCTGCTAAACCATTGTGCCTCCCAGTTTATTTGGCCAAACTAGGTTCAAACTCTGCAAACCACAAACACATCCACTGTAGCCATAGGGATAGCAAAGCTTAAATGGTCTTTCACTTCCAGCTTGGCTTTTTGGATTCTCTCCCATTCTTATACCCATGCAAAAAAAGAGCTCTTGTGCTTCAAAATTTGGATGTGTGGTCCTTGGCCACACAAATGTCATGCGGACATTTTTGTACTCAATAAGCTGCTTCTGGGATGCTACTTGATTGCCAAGAAACTCCTAAGTTTAACCTGAAGATTTCTATGTGAAATACATGGAAAATTCCCATAGAAGAAACCAAAAGTCAGCTTTTTTCTTCTCAGCTTACTCCAAGCTGAAGCACCTCTTGGGCAGCCGTTTAATGAGCAGACGCTATGTCAAAAAATCCAAAAAAATCTTAGAAATTACAGTGGGTTTAGAAACCTGCTTGCTGCATAAAGCTAGGGTCCGCTCACAGCACAGAAGATGACATACTTTGGTGACAGATAAAAACATGCCCCTGTTGTCCAGGTCCTCTTAGCCCGAAGCACCAACATCACAGTAAAAGTACTGAAAGCACGATGTGGCTATTTCAGACAGGAAGCCCAAGGAGAGGGCAGGTCCCCATCAGACAACCTTACCGAACTGTGACACAGACACAAGGAACCTTTGGTTCTTAGGCAGTTGTCCAACTTTGTACTGGGAACAAACAGCTGGTGGTTTCTGGATCACGACCTTTAGCATGCGGTGCCTTCCGCTACGTGGGTAACACTATCCTGGCTCAACATTTCAGGTGTGGCTGATCCAGTCATAACCAACCTCCATGTGAAGGGCTGGCCTCTGCTCACAGCTTCTTCAGGCAGATCCAGAGAGCCTTCCTTACGAGTTTACACTTAGTTCTAGTAGCTTCTGGCTTTGCTAGCAAGTCCTCCCTCTGCAGAGAAAAATTTAAAGGAAGGTATTTCTTTGGAAAAGTCTTTTCTCCAAAAGCAGGGGAAAGAAAGTAATTGGTCAGAAATGTAACCTGGGAAGTAGCATGAGTGCTTCTGACAGCGGTAAGACAAAGACACCGAGTAAACTACAAAGCTCTTAACTTGATATCAGTATCATGCCAGAAACCCTTCAGATTTACCTTTAGCCAGTATTTCCAGTATGGATAAGGATGTGTTTGTTCTGTTATGTACCAGATAAAAAGGAAAGACTAACTTCGGAGACATCTCACAAGTATATTTATTAGTCAGGAGGAATCGCTCTCAAAGCATAACCCACTTCATACTTCTAATGGCATTTCATTACCGTGCAGCTGCACAAGCCTCTGTTCTCCCTGAACAGATGTCTGCCTTCTGCGTGTCAAGCTTTAGCACATGACTTATTTACATATGTAAGTTCCTGGATTTGTTTAGGTTTCAGGACAGTAGTTCAAGAAAAAATAAATCTATTTGTCTTAATCATTTGAAAAGCTTCTTTCTTTTCTTTCTCCACTGTTTATTGTCCACATCTTCAGTATCGTCAGGAGGATCTGGTATTACAAAGCCATCAGTCATTTTATAGTAGACTACTGTGGAATCTGACTCAACTATGGCCAAGGTAACTGACAGCGGGATGTTGGGATCGTCTTGTGGGAGAGACGCTTTCTTCATGATTTCTCTTATCCTGGAAGAGGAAACAGTCAGTTAGAAAGGAGCCCACAACCGCTTAACGATGGCACAAAGGCAGAAGTGCACCACTGCTATTTTTATTCAGTCTGGGTTTATTCTCCAACTTTGTCTTCAGTAGAGAAAGTACACTATCTGTTATAATAAAAATCCAAAGTTGTAGAATCAAACAACAAAATCCAGAACCAAGGAACCTTATAAACCATACTCAGTTACATATATCTCTGCTGGAAACAGAGCTCAACACATGCTTCTAAGCTTTGTATAGGTGCACTGCTGTGCACAGGCCTCAACCATCCTTCAACTACCACAATCATAGCATGGCAATCTCCAATGGCCTTGTTTTCATTAGATTAAAAAAAAAAATCTATCTAATTGAACAACACATGGTGTTTAATTAGAGAACAAAATAATTAAGACTTGTTCCATTTGTAGAGGTAAGTTTCCAGTCACTGTACTACAATCCTCTGCCAGACTGTGAAAGACCCAGGAACTGAAGCCAGGTTTCTCTACCTCCCTGTCTAGACGAGAAGCCACAAGACTAAAGTTCTTTAAGACAGTCAGCATAAATAATGTCTTCCTTAAAAACTCAAGGCAAGGTTATGCAATTTTTTCCTATTCAGCTTGTTTTAAAAGTAACACACCAGTCACTTTTCAATTCAGAGCTGAGGATGACACTGGTTCCTGGAGTCCCTGTATTACTTTTCTGACTGGGGAGCAGGTACAGAAGGAGCGCAGTGCCCAAGGCCACAACAGTGTCACGAACCAGTGGTTTAGGTCAAATCACTTGAAGAATCACCATCAAAAGGTATGAGCGAAATAGTTTTAATAGCCAATGCCTTTGATGGTGATTCCTTAAGCAACCTAAACCACTCACTTGTGACAAACAGAACACTCCCCATAGCTCCCTGTGGAAATGCTTGCTTTCTCCTTCACCTAAAGGTGGAAGAGGGCTCCTCTGGGATTGCCGAGAGGTTACACTCTGGGGAGAGGTCAGCTATGCAGTGGGAATAATCAACCCTTGCCTCATGTGCCCCTGAGATCTCATTCACCAGAAAACATGCATTTCTGAAGCTGGGCACTGTAGTTGAAAATAAGGCTCTTTCTAAATGCATCAGCTTTTAAACTTTAATCATCATCTTCCTTCAAAATCTCTTTGATCCCTTAATAAAAGCCAAATGGAAAGCGGCAGAGAATAAGCAGCAGCCTGGAAAGCCTACGCTGTTAAACCCGTGACCCTCTTAAGCATCCATCTGTGTTCTGAACTGTTCATAATTCAGCTTGGCTAAATTCGTAGTGCCTTTTCTTTTGCTTTCACCACTGGCCCATATATAATGCAAGGCAAGGAAATACAATACAGTTAAGTCATTCCATGCAACAGAGAGACGAAGGCTGTGAAAAGCCATATTCTGGTCCTCCTAACATCAGCACATTTCATAGCAAGAGAACAAACAAGCAAAGAGATAGCCTACTGGCCACTGGCAGGAGAGGGACACCTGCAAAAGACTCGTATTTCAAGCAATGTGGTATCACCTACCCTGCTCCCTGCCACCTTGGCACTGCTTTGTTTATGCGCAGGCGTTTACTTGGCAGGTGCCTCAGGCTCGGGGCTTGCTGTGGGAACACTAACTGCACCATGGGTATTAAGAAGAGCATCAACTCAAGCCTGCCTTCCAAAGCTGCAGGCAATTTAAGGATGGAGGTGCTCCGTAACAAGGAAGAAATCCAGCACACTATGAGCAATGCCTCAAATACAGCAAGACCTTCCAGTGAAAGCACTACCTGCAAGAGAAGGGTCACGTGCCTGCTGGAGTTGCACCAGTAAGTACCAAGTGAATCACAGGTGTATAAGCAGGCACCAGGACTGCAGGAAGCAAGGACAAACAAGCTGTGAAGCGCTGTACCTCTGCGCTGGTGCTGGGCACCTTCTGCTCCTGTCACCTTCAGCCCCTCCTTAGAGGTACCTCCAGCACCACAATGTCTGGCCGTAGCTCTGGCAGATGACAAGGGCCTGGGAAAGGATTCCAGATGTCCTTCCAGACATGCTGCATGTGCACGGAGCAAGAATCCACTTGTTAACACCTTGGTAGCTCATGCCTAGAGGAAGCTCTGAGTAAGTTATCAATGGCAAGGGCAGGCTACTAGCAGAGACCCAGTGAGGAAAGAACTATATCCATGGCTTTATGAAGTAGTGGACGTTAATATCTCTCTCTCTCTCCTCGGAATGTGAAATAGAAATAACAATAAAAAAGCCAAATAAAAGGGCACAACTACCCAGGAGAGATATTTTGGGACCCAAAGAAACCAATCTTGTGTTGAGTGTGTACAGCCCTGTATCTGGAAGCAGACTCTGACAGTGGCCTGTATTCACCTGTCAGCCAAGGCAGAAGCTCCTTTGTATTTCCTTTAGTAACTGCCACCGTTTCTCTTCGTAGTCTACTAGGAGGGGTGGATGTAACAGCAAGGCCTTAGATTTAGATTTTCCATCACTCATGATCCCTTCTTACACTGTCAGGCACAGACATCTGAACCTTTATTTCCTCCCCATTTAGCACTTAAGACTTAAAAGACGCACCATGATCCCAAAAGTGACCAGGTCCTGACTACAGATGAAAGACATTTCTTCACATCCCTGACTTACTTTTCAGGAGACTTGAGTTTTGGGCTTTGTGCAAAGAGCACAAAGACAGGTCACTGCCTCTGGCTGACAGTGCTGTCCACAGAGCCCAATGCTTTCCATTGCACACAGGGAAATCAGTCTCTATCACCACAAAGAATCACAACTGCAAATGCAAGATTCTCCTCTTCCCTCTTTTCTCAACGAAAGCAGTCCCAAAACAAAAGCTCTCATTCGTGCATACCACAACTAGCCATAATGCAATGCAGCACATCTGCATATTAGTGAGAGGATATCTTTTAAAAGAATAAACTTTGGAATTCAGGAAGTCTGTATCAGACGCCTGCGTTTCCTCTCCTCCCCTTAAGGCATCTCTGTTAGTCTCTGCATCCAGCATGTTCACAAAGTTTCTCTGCAGCAGCGGACATTTCAAAGAAGGAGTCAGAGAACATCTGGGTTTGTGCTGGTTTCACTGCACTTGCCACCTGTCATGAACAGAAAAATAATATATTGCAGGAAAGGTATAGGGCTTTTTAATCCTTTTGATATTTCTAACACTGTGTATTGGGGGAAAATAAAAAGAAGTGTTCTTGGCCTTCTGAAATTCAAAGCAATGCATGTTTGACCTCCTAAACAAGGCAAGAAGCCTGTATTTCAAGAGATACAGCCCTCTAGGCTACCCATCTCACACATCAGCTGCATTCAGTGACTAAAATGAAGCCCTAAACAAGAAGCCATATGTTAACACCTCCCCCCAACAGAGCTAGCTGAGTTCATTTACTAAGTTGATAGTTACAGATAAGCACCTTAATGACCAGTACATCTGCTGCACCATACAAGTGATGTCACTTATAAAAGATGGCTTTTGCTTAAGTAAAAGTGGATGTAGTATTTCTGAAATCATCAAATATTAGAAGCCTTTGGAACAGGGGAATTCAATGCATCCAGTTCTTTGGCAACTCCACCAACAGTCTTGAAAATGTTCCCTCACCATCACGGTGACCTCCTTTTCCTCGAGTCACAACTGTGTTAGGGCACATTCTGCAAACATTGTTCCCATTGATCCCAAGTGGTCCACAATGACTCTGCCGTTAGTTCCCTAGTAGCACAAACCCCACAGAAGCCGGCATGGACTGGTTCTACCTGGTTCCTCCTTTTCAAGAGGCATTCAGATATGCCCACTCCACTGGTTAGGATCATGTTTTAGGCAGAATGTACAGACTTCACGTAAGAAAAGGTGCAGCTGAGCAGTTAATACTGTTCTGCAGTGTCTGAATAAAAGCTCAGCTGGTTTTCAATACAGTCTCAGGTGAAGTCTGTGCTGGAAGAACGCACCATTTCACTTCGTCATCTCCCGAAGGACAGTGTACAACACAATACTCAATCACCTTAGCACATGCTCATCCACAGGCTCTGCCTTGTTCATCACCTCAGACTTCCTCATCCACAGGCTCAGCCTGCGTAGGAAGGTCAGGGACAGTCAACTCTATACATGCTGCTTTCTCAGGATTTATGCCAATAACTACCTAGTAAAAAAAATAAAAGGCATCTAGAGCCCCACAAGAGCACACAGAACAATCAACTGTGTGTGTTGCTGTGTGCACAGTGAGAAATCTAGGAGTTAAAAATATCCTGCAACCACTCCTTACCCTTTCTCCCCCTCCCCATGAAGAGGAGCCACTGAATGTTAAAACAGGCAACACAGAAGCTTTAGGTTTCCCACACAAAAAGTATGTCTCAAACAAAGGCACTGTGAAAGCAAAATAACACAAAAACTGGGGGAACAGAGACACCAGAAGAAACACTGGAAAGTTTTATTTAAGTCCTATGAATAGAATAAGACTAATTTATTTTTTTTTAAAATAAGAATTCTCATCTGTTGCAGATCATACAAAGTTTTCAGAATAGCTTGAAAAAACATCTCTAAAAAGTGCTAGTGTCTGCATGTTCACTGCAAGCCAGGATCTGCTCCCACCAAGCCAAATGCAAGTAGGATTAAGCCCTCAGTTTCCACCTAAGAAGCAAATTCACATTCACCTCACATTGCAGAGATGAAAAGGATTTCATCCCAAACACTGAAGGAGACACTGTTATCCAAAAGCAAGGAGCTGGCAATTCTAAAGCCCTTTGTATCAGAAAAAAAGCTTTAGAAAAGGCTTTCTAGATACCTACAAACTACCATTGGTAGGGATTGCTTTTTACTACTGAATAATTAGTCCTAAGTGCAAGTTTAACTTGCTTAACATCATACATGGACCACTGCAGCTAAGGTAACAGTAGGATGAATGTCATCCTGTCAGCCTTTACTGCTGCCTTCAAACTAAATGGCAACAGTGAATTTACCTGGTCTTCTATTACTGCTGCAATTAATAGCTTAAAACCAAACCAAAACCCAATGAAAGAAATTCATACAAATCCATCCAAAGAAAAGAGGGGGATTTTCCATCTTTCCCCATCTTAATTTTTTGTTAACAAAAGCCTTTCATACTAGGTAGGCCTTCAACACACATCAGAAATTTGTACTGTCTTTCCTAATGATCTGCTCCTAACAAAACAACATTGCCATTTTCACTCCAGAGAAAGAGACAGGTATTCAACCAGTGAACTTTAGGCAACTGTAGTGTGAGATTTTAACTGACTGTCCAAAACCAGAAAAAAAACCAGTATCATAAAGGAAAGATAACATGCGGAGAAAGTTTTGTGATGAACAAAAGAGTATTTCAGCGATATATCCCATGCAAGTACTCTGAGAAGCAGTGGTAACACTGAAAGCTCAGAGCAGTTTTATGGAGGTCGCATAGAGCTCCATTGAGCTGAAATGGAACTACTGCCTTCCACACCATAAAAGCCGAAGGCTTTCAATCTGCCCTTTATACTTGGATGAATAATTCATTGCAGGCTTGGCCAGCCCAAACAGCTCCCTCCCCTCCATGCAAGGCAGGGCTGGAGAGTCAACACAAGTTGGTCTCTGTAGCACGACGCAGAGATCATTACGCTGTGCATTGCAGTGTGCCATTGTACCAGACTCGTTCAGACAGGCCCCACGACAGGAGAACAAGGGCAGAAGAAACCCCGATAAAGCACGGTACTTTGAAGTTGGCCAGTGCTATGAAAACAGCACAGCATGGCTCGCCATCAGGAATGTTGCTTCAGCCGTAGCTGCAGGGCAGGCAGCAGTATTAACTCCAGTGCCTTGAAATACACGGGAAGATGCACATGATAGTGGGAGAAGGTGTAAACGGACACCACAATTTCTTGGGATTTGTTTCCAAACAACAGGAACACGGGATGACAGAAGAAATGGAAAAAACCCCAACCAACAAAACACCAAAGGAAACACCACATGCCTCACTGGTCTGGAAAAGGAATTGAAATCTGAAGGAATATAAAGTCCTTTTTTCCATGGAAGTTGAAAAAAAACCCAAGACAAATCATGCAAAAGGGAGGAATCAGGATTCAGTAAAGTTCCACAAGACACATCAACTGCAGCATGTTCAATCAGAGTTCAATCAAACTGCATAACCAGCTCAGCTGTGCAAGCTACAACAAACAAACTATTAAGAGCTTGCATTTAAAAGCTATTAATTACATTTTCAGTGTGTGATTTACCGTATGAGTAAACTCAGTGCTTATAGCAGAAGAGTTACAGTCAAATCTGTGAAAAGGATGCAAGAGAAGGAGCATGTCACACTTCCAGTGCATTTAAAATAGCAATGCTTCTTATAAGCGAAACCGCTTCCCATTAGAGGAAGGAAGATCTGTTTCACAGACTACAGACTTAGAGGAGGATACGTCTCTTCCAGTCCTCAGATTTGCTTCTCAGGATGCTTAACAGTGTCAAAACGAACCATTTATGTTTTCTTTCTCCAAAATTACCATTTTAATAAAATAATCCTTTCTCTCTTAGCCTAAACTAAACTTTGCTGTCCTCATAACCTCAGGCAACTGACTGCATCCTTTGTTTCAGACACTTGCATACAAACAACAAGAAGGGCAGTGATGTATCATTTAATCTGATGGTTTATTAGTAAGATTTTGCTTAGACAACGTTATTTGTCTAGGACAGACAGCATGTAATGCCATCAGATCCAGCATCTAACTCCTTGGTCCTTGGAAGGACATACAATTCCATTAGATTTGGCATTTAACTCCCTGGTCCTTGGAAGGATCAAGGCTTTCAATGCTATCTAGAAAATCCAGCTAACAACAGTGTGAGCCCTCCTGCCCTTGCTGAGCTTGGTTTATGCAAGTAATTTCTGCCAGCTCTGAAGCAGGACTACCTGTATTTGACTACTTCACCCCCTTTGGGGAGCCACAATTCTGGAATGTACTGACAATCAGGTACTTGGTTTGCATCAAGCTGTCATCTGCAGTAGTGAACATCAAAGACATCCCAGGCAATGGACCTGTGGATTCCTCCTGCAACTAAGAATCACTTCTAAGTTCAAAGGTGTACAAACACAAGGTTTTCCAAACCTCAGCCAGCTGTGAGTGCTTGCAGAGACTGGTCCAAGACAGACAGAAGTTGTATCTTATCCTCCAGATCTTTACTCACAGAAAATTCAACAATCTTCATTTTAATAGCATGCACGCACAGCATGAAGCCACTTCCCAGACTGTATGAGTCTACCATTTACACTGGTGGTCACATTGCTCCAGACCTGTGCAGCCTTACACCGCAGGGCACGATGATCAGCATCCATTGAGCTGTTTGACCAAGTGGACAGTGAGCTTAGCAAGCAGAACAGCTTTTGCCTTAAGCAGCTAACTCTCATGCATAAACTGGACATGATGAAATCTTATAAGCTAAAAAACATAGAGCGGAATATTTATTTTTTGTAGGGCACACATATTTATCGTTTGCTTAGGTGTCTTGCTGGTAATTTCCACAGCAACTTTACTATGGCCTTTTCCATAACACACTCCTCTGAGTGCCAGCCAAGAGGAATCTTCACGAGATACCTGGGAAGGCAGAGCTTGCCTGAAGTCTCTTTGTGAGGAAAACCACACCTGCAGCCCCTACCCAGGCTTTAAACAAACCCAGGGTTAAACAAAAAAAATGCTGCCCACAGACACCGCCATTTGCTAGCTGCTTTTGCAGTTAGCACATTTCCAGGCCCAGCAATGAGGACAGAACATTTTCACCTTCCCACCGTGCTCCGACAACTTACTTTCAACATTGAGCTCATTCTCTTGTACTTATATCTCTTCCTCTACTTTCAGCAGGTAACACAAACTCCCAAAGAATTCCTATGAACAAAATGGCAAAGAAGCCAAGTACAAAAGCTTCTCTGCCTACCTATAGCTTGGGAAGTCAAATGAACTAGGAGGGACTGGAGCATCTCCCTTACAAGGAAAGGCTGAGGGAGCTGGGCCTGTTTAGCCTGGAGAAGACTGAGAAGGGATCTCATCAATGTATACAAGTATCTTAAGGGTGAGTGTCAAGAGGATGGGGCCAGGCTCTTTTCAGTGGTGCCCAGAAACAGGACAAGGGGCAACAGGCACAAACTGCAGCACAGGGAGTTCCACCTGAATATAAGGAAGAACTTCTTTACCTTGAGTGTGACAGAGCACTGGAAGAGTCTGCCCAGTTATGGAGTCTCCTTCTCCACAGACATTCAAAACCCACCTAACACAACTGTGCAACCTGCTTCAGGTGAACTTACTTTAGCTGGGGGGTGGACTGGATGATATCCAGAGGTCCCTTCCAACCCTGACAATTCTGTGATTAAAAACAGAAAAAGAGACTGATATTCAACTCTAAAAGGAAAATCTCCACAAATTTACCCAAAGCCATCTTATTTGGTGAAAAATTAGGATGAACTAGATTCGTCATCCAAAACTGGCTTTCTTCTGGAGGGTTAATTTCCTCTGTCTTCCCATTTTTGTCTGCAAGGATAAATTTCTAGTTCTCTTCCACAAACCTTACTTAGCATATATGTCAGGAAAAATGATATTCTCAGAATTCTTCATTCAATATTCAAACTAAAATTCCTCACGTCTTTAATCTCTGAATTTTAAAAAGGAAAAGACACACACCAAAAAGTACCAGTGTACTTCAAAAGGGAGGAAACAAAAGAAATAATATGACATGAAATTGGTAAAGCAACACTTGTGCTAAGAAGCAACAACTTCAAAAGACTTTTCTTTAATTGAAGTTACCGCAGGTTTTCATCTTTGCATGTATATTAACTGATAAACAGCTAGCTTGAAAGCAAACACAAAGGGATTATATGACAAATATTAGAAACAGCATTCAAATTTCTAAAAACCTAGTATTTAGGGGTTCACTTTGTGCAAATTGTAAAAGTGTTGTGCTCTGTCTCTCTCTGGGACATTTGTGGGCCCAGAGTTGCAGTAAAAATATGCACCAGTCTACAAACACTTACAGGGAAAAGTCATAGCTGACTGTCTCTTTTTACCTAGCAGAAGAATACATGGCAAGATCCAACAGTGGGAAGATTAATTTAGGCAGTTTTTAATTAGAGATAAGGGACACATTTTTAATAACCATAAAATATACCCCAGAAATCACCTGCAATTTCAAGGCTTGAAATCACCACCATAGCCCTGTTTCAAAAGCTCTTTTACACATTGAAGAAAAGTTATGGTTTGTATTACACAAGATAAGCATGGTGCTCTTTTATAATCTTAAAAGATGTTATTTTGGGTGTAAGAATCAAACGAATGTTTCACATGTTTTTAAACATTCTCAAAACGTACCTTCTTCCAACCTTTTTGATTTATACTTCATCGGTAGAAGTCAGAAGAGGGTAAGAAGGATAGGAAGAAAGTAATTTTAAAAATCCTCAAGAAGTAGTACACAAAAATTGTAAACAATTAAAATACCTAACTAAGAAAGCTGGGTGAGTGGAAGATAAACAGATTGAGTTGTGCTGTAACTGGCTACCAAAACAAATCTCACTTGGTATAAAACTGTGTCTTGACTACATCTTTCACTATTTACATTTTCTTTGCCACTGTCTGTGATGCCACTATATACTGCAAGTTGGTTCACAATTCA
>JAVJGJ010000030.1:4590798-4601295 GCA_035590215.1 Microhierax caerulescens
GGCGCGGGGGGAAGGCGGCGGCCACCCGCGGGGGGCAGCTCCCACCGTCGGGGCCGGAGAGCCGGCGGGTGCTGCTGGGGCAGAGCTCGCGCCAGGGGGCGAGGGGCGCGGGGTTCCGCCGGCCGCGGCGGTGTGCGGGGCTGGCCCGCAGCCTGGGGACATTGCCCGCCCGCCCCAGCGTTTGTCCGGACCCACAGCTCGGTACGGAGCGCCGAGGTGGGAGCGTGGGGTGCCGCTGCTTGGCCGGTAAATACCGGGCTTTGTGGGCAGCTGGTCGGGGCTTGCCAGGGCCGGAGAGCAGGCGTGCTGAGGAGGTGCTGGTGGGCATTGAAAAGGAGCATTGTTGCAAGGCTGTAGTCCGAAAGATAGATTCAAAGATGTATTCAGAAATCGCAGCATGGGGGCAGTTGTGGCAATCAAATGTGTGTCGGGATGGAGGAATTCGACCAATTTGGGAACTGGTTAATCGGCCTTTATTTATAAGGGTAAAAAGGAAAAAAAAAAAAAAGTCTCTTTCAACCTGACACAAATGTTGGGAGAAACAGGAATTATTCGGGAGGACCCAAAAGAGATTTTCTTTTTGAGTGTGGTAATCTTCTAAACCAAGAAATGGTGCTACAGGGTCTGATCCAAAGTTCAGTGAAGTCAGTGGGGAGACTCCTGTTAACTTCAAAAGTCAATACAAGTTTTACTCTGTGTAAAGGGATGTGGGGAAAACCACTCCTCCCAGCCACATCGCTGATGCTGGAGCGTCATTAGGCAGACAGCATTAGATGCCTCGGTGCATGCTTCAGGAACGTGCCTGTTGCTGTCTTCAGGTATTCTACAGATCTTTGCAGAAAATCCGTGGCTGGTATAATCAGTATGTGGCTCTTTTGTGCTTTGTTGGTGGGTTGTTTTTTTTTTTTTGGTTGTTTTTTCCTTTTTGATTGAGGATGTACAAAGCAGATTGTGGTATCAGCCTGAATGTGGTGTGCCACACACATGTGGCCATGGAATTACAGGCTGGTGTATGGCAGTGGGTGAATGAATGCCAGACTCATCTGTGTGTAGGTCCATGACTGTGCTCTCATTTGTATCAGTGGGAATTTTGCTGGTTTGGATTCCATCTTAGCAGATGTAGGAGTAGATATCAGACCCTATGTACAGACTGTGATTCAGCTAAGCTTGTTTTTTATAGAACATAGTGGGAGTTGTAAGTGCAGACCTGATCACCAAAGCAGGGTGAATCCTGGAATGCCTGTTGCTCTACAAGTGCAGAATAAGTTTGTTGTGTTGTGTTTCGTTTTGTTTTTTTTTTAATCCTGCAGAGCACTGGTTAGCTCTACAACTTTTTGAGTACCTTGCTTGCATTATCCTTATTCTATATAAGACCTTTCCAGTATTGTGTGAAAGTATTTGTGAGGGCTATTAATGAAATAACAGTGTAAGATAACTTCAAATACGCTAAGATTCTGATAAGAATATCACTCCATGTTTAAGTGGATTGCATGCAGGTGCAGGTGGTGGTTAAACTGGAAAATCTGCTGTTTAAAATTTCAAGCTTTATAAAATGAGAATGACCAAAAAGTCATGACCACTGAAAAGGAAGTTCTGTAGATGCATTGAGTTGCCACAGAGAACAGCACCTGTAGGGTGGCAGCAATTCCTTGGAGAAGGTTAGTCCTGTTCTCTTCAGCTCCCCAATAAAACTTGAGCTTTTTCGGAGCCGGGGATGTTCAGGGCACAACATACCCACTGAGAGGAAGCTCACATATGGTATCTATCCAGTCTCTTGAGAACAAATGGAACAATACAGTCCATTTCTGGAAGCGTCTCACATTTCAGACTTTGTGCCTGACATGAGCCTTTTCAACAGATAAATCCTGGGATTTGCCTGTATCCCTGTGCTGTTGCATTACTGGGATAGCTTGGTGTGAAGGGCGGTGAAGTGGTGGTTGTCAAAGAGCTGCATTCCTTCATTACTGCTTATATTCTACTTCAGAGTTTTCTGGAGTAAGTCAGCATTTTAAAATGCCCAAATGTAAGTCTTGAGAATAAAAATTAAGAACACGTATCATCTCTTTAACTCCCATATGCTCTCTGTATTGCTTGAGGGCTTAAATTCAATGGCAGATTCCTCAAGTTTGTAGGGTGGAAGCTTTATGAGTGGCAGTAAAGGGGGGTTAAGAGTCAATGTATGAGTTTGAAGCAGACACTGAATTTTCTTTTCATAGCCTATATCAATTAATCTCAGTATTTGTTAGCCAGATCCTGAGCAAAAGATGTATGTGGGACAGTCTCATACTTCCTTGTCTAATTCTGACTTCTTCAGCTGCTGCAGTTGTGAGCAATCTCGGAAGAAATTGCTGGCTACTAATGAATCAAGCAGGCTGTTTGGTCTGAAGCCAACTGGCACATTGTGACCCATGTCCTTTCAGTTCAATGCTTCCTTCCTTTCTTCCTTCCCCCTCCCAAGAATCAGGGAGCTGCATCCAGACTGCCTCCTGGGAATGGTCCCTGGCCTGTATTAACCCCAGCCATCCTTTTCCCGGAGAGCACTGGTGGGCAGAGGCCAGATCATCCCAGGATTGTACTAATGACCTAATGGTGAAAATTTCTGTGGAACAGTACTTGGGTCCTTGTCACAGCCCTGCTCTGCTTGCTGGGATAGATTGCTTGGCTATAGGCAGTCTGTGAGCCTGTGGTGCTGGCCACTGAGGTGGCAACAGCAAAGACTCCCTGCTTCAGCAGCAGAACCCAGCCTCACTCTCTGCTCTTCAGTTTGGTGCTTGTGTAGCTGTGCAAGAATAATGCTGGAGGTGACAGTTGTCCCTTCTGGTGAAGGAGAAATGGGTCACAGCTCTCACTTCTGATGCTTGTGGAAAGCCTAGCCAGTATTTGGCTCAAAAATATATAACACTGTGAGAAACAGGCTAGTGCCCAGCAACAGTAGAGAGCCTCAAGAAAACATGGCTGTTGGACCAAAGTCAAGCAATTTTTTAGCTAGGGAGTGTTCTTCTAATACACTCCTTGTGTGGCTGCACTTGGCATGTTTAACAGGGGTGGACTAAGCTTTTCTCAGGGCTGTGTCTGTGACTGTGCTGCAAACAGCCTAGCTGAGTCAGGGAACTTGGGCACATTAGGCAGGCTTGCTGTGTTGTTTGCATTGGTGCTGGAGAACTGCAAAGGGAGGGAAAAATGTGCTTCTCTATCTTGGACAAAACCGACCCTGAAGTTACATAGTGAGCATGCTCCAACTCTTGGGTAGTTGAGGGCTGGGGTTTGGTTTTATTTTGAACAGTAGCAATGCTGATGGTTCATTTGAGATCCATTCAGTTTTAGGTAAGGAGCATTTGTCAGACAGGTTCATCTTGGCTGTAGTGGACAAAGTAAAAGCATGTGTATTCAGCAGTTTATAACACTGGCTTACACTTCCCTTAACCTTGGATTAACTGACAATATAGCAAGAAAGTTGTCTGTAATTTCATCTTTAAAGACCTGCTAGTTCATAGTTGTGTGCCATCTGCTCTCTCATCTATTACTGACCTGGGGATTAAGTGCCTGCATTAAATGAGTTTGTGCTTCTAAGCAATAATTAGGTTCTTTTGTGCTTGAAAATGTGTGCCTGCTTTGCTGATCAGAGTATGCTTGTATTTCAGAAATGATAATGTGAAAGATAGGTGAGATTGGAAAGCTGGAATAAATCCCAGATGAGGAATCAGCGGATATACTGTAACGCTGTCTCCAGTGAGTGAATGGTTTCAGCTTGAAAGAACTAGTTGTAGCTTAAAATAGAAGCTGATGAGATCAGTATAATAATTGTGATATAATTGATGATTATATATTATTAGTCTAGAACTAGCTGATGATACTCTGAGCGTTTTCTTATTCTTCAATAGTGAAAAATTCTACATAGAGGACAATCTCTGCTAAGATGCAGGGATAATTTGAAACTTTAATGGGTGTTATTACTCACTGGGAAGTGTTGGCTTTCAAATGCGCTGCATTTTCTGTCCTTGTTTCCATCTGTGCAGTAAGGCCACTTTCATCTTCATGGTCAGGATTAATCACTTAGGAATGCTGAAGTTCCAGTCTGCTGGCTCTGTCTCTGTTGCTTCTGTCCACTGGTGTTTTTCATCTATTTAAAATTTGATCACCTGTGCTTAGACTTCCATGTGACTATTAACACTTAGGTTTTAGAAATTAAATTGACTTTTCACTTGGCTTGCTGTTTGAATTTGTGGGATTTAGTTTCCCATTCATGTCTGTAGATACTTTGTTTATTATATAGCTTTAATAACATAATCATAGACTAAGTAGGACTAAAGAGTGAGATAGGACTTGCACGACCTTGGAACTGTGATTAAGATTATGTTCCTGATGCGCAAAAAGTTGTGTAGTTTTTCCTCCAACAAACTTGCATTTAGATGACTACCTGAAAAGAAATAAAGGGAGTAAAATGCTTCCATTTTCTTGCTGGGGAAATTGGGGAAGAAAGGTTACTTACCTACACAAGATTCTTGAGTTTATTGAGACCAGAGATAGAATTCATAACTGACGTCTTGATTCTTCTTTCTTATTGGAATCACTTTTACACTGAAATGCAGTAAATTTATGTAAAAAATGGAGAACTAGGGAAGGCTAAAGAAACGATCCCATCCCAATATCCACAGTAGGTTTTGGTGTTTGGGTTGGTTTTGGGGTTTTTTTTTTGTCTTTTGGGTCTGTCTCCCTCATCTAAATCTTGGCAACCTTGAACAATTTCATGATGTCATTTGCTTAGTAGAAACATTTGAAGGGAAGACGAAAATTACTGCTGTGCCTTACTGAGGTCTGCATGGCAAGACTTAAACTGCTCTTCAGCTAAATACTTTGCAGTTCTGCAGAGAACTGTTAAAAGAAGCATTAGCTGCATGACGGAAATTTTCTGGGTAGCAGTAGTTTCTTTATTTTTCCTATGGTTCCCACAAATTGCCAGATTCTGATGCCTTTTGGTGCTATAAACCACCGTTTGTTCCACACTTCATATTATATTACGTCTTGAAATAAGTAGAAACTCTGTGAGACTGGTAAATATAATATATTGTGTGATTTTTTTTTTTTTTTTTTTTTTCCTTTGTTTGTTTTTTTGGTCTGAATCCTGGATGCTACATATCTTCGAAAAGGCAGCCATTTATTTTGGCTGCTATCTTTTGGCAACCACATTTTAAGACCGGTCTGTTCCGTTACCTGTTTGTCTGTCACTTGTGTAATTGTCTGCCTGGTGCCTTGTACTGCAGGTGTTGTTTAGAGGCTAGATACCAATAAAATAATACGTTGTCACGAAGAAACAGCAGGACAGAGTTGGATATCAGAGGTTGTTTTTTATTATAAGCCTTTGGATGCTTTCAAAGGTGAGGGAGAATTAGTTTTTAAGATTTTTGTAAATATGTACAAAGTAGGAGTGAAAAGACCTCAAGGGGTCATCTAGTTCATTCCTGGCCAGGGCAGGATCCCACTTCATCCCTGACTTGTCTGTTGCCTGGGGCTGGGATTCTTTATCCAGCCAAGGCTGCATGCAGACGGTCAAGGTTGTGTACTGTCACGTCTTCTGAAGCCTGTTCAAGTGTGGGAGAAGTGGGAGGCAGCTGTGGGAATGTGTCAAAGGACCAGCTGCAACCAATGTTGGCTGTAAAGTGCTGGAGTTAATTTGCCCCTTAAAAAATGGCAGTTTCAGTTGTAGGTTTCTGGCATACAAACTATGTCAGCTCCTTAACTTCAGGTGAATCTGGATCAGTTAGGTCTGACCCAGAGGAAGCCTGCCCAATTCCTGATGGTATTCTTTTATTACAAGGACAAAAGCCTCTTTCACAGTGCTTCTCCAACAGGAACGTCCTGGGACTAATGCATGGATATCCTAGAGCGGTTAAGGTTGGAAAGCACCTCTGAAGATTGTCTAGTCCCAAGCCCTACTCAAAGCAGACTCGGGTGAAGGCTGCCCAGTACCACTTCAGTTCAAGGTGTTAACATCTCCAGGGATGGAGACTTCACAATCTCTGGGCAGCCTGTTCTGGTGAGGCAGTCACTGTCAGAGAGCGTCTTGAAAATCACTCTGTTGAGGGTGAGTCTAGCAGGGTGGCAGGCCTTTGGGATGAAGACTGTTGTTCCAATAGCTTTTTTCCTTTCTCTTTTGCATGTTCTTTCTGCTGAATTGAGCATATCTTCTTTTCAGAAAGCTGCCTGATCACTGCTAATCAGACTCCTGAGGAAGAGGCCCCAGGTGTCTGAGCACAGCTGGAGAATGGTTGGTTCCTGGGAGGTATGGCATGGGCCTGCTTCAGAAAGGAAAAGGAGTTTTTGCTTGGGGAACCAGAGAGGGAATAGTGGGGCAGCTAGCCCTGATCCCTGCTGGGATGTACGCATGGATCAAAGGGCATTTTTGATCTTTTATGTAAAGTGTCACAACACCTGCAATTATTTATGTGAGTCCCCTGGAACTGAAAGTCTTCACGTACTGGGCCAGGTTTCTCTAAAAATAGATACATGATACACATGGGATGTAGAATACTGGGAGCTGCCCATTGCCAGTGCTTTGTGTCATTCTTTCTTTCTGGAGGACTCCCTGAAAGACCATATGGGCTGCAGAGTGAAAGAGAGGTCTGAGGTGATGCAGGGTGCTGTCTGTCAGAACCTGGAATTTCCTTCCTGTGGGATTATGTCTCAGACTTAATATTAGTTCAATATATTTATGTGCATCTCATTTCCTTTACTTTAGTGAAGCATAGTGTACATTGATGATGCTCATTGCCAAGGATGGATTACAGCTAAATGGGGTCCACATGCATCAAAATTTCAGCCTGAAGAAAGATAGGAGTAAAAAAATGTGTTAGTATTCTCTCCAAGATGGATTTTTGGCCAATAAATCCTTCAGATAGGCATGTGGCACTTCTAATAGGCTCATCTGTATGGAAAAAAAAAAATTACTTTTTTTTTTTTTTTCATGGAACTGCACAATTTGCTTCATTCAATACCTGTGTCCTGGTTTTAAACACAGAAGTGATTGATTTCAGCTATATATGTGTGTGGACATGCATATCTATTTGTATATCTATATCTGGTGTCCTTGGACCAGAGTACTTTTTGTTACTGTAGAATGAGTTCACTTTTCATCTTGGAAAGTTAATGGAGAACTTAATAAGTATGTGGTGATTTTGAACCTTTTCCAGCTGACTATGGAACTGGTATATGCTTTCAAAAAGAGTTCAGTCACCAAAGTTTTCAGAGAACTGCTTTGGTTTTAGTAATGTTTTTTGATGTTGCATGTTGATCCTTTTCTTGACAGACATGGCACTGCTAAATAAATGGCTTAATTTTGTACTAGAGACTGAATAAGGAGTTTCAATGAAGAGGACTGGAATTACGTTCATGCAGTATTTCTTATGTTTCTTTGGGAGAGGTGATTGCTTGTTTGAGATAGCTGTTAGACATGCTGGGAAAGGAGACTTCCTTATTCAAGTGTGAAAGCTGCTATATCTTCTGCTTTCATTCTGACCAATTATTTACATAGTATGTTTCCCACCCCCCAATATATAACTGCCGTTGGATTGCAGCTTGAAAGCTTATAGTGTTGTTTTGGGATGGGAATAAATTTTCACCGAAGTGTGTCCTTGCTCCTTTTCCAGGGTCTCTTAAAACACTGGCGTTGCTGGAGATGTCAGCTTCAGTGGTATCCCTGATCCCATGTGGTAGTAATGCATGGAAGTGAACTGGTTTCTGTTTTGCTTTCATTCTGTCTGTATGCAGTGATAGCAAATAATACACCTCTTTTAAAGATAAACAGATCTTCGTCTGGACCAGAAAATGTGGTTAGTTTGAGGCTGTCCCTCCTGGCTCCTGGGGCTCCTGAGTATCTAAAGTCATCCTGAAGCAAAAGATAGTGGGAGTCCATGTAAACTACAGTGCCGTGGCAGGGCTCATAAACTCTTTCACATTAGTTTTGGAAGGCTTCGGCTCCAACAGAGATTGATTTTGTTGTTGTTTGTTTATTTTTAAGATTTTTATCCTTTAAGAAGAAAAAAATATGATTTCCCCCCCTGACAGGGTATGGGCTTCCCTTGATTCTAAAAGGATTGTTTGTTTCTTTTTGCTTTGATCCCTCTACAGAGGAAAGGCTATGGGTGGCTGCTGTCTGGTTTGAATTTTGCCCAGTGGCAAAAACTAGGTTGCATTAGCTGTGAAGTGTTAGATTATATCCTGAAACTGATAGCAGGTGGTTATCTCTTCAGTTAGCAAATTAAAGTCTTGGTTTTGCAATGTATTCTACAGCTGCTCTTAAAATGGATGATGCATTGTACCTTTGAGGGTAGAATAGGAATTTAAGGCTGTTGAGTTAATTCCTTAGTATTTTCAATCATTCTTGTCCTTACGAGGTACCTAGGAAAAAGGCTGTTTTCTAGCATTTATACTTTGAACAGCTAATTGTGACTTCAAAGTTAAATGTTAAACTCTGACAAATGCAAATGCTTTGATTCCCCCCCAGCCCCATTCTGTTCATTGGTTTGAATCTGTGAATTACTCCCCACCTGGCCTCAGGCAGGTGAATTTAAGCAAATTCCCAAGTTGGACTAGTGCACTGTGTCCCTAGATAGTCAAAACCTGTCTTGTGGCAAGTGCTAGAAAGGGTTTAACTAGGAAGCATGAGCATTAGACACCCAGAAAAAGCTACGAGAAACTATATTTCTAGTTTATATATATATATATAACTATTTTATATATATATATAAACCTATGTCTAGGAGGCAAGGAGGAACATGACCTGTAAAGCTTTGCAGCAAGACTCTTCTTCAGTCATCAGCACTTACCACTTTATGTGAAGATGCAGGAAACTTATGTCATCTTTGCATTAAAAAAAATATATCAAGCAAGGTGTTTCAGTGAGAGTAAAAACTCCTTGGAGAGGAGCCAGTGTGGTTTAATGTTTGCTGCAGAAAGGTGAGCGGGTGCATAGCATTGACCTTGGCTGCACTGTCTCAACCTGTTGCAGCTGGTTACCTGCTTTCCTTGGTGTCTTCTGGAGTGTTGTCCTTGGCCCCTTCACCTTGCTGCCTGCCAGTAGGGAAGTGACTTTTTGGGGTAGTTACGTCTCCCAGCTGCAACTCTTGTGTGAGAAGATAAATAAATGCTGCAACAGTGACACAGCTGACGGAGAGGAGTGATGGAGGGTGGGCTGGTGTACACATTTAATGTCCCAGGGTGCCTATTTTTAGTACTGCCTTAGGTGTGAAATCCCAGGATCCTGAGGTTTAGCTGCAGATTTGCTGCTCAGTGAAGTTTCAATGCCGGGGTGCATCTGAATGCTATTAACTCCCCTTGAGGTTTTTTGAGGATGTGTTTTTGTTCTTGAAAATTCTTCTTAAATGAAGTGTCTGTTCCTGTAGTCTAACCAGAATTTGTAATTGTTACCATAACCCATAAAGACTGTGACAAAAATAGTTAAAACTAAGTGAAAAGTGCAGCAGTTACATGCGCAAGTCACTACACTAGAATAGCAAGAATCCCAACAAAAAAGACATACTGAAAGATGAAAAGTCAGTGTAGGAACTGTATGACTAGTGCAAAGGCTTATGTTTTTATTTTGGAAAACAGCCAAAGTCAGGCTATTCCTCACTTCTGCAAACTGGGGGATTAAAAAAGTTCTGGTGTCCTCAGGAACTGATGGCCTGCATTTTATTTCTCCTGAATTCTTGTCTAGAATTGGCTGGAATTACTGGTAAGGCCTGGCGAAAGCCAGATGAAGTGCCAAGGCTTTATTTCGTATTGCTGTAGCATTGGTGGTACGGCATTATGTTGATGTTGGCCTGGCATGGGGGATGTGTGCTGCTCTTCAGGTGCTGGGTAGCCAGGTGCAGGAGTGGGGGGAGGAGGTAAGCCAGCTGTGTGTCGTTGGGGAGAATGAACGGGAGGAAAACGGGCTTCACAGAGACTCGCCAGAACAAAGATCCTGAAACCCATGTTACAAGGAAGGAGGAGCAGCTAGAGATTCCCTCGAAGGACCGGTGGGTGAAGACTCACGGTAAGGGAGAGGCTGGAAACTTGGCACTCTGGCAACACTACAAAGGCGCCTTGTCTGTGGTTTTGCAGTTGCAGAACAGGTATAGCACTTGGGAGAGCAGGTGAAGAGGATATCTGATCAGAGGCTGCTGAAGCTCAATCAAGTGTCTGCATGAAGGAAAAGGAGGGCAATAGTTACCAGAAGCCATGTCCCGTGGAGGGCAGGGGTGTCGGCCTGCCAACCTGATCTGATGTCCTGGGCTGTAGCAGGGAGATTGCTGAAGCTTATCCGGCTTTCTGGCTGTGCTGCTCGTCCTTGTGGTCACGACAGTGATGCTGCTGAGGTGACCCTGAGTCCTGAACGTAACAGAAGTACTGTACTCAGAGGGCCAAGTGATATTTTCTTTAGTCCTTTTGATGGGAGGAGAGGTATTTTTATTTATCTATATTTCCCCACATGCCACCTCCCCCCGCGCGCCCCGCGCC
>JAVJGJ010000030.1:4608144-4636591 GCA_035590215.1 Microhierax caerulescens
CTTGCATGGTTCTGGCTGTGTTCCTTTTCAAAGGTGCTCTCTGAAGCTCTGAGAATCCCTAAAAAGGCTAAAGTCTTTTCTTCCTGACCCTGTGATTAGCTAGGGTGCTTTAGCCTTTGGCTCAAGTGTTAGTGGACCAAACTGCATTGATGTCATAGCTCTGGCTGGCCCCTTGTATAACCTCTGCATGGTTGGTGGTGAAGACCAAGTTTAGTGCACATGGTGAAGAGAAGAGTCTGCTAACTGTTCAGAAGATGGTCATAGAGGGAAAATCAGGCTCCCAGATGTCAAACTTAGTGTAACAGTGCAGTGAAGATGTGATGGTGCAAGGACTCTGAGCTTCATGGAGTCACTGAAATGCTTGGAAATGCAGACAGAGTTAGTTAAGTCCATGAAGGTGGCATGAGTAAGTCCCTAAAGCTTGGATGGTGAGTCCAGTATAATCAAAGATGTAGGCTGATCTGCATGTGGCTACTGAACAATAGCTAAAATCACAACCTGACTCCCAAACCTTCTCCTCTGCTGGTTACCTTCTGATTGAGTAAACCTCTTGTCTGCTGCGGAGACAAAAGCTCTGTAGCCATTTGCCATTTTATCATTTGGAGACGGTAACTAACCAGTTGGAACCATGTCAACTGTTTGAATTATTTTTAATTTTCCTGCATTAGCTTTTCTGTACGGCTCTTTATAATGTTAATGCCAACTGTAAAGCCAGTGCACATGCCTTGCCTTGAATACTGATTGTCCTGGCTTGCACCCATCATGTCCTTTAATTTCCTTACCATATGGTAAGCAGCAACATCTTGGGATGTATGTTTTATGATCGTTTTTTAGTTGTGTGTTCAGTTTCCTTCACATGGCTCCCATCAGCAACAGTTGTTGTAAACACCTTGCATATCTTTGGAGGAACCTGGAGTGTTGGGTAGATTTCATGCCTCAGTCTTCCCAGGAGCATCTGGTACACAGCTAATTTTTTGCTGTTGTGTTTTGAAGTTTCTTTGCTTGTTTTTGGTGCTGTGGATCAGATTCAGGAGTTTTTTAAAAAGCAGAAACACTTTTCCTTTGGCAGAGAGAGGTGTTAGCTCTGTGACTTCTTGGAGGGCTGTGACATTTCCCATGAGCCATGGACCTGAGTGGCTAAGAAAATGCCTCAGCACATGGCAATGTTAATGGAGTAAGTAATGCAAATTCCTTGTATTATTGTAATGGGCTGTATTGTGAGGATCTGGTACACACAGCCTGGTGATGAAGAGATCAGTCCTTTTCCTTGCCTTGCCTCATGCTGTGCTCTAGACAAAGCCTTTAATTGACATGTTATCCTCACTTTTATACCTGAAGACATTTCCCTCGCCTGCAGACTTGACACTGGTCTTTCTTATAGGTTGTGCTTCGAGAAACATTGGAGTTGGTGGCCCCTTGGGACAGCTCTAAGGCTTTGTGCTTTGTGGTCTGTGGAGGAGGGGGTGCTCTGGCAGGAGGAAGGCAGCTTGCTTACAGAGTAGAGCTGCTTGTGATCTAGCCCAGTGCCTGGATCCCTTGTGAAGTACAAGATTTAAAACATGGCAACTCTCCACCTTGCACAGAGTTTGTTACAGGTCCCTGGTTGACTTTTACTTGCTGTTCTTCCTAGCTGTGTTTTAAAAGCAGATTCTGTTAACACTTTCCATCCCAACAGATGCTGACTTGGTCGTACAGAGTCTGTAGAAGAAGCAGTCAAGAACTTTGCTTCTGTTTCTATTCCTTTGTGTCTGTACTAAATGTTATTAGCACCTGGGGTTTTATCATCCTTACACTTGCCCAGTTTGCCTGTAGGCACCCAGCAATTCACAGCCCTCTTAGGAAATCAGGAGTGTTTATTATGTGCCTGTGCCAGCCTTGTTCTTGTATTTTTGTACTGTAAGAATGAACGCTACTTACTATTAGCATCAAAAATCATGTGAGTTTCTAGATGTGCACAGATGGCTGATTGTGCTGCCTACTGAGATTGTGCTGGGGATCCCACAGTAAAATTTTAGCTGGCATGGGTTCTGATGAGGGCAGTGGTGCTGATCCTTCTAGCACAAGTGAAAGGGGAGTGGTATTCTGTCAGCTGAGCATAAACCAAACACGTTTTTCCTGTGGGAATGCAGATGTCTGCATAGCAAGCTTTGACTTGTGAATGATAGGTGTTTTTTTTTTTAAAGTTACTTTTCACAAACAAACTAGAAATACTCCACAGATACCTGCTGATCACAGTTTGAAAACTGCTGTTCCCAGGTCATCCTGAAGTTAAACTCCTTTGAAAAAGTCTTGCTAACTTTGTCTGCTTCTGTAAGTCTGATACCTGGTAGAGCAGACCCATGTACCTGAGACTGAACTGCTCCAGGAGTAGGGAAGGAATTACCTTTCCTGACTGGGTTTAGATTTGTCTTTGTATTCTGTATCATCCACTTCTGGTGGTACCATTCCAGATCATCGTGGTGGAAAGAGATTCGCGTGCAATAAGCAGTGAGGAAAAACTTAAAATTCTCGCAACTGCTTTTGCCTGGATGAGGCAAGCCTGGAGCTTCTGTTTCAGGGTCAAAACCTTTAAACCTGACAAAACTGTGTGAGAGCATGGCAAGGAGTAAGCTGCGCATTTGACAACAATACCCTGCGCTTTGACAGCAGTGCTGGGATTTCTCCGTGTGTCTCTAATGATCTATTCATCTGGTACATGCTCCTGCCGCAGCCCTCTCTGTGCCCAGACAGTGAGCCCTTTCATGAAGAAGTGCAGAGTCATATTTCTGAGTGCAAATTGGCCAGAGGATTTATTTGTAGTGTAGGCTCGGCCAAGCTAATTTCTCTCAACAGCTACACTGCAAGTGAGCCACACAGAACTGGAACAGGGGAGGTGTAAGTGAACACCAGTGTGTACATGGCCAGCAGACGGAGGAGCTGGGGGCTGGCCCTCCTCTGTTGAAGGGCAGGTAGTGCAAAAAAAGCTAAGAGTTCTTCAGCAAAACACTGATTGTCCTTCACTCTGGCTTGGTGTCTTTCATGATTAGACACTTCCATAGGATGGTGTAACAGAAATAAAACATTTTGCACTGGGCTTGTTGGCCTGCATCCCCAGAGAACGCTAAGAAAAAATCCTAGCCCTCTGGAAGTTGATGGGATACTACTTGTCATTCCTGGTATTGCCCTGGGAGACTCTTCGTCGAAGCTGCAGCCCTCTGGCAGTCCTGAACTTGAGATGATGGCTGAGTGCAGACTTTTTCCTGTAACTCCCCTTTTCCAAGCCTTTGTGGGCAGAGACAGATTGTTGCTTCTGGTGGAATGGATATATCCCCATGGGGCATACAGAGTTTTTCTAGTTCTGTGCAGGTGTTGATAGAGGGAGGCTTCTCAGGACGTGTGAGCACCAGGGTTGTGGAAAAGCACAAGGTCCGCCAGTAAGCTGTGCAGGTTAGTACGGAGTGCTGTAACACAGCTGCCGTCCAAAAGCCTACAGAGGTGGTGTTTTGCAAGCTGTGGCTCAGTGAATGTGTACCTGAATCCCCAAAGTCTTCCCAGCCTACTGAACTGGAAGATATCTCCTAATATTTGTGCTGCATTTTTCAGAAATTGCCGCACATACGTGAAATGTTTTACTGTTGAGGTTTTCTTTGTGCTGTCTCTGTGCACCTGAGTATGTAGGCAGGTAGTAACTTGTGGGAGACTGGGTTTGAGGGCTTGGTGCTGTTGTCCTGTTGACAGTCCTGTTTGGCCCGCAGCAACAGCGAAGGAATTCCTGGTCCACTGGAGAGGCACAGGATCTGGATGGAAATCAACCCTGAATGCAGACTTCAGATGTGGGGTGGCAGCTCTATTGCCTGGTTTGCACAGGGGTCTTGTTGAAAGGCTGCTAACAAAAGGTAGTGACTGCTGTGGAGCAGCCTGGGTTTATTTAAACCAGGCTAGAGGGTGACCAGGTGATGGGAGGTGTGTTCTTGAGTTCAGGGGCATCAGGGACTCTATCATCATGTTTGCCGATGGCTCTTTCATTCATTTGTGCTCAAGTGTGTTCCTTGCCCCCGATGGACTATTGGTTTGAAGCCTGTGTCACTTGCAGGAAGTCTGCAGGATGCTGAGAGCACCTAACACGGCACAGCTCATCTTTGTCCAACCTGTCAGTCCTGTTTCATGTGCTAGTGGGAGTCCCAGTGATTTGGTTACACTGAGTTTTATGCTTGTGCCTTCAATAGGAGAAAGTCTGATTTGAAAATGAATGCAGCCCCGTGACTTACTGATGTGGCTTTGTTAATTACGCTCCACCTGCATAGCTTCTTGAAGGGAAAGCTTGTACTTTTGGAAAGACAAATGGAAATTGTAAATTACTGAAGAGAGTGAATGGCTTTCTTCAAACATCAGAAATCTGGTGAGCTGTACTCTGAAAGTCACTGCAGGTGAAAGAAATCTGTATTTCAGTGACATTTGCATTAGGCTGTTTATAGTGACATGCAGAATTGAACTCTGCAGCTCAAGGAGAGTTACAAAGCAGGTATGTTTACTGTGGCACTGGGTGCCAGGGGCATCACTCCTCCTAACTTGCACACAACGTTTCAACAAGCAGCCGGTTATTTATTATACAAAGTCATGCGTATACATAAGGTTTCCAAAAATTCAGAATCTCCTCCCTCTGGTGCCTCTTCAAGATGTACTTTTTACCTTCTTGGGCAGTTACCTAAAGTTCTGTTTATCTTTGCATACATTAGCAGTCTTTGTTGTTTGGTTTCTGTTATCTACTAGAGTTCTTTATAGGTCATGCATTATCCAACTTCTGTTCAAGCCTTTAACATCTGCTAGCTAATGATTAGCCCTTCCTTATTGTCCACTCTAAACATGCCAAGCTAATACGTGCCCACTGGGCTGGTTTTAATCTACATCAGCATGATCCCCAAGCGGGGATCCACCCTCTTCAGTGTGGGGGCCTATTGATCAGGAGGTCACCGATCTACTACTACCACAATTATTTTACCCTAGTTTGTTTTCTTTTAGCAGTTAGCATGTCCTCCTCTGAAGGCTTCTTATTTACATTCTTGTTGGGCCCATCTGCATCGGTACTAACTGTCCCTTCTCGAAGTGCTGAGCTCCCACCCTTTGCTCTTTCTCCGGTGTTAATGTTTCTGTTATCTGTGCAGCTTCTGTCTGCAGCAGTTTTAGGTTTTTCACTATATCAATAGAGGTTGGGAGTTCCAGGGAATCTGATGTGAGAATATGAAATACCACTGATTTTCAGTGACTACTTAACTTTGAGCATCTCCTGCCCCTCTAAACATAGCTACTTTTCTTTTTCCAGAGGCAAAATCTTTCGGGATAGCCAAGCATCCTTTTCCGCTTTGCTTGTAGGAAGAGCTTGGGTTATTCTTAGACTTGCTTGCAGTTCTTCCCTGCTTTGAAGCAAATCTTCCCCAAATGCTAGATTTGGGTTTCATCTCACAGAACTAGCACTCTTTGGGTTCCTCAGCTCTCTTGTTCCAGTTTGAGATGCAAATCACTGTGTTCCTATTTTATATTTCCTATGGCCTCAAAGAAAAGCTGGCTAAAAACCTTTGGGAAGAATGTCTTTATTGTTGCATATCAGCAAAGCTTTCACATGAAAGGGTCAATTATTGTGTAAATCTCACTTTAGTGTCATGGAAAACATCCTGCTGGTTTTCAGATCACAGAGCAGATTCTTGACTGGTAAAAAAATTAGTTTCCTTTGCTCCAGAATTAGTTTGATGTGTTTCTTACTGCTGCTTGAACTCCTAATCAGTGACGTGATTTAAAATACTCTGTTTCCATTTCCTATTTTCTTATATTGTTTTTGTCAGCCGGCACTAGACAGGTGATGAAAAATCACTTTTATTTGCAGCCATGTAATTGTATGGTATTTGGATTACAATAAAAAGTGCTTCTGTGTGTTAAAATGACTTTGATTAAATCTTGTATGATAGGATTAAAATGAAAATCTATTCATAATGCAAAGGAACTAATATTTCAAATTTTAAGTCAAGAGTTCCTAAATACGTTTTGCCTGGAAAAGTACATTCTTAAACACTTTGGAAGAATGGAGCATACTTGTCTCATTGGTGTAATCCTGAAACAACTATTCCATTATCTGTTGACTGCTTTGAAGAAAAAGTGTGTTGATCCATACCAGTATTACAGTATGTCAGCAAAAGAGTCAGCTTGGTTTGCAGTAATAACATTAAGCTTTTGACCTTTAATGTAAATTTGGAAAGGAGGCGAGTTTCAGGGAAAGGTGGGGAAGGTAAAGGGAGATACAGAGAGGTATTAGGTTTTCTTTCATGGGGCGTTGCAAAACCTACTCTTATGTTCTGAAAATCTCAATATTGTGTATGCAGAACTGTCAGGAGTGTAAGATATATCTCCAGATTAAAGCTGTCATTGCAGGGTAGGGGGCTGGGAAGCAGGCACTGTGTGCTTACTGAGAGTTGTAGGGCATGGTTATAACTTTTGGGGGAAAAGAAAAAAAGAAAAAAACCCAAACCCACCCTAAATTAAAAAAGGAGGCCACTGAGTGCAATGATTTGAGTCTGCTTTTCTCTCCGATATTGGATGTCTAGTGGTCAGTGATCTGAATCTTCTTAGTGGAGGCGAGGCAGACTGTGGGAACCTCTTTCTTCTGCAAGCTTGGTAAAGAGACTGAAAGCCTTTCAGATTTTTTTTCTATTTGGGAGTACCCTTGGTAATGTGGTACAGGCCTGTGTTCAGTGTGCCCACTGAAAAAATCAGTGGTACTGGACACCTAAATCTGAGCAGACTCTGCCCTTTAAAACCCATCCATTTTTAGTTAGTAGAGCCAAGAATATTTCTAAATACCAGTGTTCCTTCCCAGTGGCTTACACGCTTACATTAATTTTGAACAGCTGCATTAGCTGTTGTCTCAATTAGCATCGGTGGGAACAAGCTATCCCTTTAGAAATTACAGTACTGTTGCAATTAATTCCTCATTTGAGCAAACTGATTTCAGAAGCTAGTCACAGCCCTGATCCTGTGCGTATGAGATTTCCTGGGCTTTCCTTAGGGGAGTTGTTCCCTTGAAGCCAAGTCTGCTTGGAAATATTCACAAAGCAAGATGCAGATGGTTTTTTCTTTCTTTTAAAGCATTGTCTGCAGCAGGGCAGCCATGGGGAGAGCTAAAGCAAGACAAAGCGAGGACTTGGGGCTGAAACAGCAGGAACCTCCTCTGCACTGCAAGAGAATGCAGCGAGTGAAAGAGAATCCCTTGCATGGATGCCAGAGAAGCTGTTAAACATGGATATTTGACTACTGGTATGAGACAGCCATAAGCAGACCTAGCCTGATGACTTTTCTGGGGAGATGTTGGTCCCCCTGTTGCGTCTGTGCTCGCTGGGCTTAAGCACATACCTCTCATGGCACTGTACTATTGGAGACAGCCTGAGGATCTTGGAGATGAGTCACAAAAAAGAGAGATTTCCTGAGGTAGTGTGGAAAGAGTGAAGACCCTGGTGTGTACGAATGTGCACACTTACATACATCTGTGAATCATTCTCTCACTTGGGCTTGGAAGATCATTGAAGGTTTTAAAATCACTGCTGTTGCCAGCAAAATCTATTATCCAAAAGCTGCTGAAGGGCATGGGGAAAGAGTTAGAGAAGAGATATTTGTTGCATTCTTGTGCTGTGAGGTCCTGTTCTTGTACAGCTGCCCAGCCTGGAGAGTGTCGCTGCTCTTGTGTGGGAGCATGGAACGAGTAACAACTCCCTGCCACTGATCAGGGCTCACACCACCTTTCTGCTGGGAGTTGACACCTTGGAGACCAAGTTAAAATCATTAAAACCCAAAAGAAGATGCTTCTAAAAGCCTGTCCTTAATTAAGGACAACCCTAGAACAAATGCCAAGTCCCTATGAAGCCAAAAAGTCTTACACATACGCTGAAATTTTAGCAACTTGTTTAAATGCTTGAACAGTTATTTGAACTTTGTCCTAAATGTTCAGGCCTTATTAATGAAGTGTGTGAGCATAATTGTGCTAAAATTGGTGTTGGCATGAAAGGTTTAAATCTGTACACAGTCTCTGAACTGCATTGCTGTGAGCTAGCTTGGTGAGGCTCCTGATGTGTTATCCTCTGATCCTACCGATACCTGTGAGATTTGAGGTATGAAATCTTGGATTAATAGATGCAAGGTAGGGCTGGTGGTCCAGGGAGCAGCACAGTTACCTGCAAAGCCATAGAGAGTTTCAGATTAAGAGAAAATTGTTTATTAGCTGAATCTACTCTGTGCTGGGTGAGCAAGAGCCGTACCTGCCTGTTGCAGGGGGAGTGCTTGAAAAGATGTAGTGAATCCTGCTTGGTTTGCTGCATATTTTTGAGAAGATTGAGAAGGGGAACATGAAGTAGTTGATAGTAACAGCTCCACTTGCCTCTCCGGTAAAGCAGGATGTTTTCACAGCTGAAACAAAACACTGGGGTTTGGGAAATGGGTCTGTACTGCCCAACTGGGTGCTGAACAGCTCTTTAGTTGTGCATCAAGCCACGTTAGGGGCTGTAAAAGCCAGCTGCTTTGGGATGGGTGGTGTGCTGTGGCTCTCAGGGCGAAGGTGCTAGAGCCATAGCAGGAAAGCTTTGTCTCAGGCGGTTGTAATGGTGCAACTGCTCTCTGGTAGTTCTCCGCTGCCTTGGGAGCCTCCCTCTCGCTGGGTTTCACAAGTGTTTTTTTGCCTCTGTCTTGTTTTGAATTTTTTTTTTTTCCTTTTAGGATAGGTACCCTGTCCCAGCTGCACTGTTTCCTAGTCAAGGTAATTCACTGCTGGTTCACAGTGGAAACTGCCAGTTTAGTGGTTTTTATATTTTGAATTGGTTTTCTAAGTCTGGCAGCATTCGAACAAGAAGGCAGGGAGAAATGACTCGTCTGTTACTTTATTTGCTGCTTGTTTTGGTAAATCTAAATCCAAATTTGTATTTGAGTCATATTAAGACTCCATTGCTGGATTATTTTTTTTTTTTTTCAGTTATTTTTGGCAGGGCTGAATTCACACCCAGAATAAGCACAGTCATCAGTCAGGGTAGCCTGTATGACACTGAGTTCAGTTCTCAGCTCAGACCAGGGAGCTCTCTGAGCTGCCCAAAGTGACTGAAAGCCGAGGGCTTTTGCTGCTGGATCCAAACAATTTGGGGGCCTGTAGCAAGCCATACAAAGCTAAAAGTACTTGGCTGTCTTCCCTACGTTCCCTTTAGTTTGACTAAAGCTGTTAAAATTCACATACTGTGTGTTCTGTTCATTGTGTATCATTAGTGCTGCAGTAAAAAACATTGTAGCAACTTGTGAGTAGTGGCCTGTGCCCAATGAAGTAGCCTGGCTTTTCTAATGCTCTGGGGTTTGAAATTTCTGGTGTTTCCCCAGAGCATAGGGGGAGTTCCCTGTGTGGTGCTCTACAGCTGCTACCTTGGGGCAAAAGATTGTCATGAATAGGCTGAGTCCTGCCACGAGGGCTGAGCTTTCCCCTCTCAAAGCATCTGGTGGGATCACCTTTGGCTATAGCCCTTATAGCAGGAGTAGGGGGATGCAGCTCTGCTGTCTCCAAGGCTTCTCTAGAGAGCCCAGACTAGCCAAATTCCTGTTGAGGGTTTTTGTTTGTGGGAGGTTACTTCCTAAGGAAGTAACTGTAGAATGCAGCATTTCTTAATAGGCTGGAAGGTAGCAGGTTAAGTGGCCTTGCCCAGCAAACAGCAAGAGAGCTGGGCCTGAACTGCCCTGTCCCCCTTGCATCTGTATTATCTCCAACAAAACAGGAAAGGTGAGGCTCCTGCTCTGTCTCACTGCCTCAAACACGTGAGAACATGGAGGGGTTCTAGGTCTAGCCTAGCATGTATGGGCACCTCTGTCAGCACAAGTTGTAGAACACAGCATACATAAATATGCTTCCTCCACCATGTTTGTTTAGAGACTGAATGCTTTATTGCTGCTCTGTTCTGTGGAAGATGGCCAAGGTGAGCTACTGGTGCTTTTGTCACTAGTTTCTATGTTACAGTTATTAGGAGTGATCTTCTAACGGGTTTTCCATTGACTTTGGACTTTGCTTCATAGGAGAACCTGTGGGTTTAGGGCATGTGGCCAACCTGTGGCTCTTGTTTCAGTGGAACTCAATATTGGACTATACCCCATAGCAAGCCTTGTGGGTAAATTGAATCCCTGGCTGCACGCAGAGAGGAACCAAGGGAGACTGCTAAAATACGTATCTGAGTTTTCCTGGAACTTGGTTACAGGCCCAATTCAGCCCTGCAGCGTGCAGAAGCAGCAGGAGCCCTGGAAAGCCATGGACACTCTGGTTGTGTGAGCCATTCTCAGTGCAACCTCAGCCATCAGCAGCCTTCTGACCATTGTCATCTGTGGTATGTGCTTGGTAGCGCAGTGGGAAGGGCCTTCTTGAACCTGGGTGTCTGAGTTTGGCTCTTGTAGCAGTAAAGAGAGAATCCAACACCCTCTTCAAGCCCTACAGTCTTTGAAACATTGACAGAAAGGGAAAAGATTTTCCTTATAGCTTTTGCTTTTGAAAGCTGGCTGCCCCCGGTTCTGACTGTGCTTTGCAGTATCCACTTGTTGAGCATGAAGTGCTTACCCCTGTTCGAAGCCTGCCCCCCCTTCTTCCCTCCTTGTTTGCCAAAGGGGAAGAGTTGGTACGTGTTAAATTCGGGAGGGAAATCAGTGCAGGGCCCTGGCCATAGTTTCCCACAACTTGTGTTACAATGTGAGCTGTGCCCTGGCAAGCCAGAGGCACGCAGTGTTGGTTTTGTCCTGTAGTACTTTTCCTATACAGATAGTGAAGGTGAAAATTTTCTCCTCTGACCCAGTGCCTGAGGTAAGTAGACCATAAATAGCTTGGGGGAGCAGGCTGGGATGTGGAAAAGGGTGGTAGTTTGGGTGTTTGGGTTTTTTTCCCCTTTTGGGGAGGAAAAGAAGAGGGTAACCATCAAAGCCTAAATTAACTCCTGCTTGCAAACATAACTTGAGGAGACATTATCAAGCTAAAAATATGAGTAGTTTGTAAAAAGCACAGTTTTCCTCATACACTGCTACTCATATGTTACTTAATTAAAACAGTAGGCGCTTAATGTCACGCTTACTTTTCCACTATTTGTGGTACTTGAGTTTTTTTGGGAGGGGGTACTTTGAGCATGGACAATGAGGGCTTGTGTCCATAGTAAAACTACTGGCTAAAGCCAAAGTAAATATTGGAGTGGTTATACTTACGCCGACATAAGACCCTATATGAACATTCTCACTCAAACTTTTCTAAAATTTAGTTTCTGTTTATTGAAATGGATTTAAATCTGAGTGGAAAAAGCTGCCATGTTACTGGAACAGGAGTGGCCATCTGGAGGTCTCTTCCAGTTTAATTTATTAAACTTTCCTGAAAAGTGTCAGGAATTTAGATTTATTTTTTTTTTCCTTGTCACTCCACTAGTCTCTCCTGGTTGTGTCATACAGGCTTTTGGTTGTAAATCTTGCAGGAGACCTTTTTTCTTTAATTAAATTCTTAACATTGTTAATCAGCTCTTGAATGTGAAGCTGCCTCCTTTTTGGTGCAGACATCGTTGATGTCACCTTGTGAGAGAAACATTCTCTTTGTCTCCTGCCTGCATTACTAGTTGCAGAGTGTGTGGGCTTTGAGTTGAGAATTGCCTGTGGGGAATCTCTTGACCTTCATCAGATCCTGTGCCTGGAAAGGAAGAGCCCTTTGCAGTGATGCAGGCTGGGGAGCAGCTCTTCTGAAGTGGCATTGGGGATCCTGTGGAGCTATGGTGGCCAGCAGCCTGAACGTGGGCCGTGGTGTGCCCACCACGTGGTCAACTGCACCCTGGGCAGCATGGACAGAAGTAAGTCAGGAGATCAAGGGGAGGGGTTATTCCCCTCTGCTAGGAACTTATTTGATCACATCTGGATTACCGTGTCTGGTTTGGAGCCCCCTTGGTAAAGAAAGATGTTAATGAGTGTGAGCAAATCTAGCAGAGAGCCACGGAGATGATGAGACACTGGAGAATGAGTAAGAATTGTACTCCTGGCTAGCCAGCTCATCTCCCCTTTTCCTGTAGCCTTGCACTTAGCACATCTTCTTGTAGCTTCTGCTTTGTCTTGACTGTAGAAATGTTTCAAACTGATCCACTCAAAAAATGTGATTCGGACCTGTCACCGGGCCAAGAATAATGCTGATAGACTCAAGCTCAAATAACAGTACTGTGTTCACCAACCTGCTTTCCAAAAATACACAAAAAAAGAAAAATAAATCTGGACACTGCCTTAGTCTAAGGGCCATGTGGACTGCAAAGGTGTGTTCTTGGGAGCTAAGTGGAGCTGGGTCTCTCCTCACCCTATCAAGTCCATACCACGGACCAGTAAGGATCAAAGGATATGGTAAAAACACTTTTCCAGGACAGTCATCTGTGGAGAGGTGATAACATCTCTTACGTGGTGTGCTTTCACCATCCAGTTTACTCACAGGGCATGCAGAGAAGACATGTTGGCCTATGCTGCCCCTCTCCACTAGCGCTGTTGTAGGAGGACTTTGGGCAGTCTGAAATCGCTTTTCTGCAGGTGTTGGAGGTGCTGCTTTACCTCCCCTCCAGTAAGTATTTTCCAAGAGAAGCTAGCACAGGACGCTCACAGCACAGTGTCAGTGCTACCTTACCCTCAGTTTATCACACAGACATCGCATCGCATGGTCTTGCCTCACTGTACCAGATGTGGCACGAGGGCTGGCTGCTCTGTTCGTGTGTCTTAACCCTTCCTGACTGGCATCACCCAGGGAAAGGACGGTCAGTTTTCCAGAGCTGTGCACTATGGGCAACAGGCCATCGTTGGTGGTGGTGAGATCTGCAGCAGAGATGGCCTTAGCATCTTGAAAAATGGATTAAAAATGGACAGGGTCCAACTGGTCTGTCAATCTGAGTTAGAGCACTGAAGTTTTAATTGTATACTCGCTTCTTGAAGTCCTACAGACTGTCTATTACAGAAGAAGTGCTTGTAACAGGAAATATCCTGATGTGCCTCTTAAGGCTTGAGGAGCTCTGGCTGCCAGTGGGAAGTGCTGCTCACATTTTTATTTGCCTGTTTTTCTTGTGTAGGGGTTGTTATTTGAAAAAAAAAAAAAAAAAAAAAAAACCAACCAAAAAACAGAGGTGGGGAAAAAAGTGCCTGTTTTTCCATACGGTGGCATTGCAGACACCATAGCTGTTGCATTTTTTCTGGGGGGATAGATGGACTGCTTCAGATACTGCAATAGGAGTAAGTGCTGACTTTGTTTGATCTTAAACATGAATTGTTCTGAAACTAATAGTGATAACTGCTTTTGGGAATAGCTTGGGTGGTTTGGGGTTTTTTTTTTTTTGTTGGGGTTGTTTTTTGAGGCTCAAAGCTGGAAAAACAAAGGTTTGCCAAATTGCTAGTCATAGGGCATGTTTCATCCAGGGTATGACAAACTTTATTGCCTTCAAGAGCTTTTGGGCTTAGAAATGTTTCTGGTTGGATAGTCCTGGAGACAGCAGTCCTTTTTTGCGCCAGAGCTTTGTCTCATCAATGTCTGCAGGTCTACTGGGATGTGAATTTACCTTCCACATAACACCATTACAGTCTGGGCAGTAAAATGCCATTTTTCTTCTAGCAGTTTTCTTACTTTCCTTAGCCTGCCAGTGGGTGGATCTAAAGATTCCTCCAGACAGCCATTCATGTGTCTCACTTCTCTCTGGAAGATGCTAGGTATTGAGGTCTTCTGGGGTAAGTTTCGCCAATTCCAGGGGCAGGATGGGGAGAACCCAAGGTGTGTGGGGTCTGACTGACTGTTGGGAAGCTCTTTCCCTAGGCAGCCATTGGCAGCAAAGGGCAAGATCAGGCAGTAGCAGACTTCATGGTGCTCTGGCCTTCTCTCAGGATGGTGGTGTGTCCATGCAGTAAAACTTGTGTGGTCTGACCTTACAGGAACTGGAGACAAAGGCATGAGAGGAGGAGCATCCTTCAGCCTCCTTGCCTTGCCTGGGGAAGCAAAGAAGGGCTAGCCAGTGAGGGCAACTAGCTTTTGAGGGCAGAGCTGTAGTAGCTCTGTCAGCCACTGTGTTTCAATTTTAAGGTTTCTTCTGCTAGTCGAAGTTTTGGGCTTCATGGAGCAACTCTCAGTGATTGAGGAAACAGCCTTCTGTCATGTCACAAACTTTCTCTGAGATTGAATGACTCTGTTTTTTACTTTTTTTATCATGGAAATTGTGTTTCATTTGTGAACTTTAGTTTTCCATTGCACATCCCTGCAAACAGCTCCTCCACTAATACATTTTTGGCTTGTGTGCACGCAAAGCTGGATAGAGAAAAATCTCCTGGCTGAGGCCAGGGAGCAGCCAGCACAACACTGAGACCAATTTGACACGCACACAGCTGGAGCTTCCCCTTTCCCTCCCCAGACCATAGCAAACCCCTCAACATGACCCTGCTGATCTTACGTGAAGTTAGAAGGACTGGGATGAGGCTTGTTGAGGGCGACAGGCGCATGGGCCTGATTGTGGGAACTGTGCACTTAAGACTTGCCTGGGCCCGGCAAAGACTCTGACATGAGATAGATTGTCACCATCATCTTCGCTTGGTTTGTGTGATGCCTCTTTGCAGTGTGGTCCTGCTGTGTAGCAGGTGCTGTTGCAACTCCAGTGATGACCATGAACATAAAGCCGTTTTCTCGGTTCCCTGGTATGTTAGGAATTTTGGAGCTCTTGTTCACTGTGCAGCTGGGGTGTGGGAGGAAAGCAGAACAAGACTAGTGAAAGGAGCAGTGGCTGTGGGAGGCCCAAGCAAGTGTGCTGAAACTGGGGCTTGAGTGGATGAGCTGCAATCTGTAAAACACATGGAGCAAGCCTGACTTAGTGCTGACTTTGTAGAACACACCATGACTGTTTTAGTCCACCTAAGTGTCCTTGCAAACTACATTACAGTACAGTCTGACCCAGGGCCTTGGTCAAGAGCAAACCCTGAAGTTATGACTAAACCCAGCCTTGCTGTGTCATAGGAGAGCATTTAATAACAAAGAAACCAGCCTCTATTTGCTTGCTGAGCTTTCATTATTTATTGTTTTAGTAGACAGGAATAAATATTCAACAAATAAGCTTCCTGTCCTTAAGTAATTGTGGTGTTCTGGTTATAAATAAACTTAAAATCTGAATTCTTGAGTCTTTTAAAATTTAAGTCAGGGTAAACCCTGCAGGAATGATATTTTCCAGTTGCATGAGTGAGGAAGAGTTCATGTCCTGATGCTTATTGGAGGATCACATGATGACTTGGGGGGCAGGTTTTTTCCTGAAATAGTTTGGAGTAGCTTTAGGGCTTGACATGCCCCCTTTCTCCCTTCAGTGTGCCCTCCTCTAACTACACGTATCTCTGGCTTTAAGTAGGGTGGAGCGTGCTATGGGAAGTGCCTTCGGGTCTAGGAGCTGCAGGACAAAATAGGCAATTTATAGCAGTTGATGGGGGCTTGGCATGGCCTTCCAGTGCCCTCCTCTAACAGCCGTGTTTCACACCGGCCATGTTTCACACCGTCTGCTATCTCTCCACGGGACCTTTTGGGAGTACTTACACTCCCAGAGGAATATAAAGGGCTTGTAAATTCCCAGTGGAGCTTGCTGAGCCATGGCTGCACAAGCTGTGTCCTACCACAAGGCTGTCTGTGCTTTCCTGCCTTCTGGCCAGGAAAATCGAGCAGCCCTTCGACTTCAGGGAATTTGCTGTGGGATCTGCCATGACCATGCGAGCAGCCAGGTGTTGGATGTGCAAAGTCGTAATCCCAGGGAAACACATGCTGGAAAGGAGCAGCTGGGATGTGTCTTGGATCACTCTTTCTGTGACCCAGAGGCGTGAGGATCCCAGGCAGAGATGAGCTTGTGGCTCCTTTGGGGATGTTTCCATGTGATTACTGTCAGAGATGTGGATCTGTGCATTCTGTTCCAGTTTGTGCAGCTATACTATTCAACCCTGAGGAAAAAAACATTCTTCAGATGCTGCTTTTGGGGAGGATCCAGAGGCCATAGAGAAAGCCGGCGGGTTTCTCCCACCCCATTGTTTGAGTGCTATTACAGTGTTTTAATGGAACGTAGCATCTGCATCAAGCTTTTCCGCATGTTTTCACAGACTTGTTAGCTCTGTGTTGCAAAGTGGTAAGAAGGCAAGCTGCCTCTCTGGGAGCCTCAGCCTTGCTGGCTATAGCAGAGAGGGGGGAAGGAGGTCTGGTGCTGCTCCTGGTGTGTGTTGAGCATCCCTGCCTTCTGCCGCCTCTGTGCTCAGCTTGACCATACACAGGGCAGTGTGAGGGGCTGTGCTAATTGCAGGTTGCAAATTGGAGTCAAACGGCTTTCTAGGCCTAGGTATGACGTTGTAGAGCAGCGTGACGTGATCCTTCCCTCTGCTAGCAGCGTGTCAGCAGGGGCTTCTCTCAGTGTCTTAGCAGAGCCCCTGGTCCTGGCGCGAGGGGTTCCTGGGCTCTGGCGTGAGGCAGCGACATAAGCCTGCTCACAGCCGGGCTGTGCAGCTTGCCTGGTGGGCTTGCAGGGTGATACAGCCAAGCAGAGCAAAATCCTGGTGCTTCTAGAGGTAGGACCTCTGCAGTTAGCTTACCTGGGGCCGTTCATCTTGGGATGGCCTGTCTTGTTTTTTCCAGTGGATGAACTGAACAGAGTTCAGCCCCCTATCCGCTTGATGGTAAAGCTGCTGTGATGCCTGTGAGCGAGAGGGGAGCAGTGTGCGAGCATGCCTGCGCTAAGGGGGTGCTCTGGCTTTGTGGGCAGGTGGGACTCTGCCCTGCGTCTTAGGACTTGTACATCTCTGGAGCTTCCCTGAGTTCTGCCAGGAGATGGATGCACCTGTAAGAAATCAGTTCTGCTTCTGTTTGACTCATTTACTAGCTGGAAAAAGGCAAAGGACCTAAATCTTGTGTTAACAGGCTTCCTTTGCGCTCTTGTTTTCCCAGGGCGGCCACTGACCATAACTCTGATAACACCACAGCAATCCTTAGAGAGTGGCTGAAGAACGTGCAGAACCTCTACCACGATGTGGAGTGGAGGCCGATGGAGGACCCCCGGTGAGTACTGCAGTGAGAGGCTATCCGAAGCTGTTTGGCATACAGGTCAAACTTTCTAGGTTTTTCTGGTTTTGAACCAGGAGATACACTAAATGTCCAAGCATTAAAATGTGGATTTTGGTTTGATTTTATTGGTGGTGGGGTTTTTTTGGGGGGTGGGGTCTGTCCCATTAAAATGGTGTTCTCGTGGAGCCCATAAAAAGATCTCTGACTTCCATGAAGAAACTCAGGCAGAATTTCAGAAAAGGCGGCATTTTCCATTTGGTTATTTAGCATCTGCAGCTGCTCTCTTTACATGGTAAACAAATCACATCAAAAGCTACAGGGAATAAAAACTATCATTCTTTATTTGCAAGGAAGCAGAGAAATCATAGCCCATTCCCATAGCGTCTGTGAAACTTCTGTCTGAAACATCAAATATTCACTAAGTTCTGAGCCAGAGAACTGGATTTAATTCAGTATATTATGCCTTTGCATGACTTGCAGAATTGTTGCTTTGAAATACGATGTTAGGTGTGTTGGGCTCTTATTGTTGGTTGGTTTTTATTTTTAAGATCAGCTGTTCCTTGTTTTGTTCTGTTTTCTATTTCTTCCATCAAGGAAGTTCCATCAGTTTCCCCTTTCTTCAGGCTTTCTTTCATTTTCAAGGTCCTTAGTGCAGTGGTGGGGCATGTGCGGTACAAACCCACAGGGAATACTTGTTTTATTGACTTTTTTTAATCCTTTCTTTGCAATTGAGTTTTCTTAATCCTGTCAAACTTGGGTTTTTTAAGTTCTGTGAAGAGTTTTTGAAATTCTTAGCTCCTTCACTGGTTTATGCTGGCACTGTTTCAAAGTCCTGATTTTTTATTCCACATAGGGATCTGTCCCTAAGTTTCCTTCCATCTTTGTTAAAAAGTATTTGCTTTTGGACCTGATCCTGAAAACAGACATGCACATAATTTTGCTCATGTGATTGGGCTAACGGGGTTGGGTGTTTCTAGATTTAAGAGCCATTACGGGATGTGTTAACAGTTACTAATAATGCTCAGACCCTGGGGGAATCCAGGTTGCCTTCATCTTCACCTTCTCGGCTTTGTTGGTTCTACTAGGCTTAAGGAAGTTGTATTTACAGTCTTAAACTTAAAGCCTAGCAGAGGACAGATGACCTTCTACCAGAGGGTTGGATGAGGTAAATCAGCTTCAGTTCATTTTCAGGGGTAACCTCTGTTTACGTCAGGCAAGGGCCTGCCGCGGCAGAAGAAACTCTGGGTTTTGATAGTGCTACTTTGCTTGTGGCTACTTGGTCGGCAGGACATGCTGCAGTGCTGTTTGTTCTCTGGTGCCCTCTGTACACATGCCAGCATGAAACTTGGAATCATTCTCCCTCAAAACCTCTCCTGGGTTGCCTGAGGTAACTCTAACACTGTTTTTCTTTTGGAAAGAAGGCAGCAAGGGAACTTTCTCTCTCTCTCTCTCTTTTTTTTTTTTTTTTTTTTTTTTTTTTTTTTTTTTTTTTCCCATTAGTGTAATAGGGCTCAGACGTGGGTTGCAGTCACTTGTTTTTTTCTTTGCTAGGTCCTACCCAGAAGAAATTGGGCCAAAACATTGGCCAACCTCCCGATTCACTCATGTGATGAAACTCCGACAGGCTGCCCTGCGTGCTGCACGAGAGAAGTGGTCAGACTACATCCTGGTAAATACAAGGTTTGATTTATTAACTGCCCTCGAGCAAAAGTTTTTCAGGTAGTTACTTTGATATTTGGGGCTGTCGAAAAGTTTCCTCTCTATCTAAAGACAAAGTGCTCTGCAGTGAGATGCTGCGTGTCATTTCTTGGTCTGATGAGTAAGAGACTTTGCAGCCAGGGAGGTATGTCCCTGGGTAGGCCCAAGGCTTTCTTCACAGGTGTCAGGACTGAATATAGTCCTGGTGATGTGTAGGCACCTGCAAGGGTCCCTCAGATTGAAACATCACCTGTTATTGATGAAATGTAAGGGGAATAGTTCTGCAGGACAGTTCTGGAAAGATCTTTGGTGATGCCAGCAGCATTAATGGTGTTCCCACAACCCCTGACCAAGGCAAGGGTTTGAGGCCAGTTTTAAAGAGTTGTTCTTGATCCTTTTCAAAGAATAAATTTGTCCTGAATTTTCAGCAATGTTATTTTCCCTCATTGCTCCCTTGCTCCTGTGCTGGAGTAATGTTGTCTGGAGTCAGAGGGAAGCTCTGCATCTTTTCCCATCTCATAGCTTTGTCATGGGGCCAGCCACCTCTGGGTTTACTGTAACAGTGATGGACCCTACAGGATCAAAAACAGCAGCTCAGTGCGTTTGGGTTTTTTTTTGCCAACCTAATGCCTCTGTCTGCCCTGTTCCCAAGCAAGTGTCAGAGGAAGCATCACATTTCATCTAATAATGAATTTTTTTTGTCTTCTCCTCTTCCTTCTCTAGTTCATTGATGCAGATAATTTACTGACCAACCCGGAAACCCTGAACCTGATGATAGCAGAAAACAAGACATTGGTGGCACCAATGCTTGAGTCTCGCTCTCTCTACTCTAACTTCTGGTGCGGCATCACTCCCCAGGCAAGTGACCTCGTGAACGGTGCTGGGTGACTGTGCAATTGTATTTTCAAAGGCCTCCTGCCTTGTGTCTGTGGAGCAGTGGCCATTGCTTCTCTTCTGTGGGCTTTCCCATCTGCTTTTATAGTGTCCTTCTGAAAAGAAGCTGCTGTATCTCTGAGGCATGCAGAGGCAGTGTTGGCATGTAGTGAGGGTAGTGTCATGCAGTTGTCTTGGCTTGCACCTGTCATAGTGGTGGCATCCCAAATCTTGGGCAGGTGTCTTTGGGGAAGGTCCATACATTTATAGGGAAGCTGGGAAGAAGAGTAGAGAGGATGTTGTAGTCTGTGAATGTTTTTTGGGCTTTGTTTTCTAGCTGAGCTATAGGTATGAGCAAAGCAGTACGTGTCCTGCACTGGATGTGCAGGCACGTAGCTGAAACTTGCTTCCTTATCTGAGATTCCTCATTTGAAAAAGCTGAATCTGGAGGAAGCAGAGCTTGCTGTGCCAGAAGTCTTGGGAATTGATGCAATCCCACTAACTATGTAAAAAATACTGATATACACACCAGAATTGGAGATGTTTCCATATGTTTGTGTAATGGCCTTAAAACTCTCGCTACATAATTTTATACTAGCTTTCCTGTATAGTGACGCTAATCTGAGAAGAATTTGCTTTTCTTTCTACAGCTCTCCATTGTGTATAGGTTATTTTTTTCACGTATGAACAAGATTTATGTAGTGGGACAACATCCTTTGCGTTGTATGCAGTGTGTGTGCTGAAGTGTGTATGTAAAGGGTACTGGTGTAAAGGACAGAAGTGATGAGTACAGAAATTAGTTTTATGTTACCTTTTCAGATCACATATACTGCAGAAAGTATCAGATATAAAAACATTGTGTAGTAGAAATAGCATTATTTTTAAAGCCAAAATGAGGTTGAGCTATCACTTTACAAGCTGATCTGTATCACTGCGGTGTGTTGACCCTGGCTGGTAGATAAGCCCCCACCCAGTCACTTGCTTGTTCCCACCCAGCGGCATAGGGAAGAGCAGAAGCAAAGAACCAAAAACCAAACCCAAAAGCAATCATCAGGAGTCGAGATACAGACAGTTTAATAAGTGAATGGGGGGAAAGCAAACCCCAAATAAAAAAGTGATGCAAAAACAGTCACTTACCACCAGGAGATGCATGCCAAGCCATTCCCCAGCACCAGCTACTTTGGAAAAACTCCCCCACCTCCCCAGTGTTACTGCTGAGCACGATGATGTTACACGGTATGGAAAATCACTGTGGTCAGTTGGGGTCAGCTGTCCCAGCTGTGTGCCTTCCCAACCTCTTGCCCATCCCCAGCCTACTCGCTGTGGGGGACAGAGTGAGAAACAGAGAAGGCCTTGATGCTGTGCAAACACGCTTCAGCAGCAGCTAAAACATTGTGTGTTACCAACACTGGTTTGGTCAACAGTCTGAAACACAGCACTGTACTGGCTGCTATGAAGAAAATGAACTGCATCCCAGCCAAACCCAGTATAACCACCTTGGATATGTAAATGTGTAGAAGGGCAGATACATTGTCATGGTAATTTTTTGCCTTCTTTCACTCTGCCTTTGAAGTGTTCTTGACTAAGCTCTAGGTGGGCTTTTCAAGACGTTGAAGCTGAAATGAAGACTGTAGTTAATGCTTTTTTTCCTCCCAGGTAAGCCTCAGTAATGAGATCAGCTTTTTCACCTGTTCTCCAGTCTGCTGCTGGCATGTGTTTCCTCATCTTTTGAGGCAGCAGGATCCTAAGCTGTGTCTCTCCTGGAAAACTTCAGAATTTCCTTCTTTTTACTTCCATGCCTTAGACTTGCATTTCCTTCTTGGTAAAGACAAGCTTGCCCTACTGCACAGGCAAATGTGTTTAAGTCCGAGCTGCACACACAGCTTGGAACTTGCCTGGGGCATGTGAAAAGGAACACTTCAGAGAAGCTCCGTGGTCCTGCCCTTCCCTACCCTCTTGCTTTAGTCCAGAAAGCTAACCAGATGCTAATTATTGTCACTATCACTGGAGTAAAACAAAGAGTAAACTCCATTCCCTTTACAAAGAGCAAACTCCATTCCCTTTTTCTTCTATTTACCTAGTCTTGCTTCCCAGTGTTAGCAAGGACACAAGTAGGGACCACAGGCAGGGTGAAAACATAACAAGTGTACTGGGTCAGACCAGAGGTCCATTGGCTACCAGCAGTTCCTGGTAGATGCCTAGGGAATAGTATGAGAACATGGCAAACAAGTAAGTGAATGATACTTCCCCAAAATATTTTCCTAGCCTCTGGTAATCTCCTTCTCTATGATTCTTTGAGGAAGATCTTTATCTTGAAAGCTCTCAGTGATTTTTTTATTTTTTTTCTTTTATAGAAAGCACTGTCTGAAACCGATTTTTTTGACACCCAGGCCATCTTATGGGAAGGAGTTCTGCAGTTCAGACTAGCTGAGTAAAAATAACAGGAAAAGTTCCTGAACTTCCGAAATTCTTGGGAAGTAAATACATAGATAAGAAACAGGGGGTGGGGATGGATGTTAACTTGTTTCAGTTTTTGTTTTAAAGTGAGATAGAAGCTTCATAGCAAAGGCGTTGTCCTTTAAGCCATTAAGGTTGAGTCCTGAGACAGCCAGGTTTTCCACTGATGTAAATCAGCATTGCTCCACAGGCTGAAGTGGATCTCTGCCTGTGGTGCACCAGCTTCAGCCCTGGCCCCTGATGTTACCTCTCCAGTAGTAAGTTTCCATCATTACCAGCATTAGCTGAGAAAAAGGAGAGGGGAAAAACCTAGCAGCAAATGTGTCTTGCAGAATCTAGTGAAAAAAAAAAAAGCTGCTCAAATGAACAGGAAAGTTTCCACTTTGTTTTTTTTTTTCTTAGTTGCTGCTGCTTGTTTTTGTGCTCACAGTCCCACAGCTTCATGCTCTCAGCCTTGCTCTCCCTGGGGACTCGGGGAGGGAGTAAGAGCTCGAGCACGCCCTGAAACACTGCCTGCAGCACTGAGCAACAAGCAGCCAAACCCAGCTCCAGACAGCTTGACATTTAGTCGTCATGAAGCTAACCTAAGGCGAGCACAGCAGCGGTGCTGACAAGTTGGAGTCTTATTTGACTACACATGATTTATGAGCAGTGAAAAGGCCCAAAATCCCATAGTGAGGGACTGGAGGAGGAAAGGTTAGTTTGCAGCATCTCTCACCTGTGGGCATTCTCAGATAAGGTTGAATGTCTTAACCCTTCCTTCAGTGGGAATGCCAGTGAGGTCTCTGCACACTTGTTCCTTTTCATGAAAATCAGACCAGCTGTGTTTGAGATACCTTCTGACCATACTGCGAGGACTAGATGTCTAAAGGGCAGAGGGGAGGATCGACAGATACATAAACAGACAAATGCACCACACCATGCCTCTACACAAAATGAGGGTAAAGTGATTGTGCAGTGATTCACGCAGCCTTTGCTAGGATGCTCATGGAAAATATAATGTACAAGGAACTTTAACTTATTTTAGTGACTTCTATTTCTGTAAAGACCAGAATCTGTTCTGGTTTCACATGTCTGGATGTCTTATTGGTGCGTTAAGATTTTCTTTCTGGAGGAGTTCAGTGTGTTTATTTCCAAATCTGATAGCTGTATACTTAATACACCTGCAAAAGCAGCTGTGAGCTGCACAACGTGGGTGTTGCATCCACTGCGCTGGAAGGTGAGCAGAGCTCATGGTTACAGAGAAATGAGCTGACTGAAGTGCTTCCCCCAGGCAGTCTGTGGGGAGAGCTCAGGGGTGAGTATTAAACCTGCTTTCCCTGGGATGGAGGAAGCACGGATTCTTACACAGCTGATAAAGATTGTGATGTTGCCTTCACTGCAATGAAGCAAATGATTATTTTAAGGTTTTTTTAAGTCATGGTCAGAAATAATTTGCAGGTTCTATTCTGTGAGACACTGAATGTCCTTTGTGCCTGTTGAACATGGAGGATGTCACAGATGCTCAGCAGCTTCCAGGATCAGACCTGAGAGTCTTATGTGCAAGAAGGGTTTTTTGAAAGCCAGGAGAAAATAGTCCGAGGTTTGATGCTCTTCTGCAAGGAAATTTTTGCAACTGTAAGGCTCGGATTTCAAATCACTGCTAGAAAGGAGAGAGAAGGTTGAGCCTTAGCTTTTAGGATGGAGATTGTTTCTAAATACCCAACTGAACCCTTTCCAAATGGGAAGCACTTAAAAACCTGAGAATTGAGCATTGGTCCATCTCTGCTGGGGAAGACTAAGGGTGAGAGCTTTTGCTAAGGAGCATCTACGAAACAGAAATCTCTTGTAACAAGCAAGCCCCCTCGTTGTGATTTCAGGGCTATTACAAAAGGACCTTGGATTATCCCCTGATTCGGGAATGGAAGAGGACAGGCTGTTTTGCTGTCCCCATGATTCATTCCACGTTCCTCATTGACTTGAGGAAGGAGGCCTCCACCAAGCTGGTGTTCTACCCCCCTCACCAGGACTACACCTGGAGCTTTGATGATATCATGGTTTTTGCCTTTTCCAGTCGACAAGCAGGTATGTTGGGAGCCTTTGCTGGGGAGGAGTCACTAGTAGAGACATGCAGACCTCTAGTTGGAGTTCACAGCCCAAAGTCCTGTGTTGACTGTAGTGGTGAGTTAAGACTCAGTTCCCTTTCCTCTTTCAGATGTAGTCAGGGATAACTAGCAGCAAGGGAGTGGCAATGCAGTTTTGAATCTGCTAGCTTCGAAGGACATGGGAACCATTCTTGGGATGGGGGCAGAGAAAACGTGTGGCATCCACCCCTGGTTTGTGTCACAGCAAGACAGTAGAAGGTGAATGCTGCAAGAGCAGAAGGAGTTCATAGGTAAGGGATCTAAAGTCACCACTTCCAGGAGATCCATGAGGAAGGGGGTAAGGGCAAGAGACTCTTTCTAAATGTAGCAGCCCTTGTGGAAAACAAAACCCAAGTTGCTTACTTGCAGTACTGATGAGGCTGTGCTTCACAGTAGCTCAGCAGGAATTGTCTGAGATGTGGGGGTATTTTGTTCTATTTTTGGTGGGTTTTTTCTTTTTTTAAAACAAAATCAATGTAACTTGCAGGGGAATGATGTAGAGTCTGTGGACTCTGCTGAAAGGAAATCTGTTGCAGGCAAGAGCAGGTTAGAGCTTGTGTTTGAGCAGTAAAACCTCTGCATACTTGACATTGCTTGACATTGTGTCATTGGTACTTTGGGAGAACCAGTTGAGCATTGAGCTGCCTTGAGATCCTTGGGGCACAGCAGAGAGAATATGTGTCCCACTCCAGCTGATAACTGGGATCAGTTTCTACTGGACAGTGGGAGGGTTTCAGTTAGACCTGAAATACAGGGGTCTTTTCGGGCCAAGGCACAACCTCAGCGTCCTTTTCCTTTGTCTGGAATGGCTGTTGGTGTTGGCAGAGAGCTCCAGCTGTCTCGGAGAAATCACTGTCTCTTAAGTGCATGCGACTGCTGCTACTGCTGCTTGTACTTGTGGTGAGGATGTTTAGTCCCATTTCTTTGTGGAGAGTGGTGCTGGTGGATATTCTGTCTAAAGCAAAGACCTGGCTGGCAGATGGGTGTGTAGCAGTGTCAGAGCTGCAAGGAGCTCCCTGTAATGGCCATCCCTATGGTTCTTGGACCTGCAGCGTTGGGAAGGGGAATGGCTGGGGCCTTCCAAGGACAAAAGCACTGATGCAGCCTCAGCAGCACCAATGAACGTGCTTCAGTTTGGAGCTTCAAGACTGGTTTGCTGGCTTACTGAGGTGAATTAATAGGGAAAAGTTGTTTGTGGGTCCTCTGAGTGATATGCCATTGGTGTTGGCTGTCTTCTGTTTGTAAAAGAGGCAAAGTTAAGGTGAGAAGGAAGGGCTGGAACAGACAAGCAGAGAGAAGGTGAAGCAGCATGGTTTGTTGTTGTTGGCAATCACTTCTGCAGAAGAGGCAGGCTGAGCAGACTGCCTTTCCTACCATTCCCAGACTAGCACGGCAGCCACCAGCTGTTTGTAGCTTTCCTTTTAATGATGTCTGTGGTATGACGTTCCTGACAAGCACTGAAAAAAATGGTGGTGTCTTGGCAGCCTAAGCAGAGCTTTTTAAAACTCAGCTATGAGAGGATGAGGGGCATCAAATGAGAAAGATGAGTGGTAGAGAGGAGGCAGCAAGGGCTGAAATTAGAGCCCTTGGGAGGCAGAGGCAAGATGTGAACTTGCAGAGCACCTTGGGGCCCTGACTTTGAGTCACGACATCAGTATGTTGGCTCCAGAGGAGCAAAGCTGGCTCCTTGACATCAGCCTGCCCTGCTTGTTCCCTCTGACAGCTCTCCCAGAAATGCAGCATCCAACGTATGTGGTAACTGCATCACATGAGCTCCAGCTGCTTAAGAAGTATTTCAGGGGTTCAAACCCATCATTTTTTCCTTCCATCCTATAACACTTCAGCTTTTTTCAGGACTGATCCATGACATGAAAGGCTTTGCTTCAGCAGTCTGGCCCATTGGTCTGCTGAGACTGTTGGCTTGTGTCCTGGGCTGAGTTTGTCACCCATGATAAAAGGATGACATCCAAGTTCAGAAATGTGAAAAATGTATGGACTTTGAGGTAAACTTCTCTTAGGGAAGTAAGTGGAATTACTCCAAAAGCCTTAAATGATGTTGGGTCTCGTCCAGGCCAAGCACTGCACTTAATGCCTCAGACTAAACCATCGATTTTCAACAGTGAATCTACTGCTCAAAGCGACTCTTTTGTGATGCCCTAAAGAGACTGTCCTTCCCGCTTCTGCTGAGAGAGCATCACCTGTGTGGGGAGTACTGACTCGGAACAAAACTCAGTGGGAGTGTTTTATTGGTAAGGGTGGACTCTTGGTGCTCACAAGGTAGCATTTAGCCAGCCAGATCTCCTGAGCTCCTTGCAGCCTGAGGCTCTGAAGCCTGACAGCCAGCCAGCCAGCTGGAAGGTCTGCTCACGGGGATGAGGGGGAAATTTGGGTTGCCTGAATGTGGCTGTGGGTTTAGGGCATGGCTGTGAATCCTGGTCGCTGCCTTATAAAGGCTAACAGTAATGCATGTACCTACAGCTGTTCTGTCCCTTGTAGCAATCATTTGTTTTAGTATAAAACCAGAGCTGGACAGAGAGCCCCCCTCCCTGTTTTAAGGTGGCTTTACCATTCTAAAGTAGCTTTTATCCCAGAAGGAACAGAAATGCTGGCATGAATTTATGCAGATTAACAGTGTTTAAGCCAGCGGAAGATTAAGAACGGAGATCAGTGAGCCAGATAAGATTAGTTGATTAGATCAGTGCCAAATCCATTAATGTCAGCAGGTAGTATTTTTTATTCTGCCATTTACCTAAATTGCAGCTGACAGCTGAATGTGTTTTGGCAAGTAGTGTAGCCAGCAATTTGCTTGCAGAACTTAAAATGGTGGAAACACCAGGGTCATTAAAGTAGACAATTCTGCTTTGCTAAAAATACCAAGGATTAGGGGGACCAGCACATGAAAGCATCAACACACCAGGTAGTGTCTGCTTTTCATTTATTTGCTGGAGGGAGGGGGGTGGTTGTACTTGTTTCTTTAAAAAAAAAAAAAAAAAAAAAAAAAGGCAGTTTACATTTTTTTGTTAAATCTGCTTGGCCAGTTATATGGGTTCTAGCGGCTCTCAGATTGTGATTAATTAATAAAGGACCTGACCAGAACTCAGTGAAAAACAACGGAAATACTTTCCTTTGGCTTCTCGGGCTGTAGCTTTTGAGTGCACTGCCTGATGTGCTGTCAGGCCCTGTGTTGCTGCAGTTGTAGCTGATAGTGAGCAAAGCCTTCTTTAGTCCCAAGGGAGCAGCCAGTTTGTTCCCAGTGAGCAATCTCAGCGGTGGGGGGTGGGGGTCCCTCCCTTGCAAGGGTATCTGCTCCGAGGAGCAGAGGAGCAGCTTAGCATCCTCTCCTTGTTTCACACCTTCAGATTTGGCTCCTTGAACAAGCAGTTGCTTTGGAGTAGAAGGATGTTACATTATCACCTCTTTTGAAAAGCATCTTTTCTTCTCGCTAGTGGCTCTCGCTAGGATTTTCCTCTAATCTTCAGGGCACAGTAAAACTAATCCTGGAGAGGAAAGGACCATGTTTGGTGGTAGACTTGGTGCTTCCAAGATGGTTATCATATGTGTATACCTATTCCTCAAAGTCCTTTGCCAGCACAGGTGAAAATAGATTGTCTTTATTTTCTAGCCAAAGCAGACAGAAGCAGGAAGATGCCCAACTGCAAACCCCAGGCTGAATCCCTTGCTAGGCCAGTAACAGGCCCTGCAGCTAGACTGGTGCCTTGGGCCCCGCAGCATCATCCCGTGTGTTCCCCGCAGAGCTGAGCTGCCTGGGCTGGCAGCTGGCCAGCTGTGTGCTCTTGGAGCTGGGGATCAGGCTTTGCTCCTCCACGCGGGAAGAGTCCTTCTGTATTTATTGCGGTCTGACAGAGAATCCTCGCAAAGCACAGACGAAAGCTGCCCTTGCCACGCTGGGTTTGTTTGGATTTTTCCCTCTCCGCGGCTGGCTGCTGGGATGGAGCCGCCGCTGCCTTTGCTGGGCGCGCAGGGCCGGCCGCCTCTCCCCTCGGGAGCGGGGTGTCGGGTGGGAATGCTTGCCCACGGCCCAGCCGCGTCACCGAGGGGCACTCCTGCACGGTCGTGGGTGCAAATGCCTCTGCCCTTCACCCTGAACTTGGAAACCTGTGCGTTTCCCCCACCTCTGAGCCCCATTTTCCCCCTCTGGAGGCTCCCGGGTCTGTGTGGGGCAGGAGACCCCAAGTCCCCAGGCCACCACTGCTGC
>JAVJGJ010000030.1:4636610-4652780 GCA_035590215.1 Microhierax caerulescens
TGCTGCTGGAAGCCGTCACACTGCTTGAGGCTGCCTGGAGGGTGAAAACCTGTTCCTGCCTTTGGCTCCGGGTCATGAAGGGCTTGTCGAGTGAGGTGCCAGGGCTGAGCAGTGCTGGCAGGGTTCTGGGGAAGGGGGTTTCTGTGGTACCCCCAGGTACCCGAGCAGTCCTGCTGGGTGGGTCAGACACCCCTTGTGCTAAAGGCCGGTTCTGCCCTCTGCTGTAGCCTTCTTTTCATATGCAACAGCCAAAAAAGACCCTTTCTGTGGTTGAAGATGGGGGTTCCCAGTCTCTCCTAGGAGAAGATGGATTGTGGTTAAAAATACTGCTGTCAGGGAGCAAGTAGGAATTGGTTTCATAGGAGAGGCCGCTTGCTGCCAGCCAAATAAAACAGCAAATGGCACTGTGATGTGTTTGAATTGTTTGTTTATGAAGCAGAAGTTTTTGGGACTGAGGTCCTGGCATAAGTTTGATTGTGGCTACATAGCAACAGAGTATTGCAGAGTGCACAATCAGCTGGTAAAAGACCTGATTCTAATTTCTGTTTTTCTGTGATCCCCAGGAATACAGATGTTCATCTGCAACCGTGAACACTATGGTTTCCTGCCCATGCCCCTGAAATCACACCAAACGCTGCAAGAAGAAACTGAGAACTTTGTGCACACACTAATTGAGGCTATGAGTAAGTTGTTGTGTCCTGCCATGGTGGACCCCCCCCAAAGTTAGTGTTTGTAGACATCACCTGTCAGCAGCCCAGCTGTTTTTGTCTTGGGAGTCTGCATCCTGATCCGACTGCTCTCATACTGGTTTTATATGCAGTGTTCCGTTTTTCCACTGCTTTTCTACCTAGGGATATAATCGCTTCACAGTCAGGTCAACCCTATTCACAAAATCCCTCAGCTTCCCTTGATCAAATGCAAAAATTCATCTTTAATGCAAAAAGGATGCTGCAGAGCCTTGGTTTTGTCATGATGTCTGTCTGGCACATGGCTGCTGGCTTCTGCTTTGCAACGTGGATGCTTTCTGCTATACCCACTCCTGCACTGACTTCACATCCCAGCTCCCTGGGTCTTTAGGCCTGGTGATGAAAACACGGTACATCACATCGATGCAGTGTGTACGTCAATGTGCTGTTTCTCTTCTCTCTTTCAGTTGATCGTCCTCCCATCGAACCCTCTCAGTATGTCTCTGTTCCTCTGAAGCACCCTGACAAGATGGGATTTGATGAAGTAAGGAACCTATTTTGCTGTTACTGTCTTGTCTTCCCACTCATCACCTAGAGGACCAGAGTTTTCCCTGTAGCTGAGCTTCTAGCCGCTTCTCTTGGAGTACATCATCTTTTCACATAGTTAGCAATTCCCAATCACTCATCTTTTTGACATAAGCTTTCTACAAGGAGAAAATAGCCATCCTTATTTGGGGAGAGCTGCTGAGCTCAGGGAAGCAGAAGGGAAAGGGCTCAGGGAGTGGTCTTTCCCCCTGGTGTTTGTGGTGGAGAAACAAGGCCAGTCAGGTATGTGTGGGCACTTAAACCTGCTACAAGACCCCTGATTAGAAGTGCAGGTTTGTGTACAAGGACAGTGCCCGGGAAATCTTTGGGCTTCCTGTCTTGATGATATGGATTTTAACCCAGCCCAGGAGCAGGTGTCAGAGGCAAGGCTGAAAAACAGGTTACGTAACTCCCTGGTTCTTGTGCTGTCTCCTCTACATCTGACTCTTTCCATTCTGTGACAAAAAAGTAGTCTTTTGGGAAGCCTCTTCTGCTTTCCAGTGATGGAAAAGAATGATCTCCGTCATCTTAGGGAGACACTGGAGAGCCTGGAGCAGCTGGGGGAGCCAGGCTCACAGCTGGGTTCTAGCCCAGCCTGGGTATGTCCAGGAGTGATGAAAACCGTGCGTGCTGTCTCCTTGCCTGGGCAGCAATCCCCTTGCCCTGCTTGGTTGCCACGTATTTTTGACCTTAAGTAAAAGTGAACTAGAATGATGGTTGCTGACACTGGTAGTACCTCAAGACCACACAGAAATTCCTCTCCTGCCTCTGCCTCACATTGTGGAGAGAGCAGGCATGGAGGGGGAAAGGCTGGAGAGGGGTCTGCTGTGCTTTAATTCATCAGCATCCGTGTTATTCACAGAGCCAGCAACCCCTGTGTATGCAGCTGCCAGGGTGGCGGTGGCACCGTGACCGAGGGAGCTGTGGTGATCAGGGGAGCCTTTGTTTTCTTGGTGTATTCTGCTACATCTGTTTGCATGACTTGTAAAGTCTGAACCCAGTTTGGCTGTGTGTGTTTGAGCGTCTGTGTTTAGGACACAGCTGGTGTAGGTTTTTTCCATGTTGTCCTTTGTGGCTGTGCTTTATTTATCCAATTTATTATTTTTGTATTTGTACTGAGCTGGAATTTGATCCGCTTCTTACTGGGATGAGGTATTGCTCCACAGGCTACAAGGCTGCACTTGTACTTGTCTGCCTGGGACTGAAAAATATCCCTGACCCTCTGCAGATGAGGGCTCCAGCCCTCTGCCCTCTACCAGAGAGTCTGTCTCCTCAAGGCTTGGACGGAGCCCTGCCCAGACATCTCTGTTCCCAGTACTGGCTCTCTGCTAGGTTCTCTGGCAGGGGTAGCAGTGGATTTTCAGTGCCTGAATTAATTACAAAAATCCTCTCTACCTTGTCCTTGTACATGGATGGTGACCCCACTGACAATCCTGGATACAGGCAGTGGCAGCATTTGTAGAGGAACATGTAGGTCAGTGTTGCCTCTAGGACTGAGGCTGGAGGTGGCAATGTGCTTAATATAAATCAGAATACCCTGTATCTCTGGAAATTATAGACTTGGTCTCCTCTCACTTTTATTCATCCTTGAAGAGCAAGTTTCCCCTATGAACATTCATCAAAAGTAGTTGTTAGACAACAAGCCTCTCAACTTGCAACTCAAAACCAACTCGTAATTTTTTGACAAATTCTAAGCAACCTGGAATGAAAACACGCCCGGTGTTTTCATAAGATCTGCTTTTCCAGCGGGGCTGCTAGGGAAGGGTGGATTAGGGCTCCCTTTTTTTCCTCTCTCCCAAGCCAGGAGGCTGATGTCTTTCTCTTCTGCCCAGATTTTCATGATCAATCTGAAGCGTCGGAAAGACAGGCGGGATCGGATGCTGCGGACTCTCTATGAGCAGGAGATTGCAGTCAAGATAGTGGAGGCTGTGGATGGAAAGTGAGTTTCAGCTGGGGTTGCTGATGTTTGCAAAGAGTGGGTTGTGCATAGCTGCCTGACACCATCACCTTGGGTGCCCTGAGCTCCCTGCTGGTGAGGAAGGGTGGGCTCGGGGGTATCATTTTTATCTACCTTACGTTCTGTTTAGGGGCAGTTTTGCTCTTTCTTTCTTTCTTCTTTTGAAATTAGTCAGTCTCCATGAGAGAACTGGGGCAGTGTGGTTCAGACTAATGTGAAAATCATTGTTAAAATCATACTGGTTTCTCTGACTTGCACACAATTAAAAGGAGTCAGCAGTGAAAGTGTTTGAGAGCAATTATCTCCTGGGTAGACTGTCCATCCTAGTGCTACAGTGGTAACTATGGCAGAGCCCTTTCCAAGCTTACTTTAAGGTGTGTTAAGACCTTTTTATAATGAGAAATCAAGGCAGAAATTTTTGGTCCGTGAGCTGCAGAAAGGCCTTAGGGCGACAGGAACCCACATGCCACCTAGTGGCCTTGACATTTGGGTACCCATCAAGACCTCTTAGGAAAAGAATCTAAGCCAAGCCACTGAAAAGTTGGTGGTCCCACAAGAAGTTATTGACAGAGTTAAGGATATGATTTGTCAGCTTGATTTAGACTTGTAAATCAAGAATTTATTTTTTTCTCCAGGTTTTTAAGCTAAACAAGTGCAAGAATTTCTTGAGATACACTTTTTCTCTGAATGTCAGCAGCATTTCCCATGTTGTGCCTGACTTGAATTTCCTTTTTAAATGGTGATAGATGTTCTCTCTCTCTCAGAGCACTGAACACGAGTCAGCTCAAAGCTCTCAGCATCGATATGCTCCCAGGGTACCAGGACCCATACTCCTCCAGGCCACTAACCAGAGGAGAGATCGGCTGCTTCCTTAGTCACTATTACATCTGGAAGGAGGTAAGGAGTTTGTGGGTGCCTTGCAGGTCCTGCAACCAGTCCTAGGGCAGAGCATCAAATACGATGCACGTTTCTGGAAGCGTAGGATGAAACTGTTTCCCTTGGTTTATGGGGGATTGTGCACAGGGGTTTTCTTGAATGCAGCGTTCAGCTTTCTCATCTCTGCTTTTTATTTACCAACAGCTCTGAGTGATTTTTAACAGAATGTTTTCATGACTGGTTTTGCAAATTATCCGATAGCCTGCTTGGAGCATGCGTGCTTATGAGAAAGGCAAGAAGCCTTTGAAGAACAAGTGGTGTTAAAAAAAAAAAAAAAACAAAACCCAAAAAAAACCTAAACCCACCTCCCTGGTTTTTTTCCCCCTTGTTCTGTATCTGGACTGAGGCAAGTTGTAGTAACTCTGCTGACTGGCTTTTTGAAGTTGGCATATAGTGAATATTTTTAATAGCAGAGGCCTCTGTTACCTGAGCTAAGAGATCTTGTTTGGGTGGTAAAAGCTGTAGCTTCCATCTCTCACTGTTCACCTGAGGAGTGACACTTGAGAGGATCCGGGCTGCACTGGTCAGGGATGCTGCAGTTACACAGCCAGGCATCAACAGGAGAGGGATTATTTGAAGTAAGGTGTGGTGGAGGCAGGGAGAAAGACTTTGTACTTACTAAAAGAAGACTGGCAGTGGTTACCCAAAGAGGGACATCCCTCCGCCTTCAGAGGCGTTAGCTGCAGCACCGCTCAGCAGGGCAGGGCACTGACCCAGCCCAGAGCCAGCAGGAGCGACTGCAGTACTGAGGAGTCAGCTGGGCTTTTGGGCTTGAGACTTTAAATTGCCAACGGTCAGATGGGAACCTACGTGCAGGTTGTGTGTGTTCTCTGAGCTGTCAGGGCCAGACTTTGGATACGCTGGATTGTCTGTCTTCCCAGACTTCAGCGACGCTTTCTTCCAACAAAGAGGTTTTTCTGAACAGCAGCTTCAGCGTCAAAGGCTGCTGCACCTTCCTCTGAGGAGGTGGTTGCTGTGGTCGTGCTGGATGCTAGCTCATGGGTTCTAGGTGGTGCAACATCATGTAAAGGGGTTTTCTAGGTTGAGATGCTCAGCCACGGGGAATTTTCAGGACTGTTCTCACTGGCTTTTGTAGTCTCTCCCAGCTGAGCTGTGAATCTGGGAGCAGTTCCTCAGCCTCCCTACTGGCACGGTCTAGAATAGGGGTCCTCAAACTGTGGCCTGCAGGCCGGATACGGCTCCCCAGGGTCCTCAGTCTGCCCCCCTGGTATTTACAGACACCCCCCCTGCCCCCCTCCCACCGGGGGTTGCGGGGGGTAAACCAAGCAGCTGCAGATGACTGCCTGCCACGTAATCCACACACCGGCCCCCTGCTTAAAAAGTTTGAGGACCCCTGGTCTAGAAGGTACTACCAGGTCAGGCTGACCCCAACAATTTCAGGGTGTGGGCAGTGGCCCATGTCTGCCCTTGTGATCGCTTCCGAACCCTCTTGTTTCAGGTGGTGAACAGAGAACTGGAGAAGACGCTTGTTATCGAGGATGATGTGCGCTTTGAACACCAGTTTAAAAGGAAGCTCATGAAGCTGATGGGTGACATTGAACAAGCCCAGCTAGACTGGGAGCTTATGTAAGTATGTAGCCCGCAGCCATCTGGGAACTCCTGGGCGTGCAGGGGAGGTCAGCAGCACCTGCTGTGTCAGGATAGAGGTGCAGGTTAATGCTGGAGTGCAGGGGAAGGTGGCAGAGACTTCTCAGTGGCTCTTCCCATCAGGACAGATCTGCCCCCTGGGGCAAGCTGATGCTGGAATGCCCGTTGGGTGCCATTACTGCCCTTTGTGGGCAGCGTTGGTTGATCTCAGCAGTGTCTGGAGCTGCTGCTGTGACAGAGGAACTGTCACTGCTCAGTTCTGAGGCTTGGACCGTGTCATCTTGGCTCCCTTATGAAATCTTTCACAGCTATACGACCCATTGGGTTAAGGCTTGGATGTTTGGGAGTGATGCAGGATGGAAATCTGTGAGCCTGGTCATGGATGGCTTCTTGGATTGACCTTCCCTGGTTCACACAGACAGTCCTGTGGTCCTAATTGCTGCAGATTCCCTTTGGTTTCAATTTCCTTGGTCTTTTCACCCTTTAAAGCTACATTGGCCGGAAAAGGATGCAGGTGCAAGAGCCTGAGAAAGCAGTTCCCAATGTCATGAACCTGGTGGAAGCTGATTACTCGTACTGGACCCTGGGGTACGCAATCTCGTTCCAAGGGGCTCAGAAACTCATCGGAGCTGAGCCTTTCAGCAAGATGCTGCCTGTAGATGAATTTCTGCCAGTCATGTACAACAAGCACCCTGTGTAAGTAGGACGCCTTCGTTGCTCAGGTCGATATGAGCTGGGTCTTGCTGAATGTTCTTAAGCCGGATCATGTTGATGTGTCTCACTTCTGTATCTGGGTTGGTTGGGGACAGGGCTACTCTTTCGTGCTTTTTGGTTGTCTGCAGGAGAGCTCCTGACACAGATGGTGACAGACCTGCTGCAGAGGGCTTATTGTCCCTACCTGGTGCAGGGCTTGTGGGCTGGTCGTGAGAGGCTTGGCGCTCTCTGGTAACAGGCATTGGTTGTATAGATTGTGTGTGGTTATAAGGTGTGTGGCTCTGGCTGCAGAGAGTCAGACTGCACCTCAGCCACTGCCCCCGCTCCCTGGGACCTGTTTGCTCAGTGGGTTGGCTTCTCTCAGTTGTCAGCAGTGGCGCTGCTGAATGCTCGCTCTGTTACTGATGATTTTTCTCTTCTCTTTAGAGCAAAGTACATGGAGTACTATGAGTCCAGAGACTTGAAAGCCTTTTCAGCAGAGCCCCTGCTTGTTTACCCCACCCACTACACAGGGCAGCCAGGCTACCTCAGCGACACAGAGACCTCTACAATCTGGGACAATGAGACTGTGTCAACGGACTGGGACAGAACACACTCCTGGAAATCCCGGCAGCAGGGCAAGATCCACAGCGATGCTCAGAACAAGGACGCCCTGCCTTCCCAGTCATCTCTCAATGCACCGTCCTCCAGGGATGAACTATGACTGCCCGCTTCCCCCGGGACTCTGTTGACAGCTGAACCTGCCTCGCACTTCAGCTTTTCACCCTTGAAAGTTGTAGAGCAGCTCTTCATGTGGTCTCCTTCCCACTGCTTCGAATGGCAAAGCGCAGTGATTGGACCTGACAATTAACCAAGCTGCTTAGGACGGGGTGGGAGAAGGAGGAAAAAGAACAAGTGTTCCAGACCGGCAGAAAAAAGGCAGAGGTCTGACCAAAAGCCCACGCAAGCTTTTGTAAAAAAAAAAACCAAACAAACCAAAACAAAAACAAAACAACCCAACAACCTTGAATGACGTCTTTCTACAGTTCCTTGTGTAGAACACTCTATTTATAAAGATTAATATATAGAGGTGTACAAGTGTTAATACCTTTCTGGATAGCCTGTAACTTGGCTGCTGTGTAACTCTTATTCCTTGTAGGTTTGTAGGCTTTTATAACCCTGTTCACTGAGAGAAACTGCAGGCAAGTGTTTGGGTTATTTGGTTTTGTTTTTTCAAAGTGATCCCTGCCAGAATCAAGATGGTTTCCAAAAATGTTCAGTGCACTGGAGCAGTGCTCCTCTGTACTGTCTTCTCCCTCGTCACACTTCTACGGAAAACTATTGTTGGCTTCCTCTCCGCAGTTTCCAAAACTGCTAGATCTCATCTAAACAGGTCTCCCAATCCAGAACTGATATCTTGGCATGGCTAAAATCTCGGATGCTAGCAGAGAAAGTGGAGGTTGCCAGTCTTATTTGTGTCTCTACTGCCTGAAGGGAACGCAGGTGGAGTTGGTTTGTGTCATGTCCTGCTTCACCCCCTGCCTCCATTTATTCCTTCAGGAAAACAAAGTCCGGCAACCTGTTTGCAGGGCTGTTTCATTAGGCCGTAAAACCAAGCGTAGGACTTCTAGGAACTTAAAAATTTTGGTTACAAACTGCTTGACGCTATACTTAGAAAAACCAAACAATGTGCAGAAGTGTTACTGTTGTCAGCTGTGCTGTTCTCCACAGCCTGGGTAGAATTGTGCGTTAGAGGACGGAAAGGCAACTTGCCTTGATACTTTTCCATGTGAGGAGCAAACTTGTCCTTTTTTTTTTTTTTTTTTTTTTTTAGGATGAGTTCTGATGTACCTGCTGTTGGCTAACATGTCAGCAGAGTATGGTGGTTTTATTTTGGCTGGTTTATTAAAAAAAAAATGTTTCTCAGAGGCCATGTGATCAGAGACTACACTGCTTAGGTTAGCTGGCACGGACCTCAAGCTGCTATTGCAGTGGGAGGATGCCCTCCTGGACTTGCAATCTAGAGACTCACCTGCTGGCAGATTTGTGCAGCTGAGTACGTGTGGCTGTATTTTTAAAAAAATTGTTGTTTGTTTTTAACAATTACTGATCAATGTTGTGCTTTCTGCTAAAGAAGACATGTTATTATTACCTGTCAGCCGGTCTGATAATACATAGAACCTGGTGCAAGATGAGTAACTGTGAGTATTCTTCATTGGGTGGGAGTAGCGCTGGCCGGGGAAGGCCAGCTCGAGAGTATTGCAGCTGTGTCACTCTACCATGAGGTCACTGGCTGTATAAACCTGCCTGTTGTGCAACTACTGCCTGGAAGCCATGTTCCTTCTGCTGTCCATGCTGGAGCAGGTGCCCACACGACACGGTGAGTACGGAGAGCAGGCCTGCTGCGGCCCACCACGCACAGCCAGGGTGGGTCATTCCTCGCTGACAAGCCCTCTTGCTCCCTCCTCAGGTCTCACTTTATGAGTGGCCAGTCTGACCAGTTTGAAGCCCGATGGCAGTTGCAGAGGTTGGTAAGAAGTTTGCTGTGATCTTCAGGAGCAGGACTGCTGTGAACTGGTGAGCATCCAGCGCATTGTCAGGTGTCGCTGTGTGGCACTAGTACCACGTCACTTCTGGTGTTCCGCCACATCGTGCTTCCCTTGGGACTGGGGCTGATTTTGCAGTGGAGCTGTTTCTCCAGACCTTTGGTAATGCTGTTAAGAGGGCTGGGCTGTGGTGGGAGGAGGAGCAGGGCCCCAACTCGGCATCGTACCCGTGCAGGTTTCCAGTCCTGCTAATGTGCCTGTGTGGCTGAGTCTGGCAGAACGGCAGGGACGAGGCAGCGCCGGGTGGGTGAGTCCCTGCTGGCCTCTCTGTGTAAAGGCTCGTGGTGATTACTGTCTTCAGGTACGTCACCACTGCGTATCTTTTCCACCCTCGTGCACTTTTTGTTCTGTGACAGACCCATCCCTGTGTCTCCAGGAGGCCTCTCTTTGCCCCGGCCACGGGAGCCGATTGACCTGTGTAGCACGAGCTCTGGCTTTGCCAGCCCTCGCTCTTCTGACCTTTCGCAATCCCACTGAGGCGGTTTCTCCGTTAACACCGTGGCTGAGAACAGCTCTGTGCTCCGCTGTCGGTGCTCGAGAGGGAAGGGACAGCCATCCCGGGGCCATGGGGCCATCCTGGTGGTGCTCGGCTCCCCCCAGGCCCAGGGGTGGGGATGTGTCTGTGGCACAGCCTCACTGCTGCCCCTCGGCCGCTTCCCGGGGGGGTGAGGAGCAGCGCTGTGTTGGCCATGCAGGAGATGCAGCGTGGATTTAATTAACTTTTACGTCCTTATGTAGAACAGTAGCAGTTTATTAACAACATCCTGATAAGAGAGCTGGGGGGTTTGTTTGGGCGGGGGGGGGGGTATGTGTGTTTTTTCTGTTGGGTAATGCTGGAAGCGAGTGGTACAAGGGCCATGAAGGTGGTTTCAGGGGAGCTGGGAAACAGGAATATATTAATTAATGCTCTGTTTCAGGGCAGATGTGGCCTCAGCCAGGCTGATGGTTCTGTTACCTGTATGCGCACATGTGTGCATGTGCACACATACACCGTTTTCTGTCTATTTCAATACACAAGACCTGGGGGGTGGGCAGTGGTTCTACCCGCTGTGACAAGGGACAATTTGCTTGTACCTCTTGGAAATGAGTTGCTGTGAGCAGAACTTGACAGGGGGTAAGTAGGAACATGCCAGGCTGCTTTATGAACTGCAGGCACTGCTTTCCACCTAGCCTTACCCTCCGTTTTTTTTTCCTTTCGGTATGGGTTTTCTGCTTTGCTGTGGAGCGTCTGAGCTAAGCCCCAGGAGCCAACAACTGATGGAAAAAACACCCAGTAGTGCCTACCCCAGTGAGCCTGGTGACAGACCAGTAGAAGCTGGGAAGAGTTTTCCAAAATCTAAGTAGCAAGCCAGATGGAAAAGCAGCTTGTTCAGAAGAAAGGTTATGGTGACAGGCCCTAAAAAATATCATCTACAGTACAACTGCTTGTACCTAACTCTGCCTTTGCTTTTGTTCAAGACAGGAAAAGTGCTGTTGTCCTCTCAGTGTGGTAATATGAAATTCCTCATTCATAAATAGATTGTATTTATCCTGAAGGAAACTGAGAAAGGTTTTGTTGTGGCAGTTTGTCTCCCTTGGTAGTTCATGTAGGAAAAAAAGCAAGAGGCAGTTCAAATTCAAGATAATCTTTCTTTTGCCTTTGCTGTTGTAACAGGAGAGACCCTTTAGTAACAAAAGCAACTTGCCGTAGCTCAGAGACTCAGTGTAACCTATGGCAGTTTTAGGAGCCTCTGCTAATGCTGAAGTGACTTGTGAATGGCAGCATGGCCGTGTGAGCAGTACAGGATGGTGCTGAAAGGTAGAAGTGGCTACGCAGTGTGTAAACTCCAAACATTTGTATTGTGTGCAGCGGAGGGGGAAAACCCAACAAGCTAATGGTTGTGAGGCCAGGAGGAAAAAATGCCACGATGGAGACAATGGGGAAGAGAGAGAAACATTTTTTTGGTATTAACTTGCTGCAGAAATCATTTGGTGACCCAAAAGAGAATGACTTCTTGAAGAAGTTGTAAAATTTGTCTATAACCTAACTTACCCAGTTAGTTAAAACAGGAATGTTTATAAACTGAAAGCTCAAACTATTCCATAGCAAAGGCAAGTTGGCTGAGCATGACTGCTGCCCTGGGATGGTTTTTGCTTTGCTGAACCTCTAGCTTTGGGTGAGCTCGAGGCAGTCCTGCAGCACACCACTGGGCTACATATGGCTCATAATCAGCTGCTGCCACTCAATGGGTGACGTAGGGAAGACATTTGGTTTACTTGGATGGCTCTTCCAGCCACACCGCTGAAGAAACACAAAGCCATCCCCATAAAAACTTGTAGAAATTAAAAATTAATGCATGACAGTAATGGTGATAGTGTTACTGTTAGTGGATGTGAGGTTGAAGAATAAAACAACGCTGAAGGAAGATTGTAGCTGAAGCGTTACACCTAAAGGGAAGGTGGTGTTGCGAGTTGTCTGGGTGATGGGGAAGGCGAGTTCTGGGAGCTGGATGAAGTTGAGAACAGTTAAAACAGGAAAAGTGATGAAGAGTGACAGGGTGTGAGATGTAAAAATCCTCACAATTAACATGCAGTAGTAAAGTCTAAGAAGAGAAAAACAAGACTCCAGGCAAATAACGGAAAAACAGTTTATATACATAGTATCACCTAACTAACATTGTTTGCATCAGTTTTTCTTCTATTAATGTAATATGACTATTAATGTAACCTGAGCAAAAGTAAAAAAAGAAAAAAGCAAAGTAAAAGGAAAACCACCCTGTAGTGGTATTAAGACGTAAATCCAGGCAAGTAGTGTTTACTTGCCTTGATTATGACATTCATCCAAAAGCAAGTGCAGTCCATTCTCTTAAAGTTCTTTGGGAAAAAAAAATCAAAAATAGGTAATTTTCTGGTGTGGAACAAGTGCAAAAAGTCTGCCAGCTGTATGACAGCAGTACACACCCTTGTGCTTCCGCTGCCTCCAGCGATGAGTGTTTTTGTGAATGCAAAAGCCTCAGACCAGTGCTGTCAGTTGGCTGGAGGGGCTGGCTGGGACCTCCTCCTTGGTGCAGGCAGCATTGTATCGAGACTTTTCTTCTCCAGTTCTATAAAAATATAAACAGTTTTTCTTCTGTGTAATACTGGCACATAGGAAAATGTTTTCTAACAGAGTTGGCTTGCATCGTATTCTTAAGGCAAATGTTGCAGTCCTGTTTTCCGCTCTGCGGAGGGGCTCTCACCCTCCTAAGCTAATGTGCAAAACAACAACAAAAAATAGTCCAGGCTGTCCTGTCCTATAAATCCATGTCTGTCTGTCCCTATCTGGCCAGAAAGAATATTACTCAGACTGCTGGTTGTAGGTCCACCAAATGCTGCCTCTGTAGTCCAGCTTCAAATATTTTCAATGTTGAATACTGACATTTATCTGCTGTGATTCCGGATGTGTTCTGCTGTAATACTGGATGGTGTGATTCTGTAATACTGGATGGTAGAAAAGGTGCAGTTCTCAACCAGCTATTCCTCACAGTGTAATTTTGCTGTGCCTGTTGCTCCAGCACCCCAGTTTGGCGCTTCTGGGGAGGGTCAGGCTGCAGCAGGTCCTCATTTTAAACTGTCCCTTGGCTGAAGCTTTTTTCCGCAGGACAAAATTGAAATTCACGTGGGTGTTCATGGCGTAGAACACATTGGCGTTGCCTGGGATCACCAGCTCTGCAAAAGAGGGACCAGAGCAAGCGTTAACCTGCAGTACCACCCGTCACAGAAGGAAGGCCAGGGGTGAGCAGGCCGGATGGGCAGACTTACATTGAAAAGGTTTAGACCAAGGATGGCCCGTATCAGTTAAACTGTGCAAACAGGTAGTAACTGCCTGTTCGTGATGCCGTTTACGGATCAGGAGAGATCATCCCAGTAAGGTGCCTCCCTTACATGTTCGGGACAAGAAAACATTGTGGCACTCCTGGCAAACTGATTGTGTCGGACCTTTGAGACCCTCAGGTAAAGGAAATAAATAAGTCTTGGTAGGAGTGGAAATCATCTCTGGCCTCACTATGGCCACTAGTGCAGAATCAGCCACAGGAGAAAACACAGTAAAGGCCCTTAACAGGGGGGCTCGGCACGCTGCCCCTTCCCGAGGAAAGCCGAAGTGGTAACAGCTCACACTTCAGCTACAGTGCTACAAGGTTGGTCCAAGAAGGAAGGGATGTGGTGGGTATTCCCCACTCCTGTTATCCTCAGGCGAAGGGCAGCTGAGCGCACCAAGGGATTAGTCAAGCACTTTGCGAAAACACACGAGCCTGAATGGCACCTGCGACTACCCAACACCATCGATCAATTCAGTGACAGATGGAGGGGAGATGGTGAGGGGAGGCAGAAAGCAAGGACGTTTACTTTCTGTCAGAGTACAGCATCTCTTTTAATGCAACGTTTGGCACTTCTGGGGAGGGTCAGGCTGTAGCAGCTCCTCGTTTTCATCTGTGCCTTGGCTGAAGCTTTTTTCCGCAGGACAAAATTGAAATTCACGCGGGTGTTCATGGCGTAGAACACGTTGGCGTTGCCTGGGATCACCAGCTCTGCAAAAGAGGGACCAGAGCAAGCGTTAACCTGCAGTACCACCCGTCACAGAAGGAAGGCCAGGAGAGAACAGGGGTGCACAGACCGAGCACACACAGCCAGCCCCTTCCTGTGTTCTGCTGTGCCTTGCGGCAAAGCTGCATCAGGTGGCTGCCAGGGCCTTCAGCTAGGCTGGACATGCTCAGGGTTTGGCCTCCATCTCCTGTCCTCAGCCCCCCCGCTCCCCCTTTTTGCTCCTGTTTGCACGGCCGGATGATGGCGGAAGGGCCCGGACCTGCCCTGCTGTAAGAGTTGGTCCAAAGAGAACAATATTGTCTCAACATTGCCAACAGAGACCTGGAGATGGAATGGGGTTCTCATGGCCACCAAGATGCAAAGACCCTAGGAAGGAGAACTGCACGGTACGGGGAGTACTGTGCCGCTCCGTGCTGCCTGGGACTGAAAGGAACAACTATGCTAAGGCCACATAACCACTGTCCAGAAGATGGATCACAACCACTGTCATAGCAACAAACCAGAAAACTTGACCTTCAGGTGAACTTCCTTCATCAGAATATCACTATAATACAAAACCACACCTCCTGGTCTGAAGCTCCCCCCCTCTAAGGCAAACCATGCCTCGGGCACCCCTCTTTGGACACACTGGTAACCTTGCTCGAGAAGGTGGAGACTGGCAACAGCCCACAGGCCAGAGGAGGAGCAAGGTGTGTTCCTTGGTGTAAAAGATGGCTCTTCAGCAACCAAACCTGGAGATCTTCCCCACCAAGGATCATGACAGGAAGGACCGGCAGGATGCTGCCTGGACCTGGGACCATAGGGGCACCTTGGATGCATGGTGGTAGCTATAATCATCTTTTCTTTTTTACTTGATCTTTTCTTCCCTACCTGTCACATGCCACTTTAGTGGCGAACAATAAAGTTGCGCTGTTTGATCAAAGCATAACCCCTTGGCGTGGTCGCCTTGATTTATTGTGCTTTGAGATCATAGTAAATGGACCATCATGGGTCCACCGAGTGGACTGTGGCACCTGACCCTCGAGGAGGTCATACACAGGCCCCCATGGCAGACAGTGCCCAGGGGAGAGCACAGCTGCTCTCCAGTCACAGTGCACACGTGGACATGGATGCCTGGTGCCCCACGATGTACACAGCCACATGCTGACAGACCATGATAAGTCATCCCCACACACCAGTTAGCACGGGGGCTTCATCTCACTGGCAGCTGTGCCAACACATCTGTGACATTGCTAACATTGCTTCAAGTTTTGCTCCTTCCTTCAAAATCCAGCAGAACTTTTCAAGCAGGAGCAGAGCTCTCCTTCCCTACCTTTGTCCACAGCGATGACCTGTACAAGTTCATAATCCTCAGCTGCATCCAATTCCAAGTTGTGCTTCTGCATAGCTCTCCGGATGACAGCAGGAGCTTTGTCTTGGTTAGTGAGCTGGAAAAAGGGAGTTGCAATGAGAGATTCTGCTTATTGACTCTATATGATGATTTAGTCATTGACAAAGGCCAGCACTTGGTCTTGGAAAAGAGTTCAGAGAACTGAAAAAAATACGATGGGTCAGTAACAAGGTAGTAGATACTGCCAGATACTAACCCATGGTATTTGTGACCTTTGGTGGTGGTTTTCTAGTTCAAGATGACAGTTACTGTACTAGCAGAGACAGCAGTAAATCAGTGTCTGCTCTCCTGAGCAAACACTTCGAGAGGAGACATACAAGTCCACATAAAGACCAGCCCAGCTGTTGTTTGCAGACATTGGTTAATCTGCAGTTTCCTGCGCTAAATACTTTCTTTGACATCGTGCAAAGATTTTTGGCCTTGTAACTGGGTTTAGTGTCTACTGTGGAAATGCTGTGCAGCCGGAGCAGACACGGGGCTCCCTCCAGAGCCTTGTGCAGTTGACAGAAAGGTCTGTCCCACGAGCAGGCGAATTTGTCAGGCCCTCAGGGAACAGCTCTTGGCAATCTGGGGAGGCCAGACCATTAAATCGTAAGGTAGCCACACACACTGAGAACTACCCTCTGCACCCCGTGCGTTTGTCCATGTTCCCCCCAGGCCCTGAGGGACCCAAAGCATTTGCTCAGCTGCTGAGTCTCCCTGAGATGTGGGGAGAGAGGGTGAGCGAGTGACATCGGCCACAGCCCGGCACTCCCTCGGCTGCTGGCCCAGCACTGCTAGGAGCCCCCTGGAGAACCAGCGTTGAGGGAAACACCTGAACACTGGTTGCTGCTGGGCTGGCAACCTTTGCTGCAGAAAGAAGCTGTGTCTTTAAAGGGCTTGTCAGCTTCCTTACGTACAGCTTCCTGTTTCCAGAACCCAGCTCCTGGGCGGGGAACTTCTCCAGGAAAATGGCATGTGGCATCTGGTGTCAAAACTCGCACACAGCTTCTGAGCTGGAGTAAAAGCTGCCAGGGCTAGCAGAAGGGCAGGAGCAGCAAAGCCTGCACTCGATCAAAATGCTTCACTTCTATCCAAGTCACTTTATCACCAAATAAAGACACAGTGCATGTTTTCAGTTTTATTGTGGTTATCCCAGGACAGCAG
>JAVJGJ010000030.1:4653385-4695533 GCA_035590215.1 Microhierax caerulescens
GAGGGAGCAAGAAGGGGAAGAGGGGCAGGAAGGGGAAGGCGGGGAGGATTCATGGCCCTACACAAGAGAAAGAAAGAAAAACTCTGTCATACACTGGACGTTTTGTCATTCTGGAGGAAGAACTTGAGAAAGCAGAAGGCACATGCAAAACCTCAACTTCTGCACCGTGTCCAGCAGGCTGGCAGAGGTATTTCCTTGCCTCCAGAAAAAGTGAATTTCACTTGACTAATTTCACCTTTTTAATGAAAACTTATTTCCAAGTTGGTGTTCTGGACACCGTGCACTGCTTGTTCTGGCCTCTCAGGAGGAGCAGGCCGGGAGGTGGCAGCAGATACAATGAACAGAAGCAGGTTGAGGGCAACCAGCCAGTGACCGCGACAAGGTGGGAAAGAGCAGAAGCATCGCCAGCACCTCTGCTGCTGCTTCAGGTCAGAGCCTTTCCACGAGTGAAAATACACACACACCTCCCTGGCTGCCACTTCTTGAATAATATTCCCTGCTCGGAAGCTGCCCCCGTCCTTCCCCTGATGCTCAGGGGTTTGCTGAGAGGATCCTCCCTCGCCAACTCATCAAACCCACCATAACGACTGTTGCAGCTGAACAGTTTACATGGGCTAGGGACGCCAGTATCTGGGACCTCATGCTTCACTTGGCCTAAGAACATTTAGTACAATTTCATTTACAATGGCCATAAGCAAACCCCCAATATGACACTTTGCAGCACAATAACCCTTTTCAGGGCTTCAACAATGCAATTAACTTTAGTCCACCTTGTATCCCAGCAGCATAGTAGAGACTGCAAAAATCCCAACTGGATCACTTCCATTTTCACCCATCTGCTTCTAGAGTCTCTCCATTCCACTAAAAGCAACGCTCTAGTCAAGAGCGCAGAGCTGGGCAAGCGCCGTGGGCCTGCCTGCAGTGCCGACAGGCCCTCACAAGTTCTAGCACATAAAGCAATAAAGCCCAGACCGTACCTTCTTCTGAGACTCATCAGGAGCGTCCGTAGCAGCAATGCAGATGTCTTCAGGTTCCGAGTGATTCAGCTCACATGACGAAACACTGGCTGAGTCTGTGCTTTCACCAGAGCTCCCGCCTGGACTAGGTTTGGGTTCCTGCTTTGTGGGTGTCCTATGGACGAGCACCTCAGAGCCTAGCAGCAGTCTAGGACAAAAAAGAAAGCGTCAAAGCCAGTAAGTAAAAGCAGAACAGAGCTAGGCTGGGCAAAGCTGTCACGGTTCAAAACTTTTACATATTGTTTGGTTTTCCTGTCTTGAGTGACCTCTTGTTTTCATTTCCTCTGTGCTGTTTATATGGTTTGTCAAAGAGTTTGTTACACTACCACAGCATCTTCTTGACCAAGCATACCCACCAGCCGCAAAGCCAAAATCGGAGCTAATGCTCCCGTGCCACAAACATGACTCCTCTTTTGGTCTGTTAAATGTTCAGACTCACTTGGTAGGAAATGATTGATCACAAACCTGATGTGTTTACAGGTAGAGGCATGGCAGCAGGCTCCACCTGACCCGCTCCTGCACGCTGCTGTCACTCCCTGCTCCCTCTGACACCAGGCACCTTAAGACCTACTCAGTCGCCGTAAGTGAAACAGCACGTGAGAGGTAACACACGGCCATAAACTGGGCAAAGGTCTTCAAAAGGCAAATTCATCCCTGCTGACAATTCTTTCACTCACTGGAGGTGCCACAGGTACCAGTTTCTCTCTAAGAGTCCGAACGTAGATGTACACAACGAGGAGATCACAAGAAAGTGTAAATTATAGGCTCTTCCTCTCTGAGACTCATTTCTAAATGCAGGTCAAGTAAATTTAAAGGAGTGTCAAAGGAAACAAGCTTGTATAATACATGAAGTAGAGAAGCAAGGTGAATTAGATGCTATGTCAGCATGCAGTTAATGATTTAAAACAATTTAGAGAGGTGTCACTCACTGTTGCCAGGATGAATGATGCTAGTCTTTTCTAAAGTATTAATTTGCAAAATGCATTCAGAGTGCAGATGAAACAATTCTTCAGACAAAGACTGCACAGTGCAAACAAACTCAACACGGTAAATTATAATACTACAGCACTGCAACACAGTCAGCAAGGAGAGAATAAAGCCTGTGCTCCGCAGCGAAAATTCCGAAGCACAGCTCAGGCACGTGCCAAGGGAGACACAAACGAGAGGCCACCGAGAGTTCAGGCACTGTCAGCTTCAAAGCTGACGTTCTCATAACGTGACACAGCCAACTCAGATTGACTAGTCAAAATGCTTTCCAAAAGGCTGCCTGGATATTTTTTGCATATCAGAACTCAAAACGCTAGATTGAAAACACATCTTCTTTCAGACCCTAACCTGCAGTAGCACTGATGTGATGTGAAGGGCTGCTGGCTGTTCCAAGGAAACCAGGTACAAGGACCAAGGAGGAAAAGACAGTTTAAGAGGTTATAGTGCTTTTAATTCATCATTTCCCCCCTCATCTCATTCATGCCAGTGGTATGTGGGAGACCCTTCATACCTCCTCCCCCATTAGGTTCAAATTTCTCACCTTTAAGATATTTTTACTTCAGTCCTTGACCTCTGCTTTCATTCCCTGCAGCTTTCCCCGAATTCCTGATAGTCTGTTGTTTCCTGTGTCTGCCTTAGCTGCATGCCCCTGTTCTCCACCCACCTCCTGTTTGAATCTCTGTGGTATTAGACTAAATTGGACCATGTCCCCATGAATTTTTTCCTTCTCTAGCTTAGAGGGAGTTTAGGCAGATTGTTTCCATTATCAAATGCCTTTTTGCTAACCTTAATTTTCATACTAAAATCCTTCAAGGAATTTTTGCATGTGTATAGCAAATTAGATTAATAATAGGCCAGACTTACCCTCATTTACTCTGTTTTGCTACTGCATTCAGGGAAGTTATTACGCAATAGATACTGAATTTATAATCCAGCACTAAAATTGTTCCCTTTTCTGACACCTTAGAAAGGCTTGTTTCGTTCTAATCTCTTTCACCATTAATCGTCCTCGGGACTACTTATAACAACAGAAAGGGACAGCTGCAGGCAGAAGTATGCATTTCTAGCTGATGGAGTCTCCTTAAAGTAATACAGTGGTCTGGATCCCCAGCCAGCTTTTTCAGCTGGTGAAATAAGTACTGCTTGTTTGATTCATTTACGTTCATCTTAAACCACCAAATGCCCTTTGCCCCACCATACTCACATGCTGAACCTCTTCACCATGCTCTTCCGAGATTTTGGTGACGCGCTACTAGTGTCAGCAGCTGCTTCAATCTCACGTGAAAGGGTGTAACTGCAGAACAGAGGCCACTGGGTTAATTTTTACAGACAATACTATTAGTTATATATCTCCAAGTAGCAATAATCAAGAAACTCAAGAAACCTTCAGTTATTCCCAGTTCACAGAAGGTTACAAGCCCGCAAAGAGGGGCATAGCTCCATCTACATTTTACCATGGTGAAGGGGATGTTTCACTTCTTCGTAACAGTTTTAAAAAACGAGTGGGTTTTTGTATGACATTTGTTACTTTATTTGCAAAAAAGAAAATGTGGATCTTTGATAAGCTGACTTTTTTTTTTACTACAACTTGGTACAACGCAGTAGGTATCTGTGCTTAGACTCTTAGTGCAGCAGAGTGATATTCAGATACCTAGTGCAGATACTGAAATGCTGTAAATAAATTGTCTTGGGTTGCTCTAGCAGCACGTGCAGTAGTGTAGAACTCAGCAGGGCTGCCAGACCCACCGCAGACACCCAGGAGACATTGATCTGATGAGTGCTCAGCCAGCTCTGTGGTGCTGTGGCTACCTGCTGCCTGCATCCCCCAGCTGAATGCTCAGCAACTGCCTCTTTACATCCCTTATGATGGACTTCGGAGCGTGTGCCCAGGCACACAGACAGCCCAGACACAACAGACTCTCACCTGCCAAAGTCAGAAGGCTGATTTCTAACCTGAAAACTAAGCCCTGCTCAGTGTTCAACAGGTTTTCTACAGCTGTTTAGTAGAAGGCAGATGTACTTCCACTCTCCTGGAGCAGCACTGTGTACGTGTATGTGTATATATATATCTGTATGTGTGTATAAGTTCCTGTAGGAGGAAAGCTAAAGGCTGATATAACCTACGCGCAGGTGGGTGTGGGGTCACAAAAGCCCGCTTCACCAGCAGGACTGAGAACTTACCTCTCTGCCTCAGTTAAATGCTGCTGCCTCCTGAACCACTGGATGAATTTTTCATTTGGTGTCATGCAATAGCTGTTACACGCAGACTGCAGAAGTTTGATTTCGGCAATTACTTTAAATTCCTTAATAAACAAACAAATAGGAATTCCAATTAGAAAACAAGATAACATCAAACTCATTCATATACTAAACACATACAACGACAGATCCAGGTCAAACCTGGTTTGACCTGAAGTTCAGTTTTAGTTGAATGACTATTTAAGAACCATTTTTTCAAACAATGAAGTTTGGTTTGGGTTTTTTTCCCCCAGCATCCATAACATGCCTTGAAAAGTGAACGTTTTATCAGACACACACAAATCAGAAGACAAACACAAGGAACCACACTTCACCGCTGAGCTTTTCTCAAGTAGTAACCAAAGTGTAACACTGGTGCAAACCCACTGAACAGCAGCACTGCTGCTTGTTCCTCTAGGAACAAGGGTAGCACATGGTCATAAATTCTTCAGATTACCCTGCCCGCTCACCCCTGTTCTGCCAGAGAATACTGCTCTGTCCCTGGGTGGCTCTCAGGCAGCAAGCAAGGGTAATAATTAGGTAATAATTAGGGGTGTTTGCAATGGAAGCAGAGTCTGATCCTCCACAGCTTTGCACGTTGTGCACTCGCACTCTCATCAGGGGGAACTTAAAATGCTTTCCTTGATACATGCGACTAGAACGTGCTGCTCGTCTGTAACTCCACTTGCATATACACTTTGTCAAAATAATGCTTAAAACCTCCTTGTGTTAGAGCGGGTTATAGAATTGGGATGCAGGGACAGAGCAGCTCGCCTGTCGCATTATTAGTATCCTGAGCCGTGCAGTTATACATATGAGACAAGTCCAAGAAGTGGTTTGTAGAGCTGGGAGAGTTAAGGGAAGGAAACGGCTCCATCACAGCCAAATCCAAGTCTGCTTTCAGACCCTAGGATGGAGATTTGGCATGACTTCATTCAGACAGATATAACCCTAGGACCTTTACTCCTACATAGCATTACTTATCTCTGACCAACAAGGATCAGGCAGAAGGGAAAGCCTGAAAGCATTTATTTCTCAGTCCCATGTACATACTTCACTGTCTGCAGCCTTTACCTACAAATAACTGACTGCAGCAGAAGGAAGATACAAACTGCACCTTCTGGGAAGCAAAGGTCTCATGCCAGCAGCTCTGATTTCTGCACATACACATGTTCCCATGAGCACCAAATGGAGGGAATGTGCAAATCCCAGACGTCAATCCCACGGAAGTGCCCTGCAGCTCCTCCTCCCCTATTGCACGCATGTAGGTTCTCTTCTTGTGCCACCCCTCACAGTTCGGCAGAGGCTGGGAGCATTTAGGGATCGAGTCTCTCCTCACAAACTTGCATTCAAATTAGCAGCTGTTGTATATGCCTGAGCAAAACCAAATGCCCTTGCCACGGGAACGCTCTAGAAGTGGGTGTCAGTAAACTTAAAATCACAGAACATTCAACTTACCTTTCGCCTCTTCTCAAAATTTATCAGGCCACCCTGTTGGAAGGAAAGAGGAGGAATCAGAGTGGAAGAGCACAAGTTTAGCTGAATTCAATCACAAACAGGATGAAGTAGCAAGGCTAATGTAAAGCACAGACCTGCCCTGAGCAATGACCTTCTAAAAATACCCGTTTCCAGATCGGGCATAAACCACAGCACTCGTGTATCCCAGTCTCCGAAGGAGACCTGTCCTTCTGGCCTAACTGGCAATCTGCCCAAGAAGAAAAGCCCAGTACAAGAATGCTCATCAAAGCTGTGGCGAGCTCAGGTCTGAAGAAACCTGCAGGGTTTTGCAGGCAAGAAACAAACTTGGGTTTTGCCTGTGCTGTGAGCTTAGCAGTGAGTTTCAGAAACACCAACTGAAGGCAAAGCATGGCCAGAAGGGAAACTACCAAAAAGGAGATGGATGTACAGTGACCTCACGCACGCCTGCTTTGGTGCAGTTCTGCCAAACCACAACCACACAAACCAGCAACCATCCCCAGTCCAGGGAGAATTTGCCCATTATCATAAATACCGACACCAGCACCTGCAGCCAGGCTCCTCAAGCACCCATCAATGGGGCCAGTTTTCAAAGTCCTTTGAAAACCTTTGAAACAAATACCTTTAAAAATTGGCCCCATCCTCACTCTGTCAAACAACTATGCTCTCTTATAACTCTTCTTCCCCACCTATGCTAGATTGGTTCCCCCTGCTTGTTTAGTTGAAGAGAAATTAAAAAAAAACAAGTCTTAATCACTTCAGGGCTTAGACGTGTCTAAGTCAGTACTGAAGCATTTCAGTGATGAATCTGAAGAGCTGAATTTGTGATTCTGTGTATTTTACCAATTATTCCCAGAAATCTTCACACCTAAAATGCTCTTTTCAGAAAAAATAAAACAGGATAAGGGAAAGCCTAAGGTCTTCACTTTTCTAACTTAAGGAAACATGACAAAATACAATGCTAAGCTTGTCCCTTGAGGTAACTGGACTCAAATTCACACAGGATTCTCGTTGCTAATAAAACTGCATATTGCTCCCTTTGTTTTGAAAACAGATCCCTCCACTTTTAAGAACTGCAGAAGCACCCAGTAGAAGATGGAGGAACTGACACACTCAGTGCTGGGAAGGCAGGGAGGATGTTTAGGATTCAAAAGATTGCCCCAAATTACCTCGGTATAGTCCTGAAAGGCTGTGTCGATCATGACGAGATCAGTGAGGAATGTACCAAGATAAGGTACCGTGCCTTGCATCACTCCCTGGAAACAATCAGAGCAATGTTGAATGAATTAACTGAGAAATGGTAATAATTAGAATGCTAGAATACGCCTGTAAAAGAAAATGAAATAAAAGTAGTCTGCTTAACTAAAGAGTGGTCTTACAAATTGTCTTCCTTCATTGTATCATCCTCGGTATCTAAACTAGAATGGAAATCAAATTCTAAGGAGAGCAGGATGTCCTCTGAGATATTGCCAAGCGGCTCTATATTACAGTGTTGTCACCGCACACTGATTTCTAACAGCGGGTCACCAGGAAACCCCCCTTGTGGAAGAAGTGCTGAGCACCAGGGACAGGGTCTCTTAGTCACCTGTGACAAGAGCAAGAGCTGGGGAATGGTCCTGGTGACCCGTGTAAGCAGTTTCTCTCTTTGCTTCATTCCAGTGCATTTTCACTTGATGATGATCTTGCACCATGTGACAGTCAAGTCAAACCAAGTCCCAGTTTTTTTCCTCCAAGAAGTGACCGTTTTCCCCAACCCTTCACTGCATTTTAACAGTAATTATTCAAATTTAAAACTTTCTAGACTGCTAGCACTTGTAGAGTTCAGGTTGTTTCTACACTTGTGAAGGAAATACTTGTTTCTGTCATCCAAAAGGATCTGTATTTTTTCCAATCAAACAAATAGACAAAAAAAATAAAAAAATAAAAAAAATTTAAAAATCACATTCGGCACTTTTGCTTCCCTATCCCAGATTTCTCTCCCCCTGTTCTTTTAAATCTTTGCCAACTTTGAGACAAAAGCCATTTTCACCAGCAGACTGGAAACCAGACACATTTGACAAAGCAATCTCTGTAGAAGTCTGTAATTTTCAAGCTGGTATGTCAGAACCTTTAGGAGCTTGTTTAAAAGTAAATGAGATTTTTGCTCTGGCTAGAGCTAATTTTCTTTATCACAAGAGTTCCAGTATTTGCATTACATATTTGACTACGTAAAAATTGTGTGGTTTTTCCTGTATTTCCCTCTAAAGGGTAACAAAGAGGAGTTCATGGAATTCTTTCTTGTAGGACAGAAACAAGACAGCTGAAAATTATGAACACTTTTATGTCCAGCAACCATTTATTCCCCTTCTCTATGACAGGTTTAGTGAATTTTTGGACCTGAAACTAAGGCTGAACCCTCAGCTCAGCATCGATCCTAAACAGCTGGTTGGGATGTGAAGAAGCAAACACAAGTGTGAAGGAGAGCAGCAAGCCTATACAGCCCGCCGTCCTTTGCAAGGGACGGGGCAGCCCGGTGCCAGGGAACACAACGCGGCCCTTGCACGTTTCCGTTGAATCCTGAAATCTTTGCGTGTTCCCAGCATCAGCTCACGGACCACGCTGGCTGTGCGGACGCTTTGCCCAGCCTTCTCCAGCATCGCCGTACGCAGGTGGGTGCTGCCGCAGGAAAAGGACAGCTGGGCTGCGCTAAAACCCACAGGTGTTACAGCCTGGGGGCTCAGCACAGGCTTCAGCTGGGTGCAGCGTGAATCCCACTTTGAAACTGTTTATATATACAGACATATGCATGTGTGGGATCATATATATATGTATAGAAGCACATTATATATATACACACAAAGCATTACTGCTTACTATGATCCACAGCATAACAGCAATACAGCTCTGGGCATGTATGTACTGGGACAAACATCCTGACTTCATATTCAGTCTAAACCTTTCGGTTCACTTGCTTTGTGTCAGCTAATCAATAGCTGATGTGACTTTTTCTTGACAGAGGGCACATTCAAGATCACTACCTACTGCACACTGACATTGTTAAACACCTTTCTAGATTTTGCTTCTTACATAATTTGCTGATTAGGGTTAATCATGTTACCAGTTCAAAGAGTGGAGGGAAAGGACCCCAGACACACCATATCTTTTTGAAGCTGCAGTCGTCTCTGTGTCCTTTTCTGATTTTCTTTCAGACTGCTCTCCAGATTGGCAAATTTGGATGTTCCTTCCTGTGAGTTAAAAGGAAATTAAAGGCAATTAAAGGAGGAGCTAAGTAGTAAGCTGGCATCTAAGTCTGTGTAAAATAATTGCAAATATATTTAACCAGGCAAGCTAGGCCAGCAAAAATATTTGCTGTGCACGGACATGTGTGTATACATATGTGCATTCATTTTCTGGGACTCATACACCGACTGGGAATTTTGGGCAAAATCCCACAAGATGACTACAAGGGAATTTTTCTGCAAAATGGGTCTACTCTGGCCAAAGCTAAATGCTGCTGAAAATCTCCTGAGAATTTCAATCAGAGAAGCTTAGATATAATTCAAGTGTCCAGTTGCTTCTCTAAACTCTATCCTGACACTCTTGACCCCAGGATTTCAGTTTAGTTTCCCAATCAGGACTGCTCAAGTAAACATTTCTGTCTTATGTAAAGCTTTGTTGTTTTTCTTATGCCACAGCATACAGATCCAGCAACTCCCCTCTGTGGCTTGTTGACTAAGCAAAAAACATGCAGGAAATGAAAGTAACAGGTTTTCCTCTCACACTGGGAATGGCTAAGCTATTTCACAATAGAGCTGTCGCCTTTATTTCCCTGGATCCATACAGGATGCTGGGAGTTACTGTTGTTTTTTCCAGTGTTCAGATAGATGGGGCATGAATCAGTATCAATGCCTTTTTTAAGGGGCACAAAGCAGCAGCCTGCATTTGTAAAGATTCTCCCATGTCAACATTTACTTCTCTCAGCCACAGTTCATGAACAGATCACTCAAACTGTATCTCCTTCCTTGGCTGAAAAAACAGGAGCACATGAAAAAGGAGTGTTGTCTAAATGCCCTCAAGATACTGGAAGGTAAACTTGAGTTTCTCTAAGAGCAGCTGGGGGGCAGGCACAGAAGCTAAAAGTGCAGCTCGCAGCAGAGCTGTTGTCTGGGGAGGAAAGAACACGGTGCTCCCTCCCGGGCCAGCCAACCTGTTTCATGTGGCACTTTGTGCTGCACTTACAGCTGTGGGATGGATAGGCAAGGTCAAAGACAGCTTCCCTAGAGAGGCTATTTATAGTGAAAGAAAACAAAAGACTTTAAGGATTCAGTGGACATTAATCCTCCAATTGTTACAAAATGGTCCAAGACGAGAAGTAGGAGAGAGGTTCTAGCTGTTCTGTGGAATTTTTCTCCTCTCACTGCTTTCCAAATGTTTTGCAAATCCACTCACAGCAGCTAGAAAGAGTGATTTGCTGGGAGCCAGAAGGTCTGGGCTCAGAGCGAGTTGTTGTTTTGTCTTTTAGTATTTAGTTAAAAAAGCTGTTCTGAACACACATTTTCCATCTATGCTTATTATTGTCTCACCTGCTTTAAAATTTAGCTACAGATGTTGATAAATGGATGATAAACGAAACAGACTAATAGGTTTGAGTGTGTTCACCCATCATTCCTGAGCAAAACACAATGTTTCAGATACCAAGGCAAGGGGGGAAGGTACAAATGCCAGATTAACTGGCTGGAACTGCCAGAAAGTAAACTAGTTAGCCAGTTTATAGAAACTTTTTGATGTAAACAGAAAAAAACTGCCAAAACCATTCCTCAGTTTCTACAGAATATAACCTTTCCCTGCTATTCTTCCTCACTCCTTTCAAGCTCCTGAGCTGCTCGGGGTTTGCCCAGGAGAGCGCAGAAGTCAAACTGTTTCAGACAGAGCCTGCTTTGTTGTCCATCTGGCCACACACAGAGCAGGAAGCCTGTTCCTTCAAAATTCCCAGCCCTGTTTTCTAGTTCCAAGAAAGGTACGGGGTAGTCATATAAACATCTTGGTTTAAATCCTCAGCTGAAGCTGAGTGGCATTGTTCCAGTGAAGTCAAAAGCACTGCAGTGGTGCAACCCAGTTGAGAATCTCATTTGGAGCTGCCCTGCACTCACCAGCACAAACCTGAGCCTTTCCAGCTCTGCTCCGAGGGTGCACAAGCTAGGTTCCCCTCTCTACACAGAGCAGTAGAAAGCCAAAGCGCTAATGTGTAACTCAGCAGAATTACACTGTGCAGCGCCTCTTCGCTCTGGTTGTGGCTGCAGCTCCATCACAGGTATGGTAGGGCGCCCACAGCTATTGAGCTGGACATCACCATGCCCAGGGGAGCACCACCAGTTCCCCAACACGGCAGCGTGCCGCTCAGCAGGAGGGGCTCCAAGGGGTCCCGACCTGCTGTCTCGTGAACAAGCCTGCACAGAATCTGCACTGCTGCAGCCTGGCGTTTGTGGGTGTCGAAGCTCAGCTGGCTAACGCTGGTGTAGGTTCCTTCAGGAACGATCAAACCACCGCTCAGGCCAGCACAAAAGCTCAGATGTACAGACCTGCCTTCCCCGAAGCACCGCGGAGGTTCTCCGTGCTCAGGGGGAGACAAGCTGTGGCAGCTGATTAGGCCAAAGGGCTGACCTCAGCTCCAGTTGAGATCGCAAGGCTTGCAGCTCCAGCTAATTCTCACCTTCATTAGCAGCTCCCTGCTTGTCATATAGTTGTCACGGTTTGAAAAGACTTCAGACAGCTCTTCGAACAGCAGCACTATGTCCCTGTATGGGAAAAGATTTAGGTTATTAGTAAGCACTAAATCAGATACTACGCTACTACTAATGCTGATCACAAAACATTTCCTCACAAATCATTAACAGTTGGCCGTATAAAGGGTACCACCACCAAAATGCATCCAGTGAGATGCTGCGCACCTGCTTGGAACCCTTCCCAGGATCTTCTGGTGCTCCCAGTAAAGTCAGGCCTTATTTGACAACATCACAAAGCAATGCCACAGGTACACAGGGTTTTCAATTACACTGCAGGTACTACTTTGTTGTAAGAAGGTAGGTACATAGATACAAAGGAACAGAAGAATAGCTGTGAGAGGTATCCCAAGTATTTCATTTTTGCCCTGATCCATGCACTCTGGAAAGCTAGAAGCATTTAAGTGTCCAAGTCCCATTCTCTTGCCAACACCAGAAACACAAGATGGCAGTATTCTGAACAGGAACATGGGGCAGCAGAAGGAATGACCCACCTCTCTCTAGGGGAAATGCAGAAGTATACACAGTGGCAGAGCACCACATTTCTTTGTTTATCAAAGGCGAAGGGAACAAACCCATTCTTCCCAAACTGAACCAGCAGAGCACCCTCTTTCCTACAGAGAGACTTCTGGTCTCTGTATGGCATGCAGTGAATGTGCCAGCTGCACAAAAAAAAAGTACTCCCCTGTAAGAAGTATTATCTTCAATACAGGTTTGGATTTTGTTGTTTGCAGATATATTTTAAGGAAATGTCAGGACCCGGAGAGGATTAGTGACAGTTTGTAGCAATCCAGACCTTTACCAGCTTCATAGGAGAGAAAACAACAGGCAAGTACGTGTGCATGAGTTGTGAGTAGCTAGTCCCACAGTTTTTCAAAATAGGTTGTGGAAGATCCAATATGCTACAAAGGGCAGAAGAAACCCAGTATCCTTGAGGGCAGGTTGTCTCTTCAACATGAAAAAGCAGTTCACAGCAGTCAGACCCCAAAAAAGGGCCTGAGACGCACAGGAATGAGAGGTTCTCTACCAAGATGTCCATGAAGGAGCAGAATAGGAAGACTGAGAAGAACAAGATGAAAAGAGTGAGCACCGAGCTTTTTGCCTTTGTTTGGGGCTAGCCACAGGAGCAGAGGGGGAGGCTTACTTTGGAACACATGCCCAGGTCTTCTTTAGATGATAGATGGGGCTGGACTGCAGTGCTGAAATGATGGCCCTCAAGGAAGAAAAATTCTTCAGGATCCTACATTCCTGTGAAAGGAGCGGTTAGAAATACAGGAGCATTAAATGTCAGCATTACAAATACATCAGTGCTCTTCTGTTTGACCGGTGTCTTGCTTGCTACACATTCTTACTGCTAAGCAGGCAGCTGTACAAATATTGAGCATCAGAAATATCACTCCCCCCTCCAGCCACCAAATATTTTATGGGCTTTTGGCACTTATATCTTGTTTTCCTCACTTTCATGTATTTGGGGTGATGTTGCAGCGTTACAGCTTCCAGTTCTCCTAGTAAAAATAAAAGTGAAACCAAGTCCATGAAGCCAGGCTAAAAAGCATGAATGTTACACTTCTCAAAAACCTCTTTATATTTACCAATCCCTTTTACCCTTCAGGGGAAAAACCAGGCTTCACCTCTTTATATGTGGCATTTAAAACATAAGGCCTCAATCATCTAAGTGTCAATTAAAAATAAAGACATGCAAAGGAATAACCTGTTCTTCAAGTATGTGTACACTGTTAAAGGGAAAAGCCTTCCCAGCTCTTACGGAGTTGGGATCAAATCCTAACAGACAGACTGGTTCATAGACATCTGCCATGCAGCTTCTCTGTGGCAAAAGCTTTTATGGAAAAGGATACCGAAAAACTTCATGTTCAAAAAAATAGCACAGATTCCCAGCAAAGCAGATGGAAGCAAGGAGGAGGAGGAAAGTCTGGCCTGTCATTTTTCAAGGAACTCCTGTAAACCCGTTGGTGGCTCATGAACTAGAGCATGGGCACCACAGACCTCAGAAACTCTTGCAAACACAAGCTCTCCCAAACAGGTGTCTGTACATGCAAATTCGGCAGCCAAAACCCACCAATTTGACTGTTCTATGAGGACAGGAACATACTCAAACTACAATTCCACTTCTGCAAAGTTTTATGTGGCTGATTATTACACTAATAACGCTGATTACATTTTGCCTTACAGCAAAAATAGATGTAATTTATTTCTTTTGTAGGACTGAACAAACATAAAGCAAACTTAGCATAAACAAAGGGCAGACCTTAATATGTCAACAACTCGGTTCATGAGTTGCATTAAAATTTACTGAACAATTAAAGCCAGTACATTTACTTCCATTTATTTACTTTAAAAAAAAAAATAAAAAATCTTTGTGCAACTCAGGAGGCTACTTTTAACAAAGTGTGGCTTAAGAAGGCCTACTGGGCAAACAGCACTTGAAGCATGTTGAAAGTTAGGCTATATATAGATATATAGATAGATATATATCTAAAAAGACCAAATTCAACATCATGTGGTAGGGCACGCAAGACCTGAAAGCTGTTCTTGCATGGTTTAGGGCCAAAGAAGCCATGTAACAGCTCTTTCTCAGAGACTGAGATAATTAAGAACAAGACCCTTCTTTCTTTATGTTCAACTTGAAATTCAGACTGGGGAGAACACTGATCACAGGCACAAATTCTCAGCATTTCTGTTTTTCAAATACAACCGGAGTTTGGACTGGAGGATCCAATCTGGAACCGTCTTGACTTAATTGCACGTTGCATAATTTAAAGCACATTAGGAATTCAATATTGGATTTTGCATTCTCAATGATTTAACTGACTGCAGACTAAACTTTAGCAAGCTTTCATTAGCATATCAGAAGAATTTTTAAGACTGGTTTGAATAACTTTGTTTCATGCTGTGTCCTTCACAAGGGAAAACCCAGAAAGAATCCTGTGCAGAAGCAACTGACTTAAAAAAAAAATTAAGCATAACAGGATATTAATGATATCATTTTTACTTTATATTTTTAAAGAAAATATTGTGTGAGTGAAATTGGCTGCTCCTGGTCAGGAACTTTAGATCTAGGTGGAGAAGAGAAGGCTGGCAGCTAGAAAAAGTGTCCACTTTATCTTGTAAACCAAGAAACTGGATCCAACAGTCACAAACAGATAACAAACATGGAACTCCATGCTGCTAAGGTACAGAGTTAGTTGTCAGTGAATAACTGCACTTTAATGAGTGGATTACTTTCTAATTCAGGCATCAGGCTATTCAAAACGCTCATTTGCATGCAGAAAGCAAGCAACTTGCTTAGAAGTGGGCAGCTAAGTATATATGCAACGAGCTGTTCTACGTGTGCAATTGTTTCGTAGAGCGTGTACATGCGTTTTTCATGTGCTTAGCTAAGACTGGAGCATTTAATTATGTGTATAAATTGAAGTAAAGGGAGAAGTCCTGAATCAACAGAGGTGGAGAACAAAGTTCTCTATCTGCAGAACAAGTATGATGAGTGTGGTGCCTGTCCTGGCTTCCCCAAGGCTGCCTACTGCCCCGTGACGATCGTACTTGCTCGCCCAGGTTGTCCCCTTGAGCTGGTACCCTCACCACTTAAAGATCTGCACACAGAGACCAGGAACCAAACTTCCCAATCCAGTCACACAGGCTATAAAGCGGGCATCAGATGGTAACAAAAATGAATCAACCTAAGTGCCCAAAGAGAGGTGAAAGGCTGCTTCCCCATACCCGTTTCCAGAACCGTGGAGTTGCCAGAGCTTAGGTTCCAGGATGGACAACTCTGCCTCTGGAAGCACAGAAGTGCACTGCCAAGGTCAGGAAGCCCCTGTGTGGCTCGAGCTTTTTATGACTGCTCATTTTGTAGAGCTCAGAAAGAATCTATGTGCTTCTTAAAACAAAAGTCAACACGCATCCATACAAAAGTGCTCTAAATGTTCTCTTCAAAAGAGAGATCTGGTTTACTGCCAGCTGCCCAGTGCTCCGAGGAGAGTTAAAAAGGTTACAGTAAAATATTAAAGATCAAATCTAAGAAATTAGCAAACCGCAGTTACGTAAAGAAAGCCTGCCAAACACTTTCACACAAAGCTCTGCTACAAGATCCTCCTAGGAGCTATGCTGAGGCATGCGGGGGGACAGGGAGACAGCCAGCACCCCCTTGCCAAGGGCAGCCTAGTGGCCTTCTACGATGGGGTAACAACATCAACGGACGAGCTATAGATGTGTATCTGGATTTCTGAAAGGCCACTGACACGCTCTTCCACAACATCGTTCTCTCTAAATCGGAGAGATATGGATTTGATGGGTGGACTGTTCAGTGGATGAGGAATTGGTTCGATGGGCATACCCAGAGGGCAGTGGTCACTGGCTCAATATCCGGATGGAGATGGATGACAAGTGGTGTCCCTCAAGGGTCCATACTGGGACCAGTACTATTTAATATCTTCATCAGTGACATGGACAGTGGGATCAAGTGCACCCTCAGCAGGTTTGAAGATGACACCAAGCTGAGTGGTGCAGCTGACATGCCTGAGGGACAGGACACCACCCAGAGGGACCTGCACAAGCTTGAGACATGGGCCCATGTGAACCTCATGATGTTCTACAAGGTCCTGCACCTGGGCAGGGGCAAGCCCCAGTATCAAGACAGGCTGGGGGCTGAAGAAACCGAGAGCAGCCCTGCTGAGAGGGACCTGGGGGTACTGCTGGATGAAAAGCTGGACATGAGCAAAAAATGCATACTTGCAGCCCAGAAGGCCGACCATATCCTGGGCTCCATCAAAAGCAGCGTGGCCAGCAGGTGGAGGGAGGTGATTCTGTCCCTCTGCTCTCCCGAGACCCCACCTGTAGTACTGTGTCCAGCTCTGGGGTCCTCAGCACAGGAAAGACAAAGACTTACTGGAGCAGGTCCAGAGAAGGCCACAAAAACAACCAGAGGGCTGGAGCCCCTCTGCTATGGAGACAGGCTGAGGGAGTTGGGGTTGTTCAGCCTGGAGAAGGCTCTGGGGAGACCTTACTGCAGCCTTTCAGTACTTCATGGGGGCTTGTAAGAAAGATGGAGACAAACTTTCTAGCACCACTTGTCGCCATAGGGCAAGGGGTAATGCTTTTGAACTAAAAGAGGGTAGATTTCGATACCAGGAAGACATTTTTATACAATGAGGGTGGTGAAGCACTGGCACAGGTTTCCCAGAGAGGTGAGAGATGCCCCATCCCTGGGAACGCTCAAGGTCTGGTTGGACAGGGCTCAGAGCAAGCTGACCTAGCTGAAGATGTCCCTGCTCATGGCAGGGGGATTAGACTAGATGACCTTTAAAGGTCCCTTCCCACCCAAACCATCCTACAATTCTACAAGAGAAAGGAATTGAAGCAAAGAGCAAAAATGTGTTAGAGAGACATGTGAGACAAGGATAAAGCAGAAAGGTAAGACGATGAAGCAGACTGGTACCATATTGTAACTCTGTGTATTTTTTCTGATTGCTGCTTGCACCTCTTGCCCCCTTCCAAACCCAGCTGGTTTGTATACCCGATATAAACTGTGAATAATTCAGCAAGCAAATGGCCTTTCAGCCCCAATAATTTTTCAAATCAGAAGAGTACAAACAATTACTTAAAAGTTTTTCCATGCTAAACAGGTACTGCCTCCTGGAAGTAAGTTAGCTTTGTCTGCACTTAAACGTAGAAGCTTGTTTCACATATACGCACACCTATATAAATGTATGGAAACACAAACACTTGTGCTGTCTTCCACCACCCCTGATTTCCACTGCCACGGTGTTCACAGATGCAGGACAGGGAGCTGATGCACTGGCTGAACAGGAACAGCTGAAGGCAGGGAAGCACAAAGCCTATTCTGACTGTGCCCGCTGCCTGCACCACCGCCAGTCCTATTCCACCCTCGATATCCTCTGAAAACAAGCCTAACCTTCGGATGATACCAGCCCTCACTTGACTTCTTTCACTGACATGAGCAGTATTTTCTTCCTAGGGAAGTGAACTGGTGGAATTTATACCGATCTTGCTACAAATGTTACATTATCAAATATACAGCACTCCCCATCTGCAAGGCATAGGATCTGCCCTGCCCGTTAATTAGCACTCCCAGCCCTGTGAAGAGAGAAACATCAACCCCATTTCCATGGTGGGGAAGGAACTCAGGAGAGGAAGGGCAATACTTCATTTGCTATTACAAATAAATTCAGTCAAAAATACAAAGAATTAGAGCTAAGATGTTCACTGGCCTGGGACCAATGCATACAACCCCCTTCTCCCCTCCCAACTCCCTCACTCCGAGGCACCCGCGCAAGAAACATTAAACAGTCTAGAATAAATGATTTACATGTGCAATGAGAATCCACTTCTCAATGATCTTGGCTCTTTGCTGTACTTTGAGTTCCTTCCTCTTCAGGATAGTGCTGATAACACACGAAGTGACTGCATTGAACTGGGAGATAGTGGCTTTGATGGTAGGTGCCACATTTTCTTTCTTATGCCTTTGAGACCAGATACTTCCCAAGCACTGGTGGGGCACAACTTTCTTGAAGAGTATCTGGAGCGAAACAGCAATATCGAAGTGAGCAAGATTCTTCTAGATCTCTACTGTCCACAAGAAGAAAGACACATTTACAGTACAAATTGGACCTAAATCTAATATGGCATTAAAAGGTAAATATTTGTTTTCTCTTAGTTTTAAATATGCACTTTAGCATACTCTCTGTAGGCTCGATGCCCTAAAACAACTGCCAGCTAAAAGCCCTGGGAAAATAAGAGACACCTTTTTATCAGTTGCATAAACAATGGGAAAATCTTTTATATCAAAAATTTGGAGGAGACTGATACAGACAAACCAAATCAGAGCACTACAGTTAAAGAGTACATATACATCTTTAGGCCAGGTAGCAATATAATCAAAATGAGCTATTTCTCAGGTGTCAAATATTAAACTTTGCAAAAAAGGTTATACAGTACACATTCACAATTATTATTATTTAAAAAAACCAAAACAAAACACAAAACCAAACCTTCAGAATGACAGAAGGAAAAAGCCCAACGAACAAAGCAAGTTTGGGTAACTAACCAGAGCTGTGTTCTGTGTCCCAACAACAGACCTGGTCTGGCACACTATACTTCTATTGACATAACTTTTAGTACGTATGCTCTACATACAGCATCCATGTATGTCAACTGTTCTGCCACCAGGTCTTCTGGGAAAAGAGAGAAATCTTCTGGACTGCTCATCTCCAGTTCCTCCTCTTCATATAGGTTACAGAGGGAACTCTTAAGGAACACATCTGTCCAGTATGGAAAAAACGACTTAGTAAATTTATACAGCAAACAGTGAATCAAAGCAGATGTTTGTTTATTTTAAAACATCACTGTATCATTATAGCAGAAGACCCAAAGGGTCCTGTCTATTGTAATGGCTCCACAGTGCTACACATTTTAGTGAGAAAGAAAATAACCAGAAGATTAAATTGGCAAAGAAAAGGTGGAAGAAAAAGAAATAGAGTTAGAGAGAATTGAGCTGTTCAGGGTCTCTTAGTGGAGAAGCAGCTTAATCCATTCACTAATTGTTCTTCTGAAAGAAAAAACATCACCACCACCCCAACAAAAATTCTTTATTAACACTGCAGAATTTTGCTGATCTACTTCTCAGTATTTATGCATTTTATAGTCTGGGGGAAAAGAAAAAAAACAAAACAAAAACACAGAACTGCAAGGGGATGAGACCACAGTTATATCTCCAAATATTGCATTAGCAATGCTCTTATATCCAGATTTCATCTCCAATGTGAGGAAATTAGAGGGGATATTAGATTTCTTGGCACCCTTTGTGGCTACACAGACTATATTGAAGAAAGCTTATTACAGCATCCCTCAGCTTTCGGCTCTGGCAATTTTTCCCAGAAAAGTAAATACAGGGAGCACCTACAACATTCTGCTAAATGCTTCTCCTAAATTTGCACTGGGCAGCAGAGAGGAGGGGAGAGCTGTCCTCATCGAGGGAACTGATCCACAGCAGCAGGGAAGGTATTTGCAGATGTTCCCATGTCACCTTTTGGCTCCCATAGGCTGGGAACAAAGCCACATTAAAACACAAAGAAATATGCCCTTGTTTCCCACGGTAGAAGAGAAAGTCAGAAAATCCCTGAACATAAATCCTCTTCCTAATCCCTTTTACCATAGGGTGACTCCATAAGAAGAGAGGGGAAAAAATGGACTTGTTGAAGACGAACAACAGAAGCGCTGAGTTTACTACTAGTGAGATTTTATTAACAAAAACAAGCAGCGTGTCTCAGAGTATGTTACACAATACTTCATACCCAGTTAAAGCAGAAGAGACATAAAAGCAACAAAAGCAGATAAAGTGATACTTTATCTTTTTTTTTTTTAATTTTTCCTTTCTTGGTTAATTAGTAAAACCTAATAATCAACGTAAATTGCTACAGTTTTGATGCAACAAATTATAATTACAGGCTGTATCCCCATTTCCATCTTTACATTCCAATTGCACAATTTATTGACAGAGATAAAGGAGATAAATGGAGACCTCTGCTCCAGCATTATTCTTCTGTGGGTGTTTTTTAACAATACACATAATTAAAGGAATTTCTACTGAACTGTTAAGATCCACACTTTTTTCTCTCTCTTTTTTGCTACGTAACTCCTCATTTTCCTTTCAGCTCTTGGAATTCAACTGAAAATACTCATCACTGCGTCGCAACTCTACTCAAAGCCTCACACTGCCCTTAAAGTCAGGTCCTGAAGTGCCAACGCAACATTTTCCTTTTTTCATGCTTCTTTTTCCCCTTTCTCTCTCACACTCATCGATGTGTAACCAGTCTTCTCCCTACTCTCCAAGAAGCTGGAATCCTCTTGTACTCAAGTGCCTCATCATCTTCAAATCACTCAGATCCATTTAGCCCTCTCAAAGCTCAGCTGCCCTCTTGACTTCACCAAGACCAGCCACTCACCCCTTCCGAACCTGCACTCTCTGACTCACCTCACTTTGTACTGCTTAAGCTACAAGAATTGAGCTTTTATCCATGTATCGGGCACAGCAATCGAACCTACTGGCATGGCTGATGGAAGCAGTAAAGGGAGGTCTGATTACACAAATCAAACTGTAGGACTAGGACCCGATTTTGTAAATTCATGGCACAACAGGACGGCTTTAGAACAATAATTATCAGTAGGTCTTGACTGCAGACCATACATTAAGAGTTTGAAAAGAATCTCTGAAATTAACAAAGATGGAGCTCTGATAAAGTAAGTGACAATTCCAAAACTCTTTTCTGCAGACCCCACAGGTTAATTTCATTCTCCTCCTCTTATTTTATTCTAATTAACAGCCTCTATTCTGCAACAATTTGGAAAATGTTACCATCCAGATTGACCCATCTATTACTCAGTAAAGAACTTTTTCAACTATTGCTTGAGGAAACAAATGCAGAAGCAAGGTGGCTGGGAACTTCTATTCAGTTTGAAGAACAGCTGAATCCAAATATAGCTCTTGTCAGCTTTCTTGTTTGACCTGGGGGAACCAAACCCAGGAAAGGATATCAACAGAAAGATACCAGCGATCCTGGTCACTTATCTGGGTTCACTAAGGAAAACGCCTGGGCCCTGCGTGGTACTGCTTTTTACGTGCGCGTTAATGACAGTTAAGTTGGCATTTCACAGTATTATGCATTGACATGGTATTTCTGGAATATCCGGCAGACATGATTTTTATGGGATGAAATAGGTTTTTTCTGCCATTTCCTTTACCCTTTATTACATGAATCATTCCCTCTCACCTCTCTACTAAAGCTGGAAGTTGATTCTACTTCTCATTCACAAACTACGTGAGCTCCTATGACTATTCAGCTTATGCCACAGGAAGCTTTCTGACCAGGATAAGGGTATATGTCAGGCTTGATGCTGCACACAGCATATTTGTGTTACTACAGTTCACTATTGTTTCAGTAGATTGTGACCCCCAATAACGTAAGTTTTTCCTCTGTCCTTGGATACCAGCAGTCAGCCACTCAGATAGGAAAAAACAGCCACAGACACTTCCTTTGACATGATGGTAACTAGGAAGAAAAGCTTAATGACAACAAAGCTTGTGACCCAAGCTCTATTTCGTTGCAGCTCTGTATTTTGCTTGTTGGTTTGGGCTTTTCTTGGGGTGGGAGGGTGTTGCAGTGAGAAGACTAGCTAAAGAGCAGCTGTGTGTTTTAACTCAATTACATGGAAGTGCACTAACAATTAACCACTTAGCTGCCGCAGCATTCTTAAATCTTTGGCTAAATATTAGAGAAGTGCTGCATTTCCCAATCCACCCTAGAATGAACAGGCACAGGCACCTATGCTGTACAACTATTTCATCCTGCACAGAACCTGCAGCCTTGTACAGAAATTAAAAAACAAAAAAAACACACACAAAAAAAAAAAAGACAAAGCAAAAAACAAACCACAAGAAAAAAAGTCACTGGTGAGCCTCACAAGATTGTCAATTAGCCCACATAAATCCCTGTGGTACCATGCAGTCTGGGAGAACAGAACAGACAGACAGAAGGGGAAGGTAACTTACCATAATTTTCTACTTCTTTCCTCTGGAACTGCTTCAAGAGGTTCTGAGCCCTTCTCTCCAGGTCAGAGCCATCAATATTCTTCTTCAGGTAATCCAGCAACTTCAGCAAACACGGGTACTCAGGTGGTTCTCTGAAATCCTCAGAGCACTGATCAAGCCAGGCTCGTAAGATGGATGTGATAGCACTAGAAGCGAATACACAGAGAACACACCGGTTGTATACAGCATGCATTGATGCAATCACATGTATCTGCATCTAAGACAACAACAAAAACAGAGGCATTCATACCCCATGTGAAGGCAGTAGAAAGACTTTTTGAGCCAGGAATTTAATTTGTTCTTTTTATGCATGGAATCTTACTAAGATATCACTCAGGTTTTACCAGGGACTTCAGTGAAGTTTTGCGCTCCTAAGAGTGGATACAGTTACAGCACCACAATGCAAAAGCTAATAAAGAATCAAACACCTTTAAACTATATTGAGACACCTCTATTAAATTCATATTGTTATGTTTATGATATTAAATATCAGAACGTTATCTGCCATCCTAGTAGAAAGACTGCCTGTTCATGAAACCTTGGGTTCTGCAAAAAAAGCGGTCTAAGCCTGAACTTAAGCCCCACGAGCACACACAGCGCGATTGCCTCACCCGTGAAGATAAACCCTAATCGTGACACGTGCGGCATGGGCAGCACCATGCTGCCAGCGCTCAGTATCAAGCTTGAAGTGTCAAGATAGCTGAACCCAGAAGACAGGCTGCTTTTACTAATCTTAGGATGAAATGCCTAACAAAAATACATCAGCAGCATCTTGATTTTTACCCTTAGCCCAAAGACAAGGAGGGGCTGTCAAATTATAACATGCAAAAAGGTAGCTTGGTCATGCTGGCAGTACAGGAAAAGAATGTTTAAGGAGTTAGAGGAGCACTGGATCTTGTTTAGGAAAGTTATCCTGGACCTTCTTTGATATATGCAGCTAAAAAGACACCAGCTGCAAAAGAACTGCCCACGGGCAAGCTTTCTCCAGAGTGAGAGGGCCAAGGGGAAACCAGAGCTGATGAATCAGCGTGGCTTCCACCCTGCCTGAAACAGAGGGAAGTGCTCTGTTTATTTTTTCTGGTTTCTGAAGCTTTTAATCCACACCCACCTATCAGATTGGTACTTAGATACTGCATAAATGTATGCTTACAGGAATTTCTTTAAATCTTGTCTTTGTGGGAATTTTTCATCATTTCAATGTGCTTTTGTAAGAAAGTAAGACTTACAATTTATGCTACGGTTTTCCAGAGAGAACTTGCAATGTTGTTTACAAATCTCAACTAACTGTGGAAAAACTGGAAGTAGTCTGACAAAAATAACCAAATTTCTTCAAATTTCAAGAAAATCCAAGCCTGGATAAAAAATAATGATCAACTGATTTTTTCTGCTGCAGGAAAACTGAGAGCTTTGGTTGTTCATAGCAATGTGCCAGTAAATGAGCATGTGTGTTTTGGTGGAACAATTAGCACTGGCCATAGTGTGTACTACAGGCTGGGAAGACGCAGACGGCGTATCTAGTATCTTAAAGAGAATTCCGTTTACCTGGGTTGACAGAGGCATTAGGGAAAAGGACTTTGGTGTGTGGTCAGCATAACATGACACACTGGCTGTGGCCACTGTCTCATGATCACCTGTTTAAAGTAGGACATAACATGAGAGGGGGAAAAAGCCCCTTGTTCCAGAATAAAAGGCACAATAAACATCTTAGACTCCTGAGAAAAAGAAGTCCTGAAGTTTTCCTCTGCAACACTGAAACCATCCATGTATTTCAAATCTCTTCCAGCCAGTAGTTCCAAATGCTGTGGCAGGCACAAGAGGTGACTTACAGCTACTGCTGTCACAGAAAGCCATGAAAGATGTTTAGGAGGAAAGAAACACAGTTCTGTAGGGCAGCAGATCTCATGAGCTCCACTGTCATCAGAAAAGCACCTGAGATGGCCAAGTGACAGCAGCCCTGGTTTGTGGCAGGTCCGTAGATCTGTGATGTGTAGTTAGCCATGAGAACAGCCCTCTGACGGCCACATTTTTCATATCTACAGAAACCTTCCCTGATACCAGCTCCAACAACCCCATTTCACAAGACCCTCATGCAATACCAGTACCCCCATACTCTCAATGACACTCCACAAAGAGAAGGGCCATGCCCTCAGTGAAAACCTGTAACCCTGAGTATCCAGTATAGAGATATCGATGGGTCAGCTCAAAGAGCATCTGTGCTCTGCACTCATGGCAGCCAGGCACTTAGCTTTTAAAGTTCAAACCCTCAAAAACATGGATGTAGTGGGTCTATCATGTTAATAGCTGCAAAATGGAAAGGATTTCAAGCACGTCAGAAGGTCCTCTCTTTCCTCAAGGTATGAGATCATAAGAGGAGTCCAAATACGAACATGGATTTCACAAGCAGACAAAAAGGAACCCAAAAGCCAACCCCAGACAGCTCTCGTGTCAGAGCTATGTACAAATACTGGTACGTTTGTTCTACAGGTAGGGAAACCACAGCAATACCTGGTAACTCAGCTGCTCAGTGCCATTCAAAATAAATCAAGAGTTAAGAAAGAGTAAAGACAGTTTCTCCCATCTTTGTCTCATCTTAACCATATTGGTGCTTCCTCCAAACTCCATTAACTTTTAATCCCATACAGATCTCATTTTACAAGTCCCATCCATTTTAATCTGTTGTTTCTTCTGTTTCTTTCTCTGATATTGTAGCAACTTTGAAGTTCTAATTTGAGTATTTGGAAATCTGTCAGTAATACTATTTGGTTAGGCTTGTGGACAGGAGAAACTCTTATGATTACTGGTCTAGAGCTACAAAAAGTATTTACAACCAAAAATTAGTGTGCAAACACATTCTAGATTTCAGATTTCGCTGCAAACATGAGACACAGATTGTGGAGTTCGGAAGACTCTCTGCATTTAAAAACCATTTTGGTTTTCAAATTTTCACAGCTCTGCTCAGACAAGCTTCCACCGCACACGCAACAAGTATGGCCTTCAGAGTTCACTCCAGTGGTGGCCAAACTCGTTATGTGGAGCTTCAGGACCATTTTTCTCAGTCAAGACAGGTGTCACACCACAGCCAATGCTCCACAACCACTGTGGCAAAGCCAACAGTGCCAGCCCAGCTCCACATCCCAAGGCACAAGGAAGGACACAACAGACAGATGCCCACAGCAATGCTCCCGAGCTCTGGCTCCATCCTCCCCTCTCCTCACATTTTTTATCATCCTCTCTAGTCCCACACATACCCAGAACACTGCATCACAGCAGCACTTACAGTCACAAACACCACTGTCCTGTGTCCACACTATTTTAATTTCTTTTTCACCACAGGCAGGGGAACACTGTGCCTCGTTCCATGCCCTAATCATGAATTGCCTCCTGCTCCGTGGCCCTTTTCCCCACCCACATCACAAAGTTGCCAGCACCAAAACCTAAGCTGGGTATTCTTTTCTTATGAACATTTACCAATTCAGCAATAATTTGGAAGAAGGAGCCTCTCTACAGGATAAGTTCTTGTACTAATACTGTTCACTCAGTCTTTACACTAAGCTCAGAATCCAGAGGCTTGGTTGATGGCCACTTTCATAAGCTGAAGAATAAACATAGTGTAAGACAGACCCGGTCTCCCAGAGCAGGGTGAGGAGTTCACAGCTGTTACAGACACTGATTTTTGCCAGCAAAATCATTTCAGTCAAGAGGGGAAATAGGAAAGAGAAAAAAGGTACCCTGTGCCCCACTGCCCTCCTATTGCCGCCTCCTCGGCATGCCAGGAGGGATGCTCTCCCCTGCCTTGCAGTAGCTTTACAGCTGCTGCCCTTGAGAAGAAACTCCCTGTACTCGATAGACCCGGAGACAGATAGGAACGGGAGCCTTCCCAGATCTCAGACAGGAAAGAAACATCACAGACTACATTTTTCATGGCCTTGATTACGAGCTATAAATTTTGCCTTTCCTGCCTATAAGAAAAAAAACCTTCTAACGTTTAACTCCTCTCCCGCCAGCCCCAGGCTCTGCGCTCTGTTCAGCAATGCTTGCAAGTTCCACACCTATCGGGAAGCCTTCCAACACCCACACCAGCTTTTCTTGAAGCTCATCTCAGAAGGTTTCAGTCTCCACAACTCTACCTCCTGGCAGGTGGAAGAAGCGTATCAGATTCTGGGATCACAGAACTCCTTGTCCACTCCCATTTGCCCCTGAGCTACCACAAAACACCATGAGGCTGTGGCAGCTCCAAGTCTAACGCCTCTGCTAAGCGGAGCTAGCAGGGCACAGAGGAGATGGAAAATAAGGGCTTCGTATCACGTAGCCACAAGTGATTCACTAGATTACAGGGAAATTCTGTGCAGTCCTTTCTCAACTGGAACGACAGCTCTAACACCGGTCCTGAAGAGGTCTGCATAGGAATTCAAGAGGTATTTCTTGCCAAAAAGGCAAAAGCAGTGTTTTCTTTCCCACCACAATCATTTCCAAAGAATGAGTAGAAGGGAATCTCAACAATTAAGGAAAATAAGGAGAACCTCAGTTATGAAAAGAGGTTAAATGACTGATTTCTTAGGAAATTAGACAGGAACATGCACAAAACTATTGGTACTTTGCCAAATGCATACTTAAGACCATCAATAGCATAATCTTTACAGAAGGTGATTCCCTCTCCTCCAGTGTCCACACAATAGCTTTCAGGCTTGCTCACAGAGACTAAATTAAGCCAGCTTAATTTAATTTTCTCAGGTTTGCTTGTTAAGTAACAACATGGGCACATAAATCTCAGCTTTGAATCAGGGTAAAATGTATGTAAACTGCAAGTAAAGGTAAGGTAAGCTTCTAACACCCAGTCTATTTATAAATAACATGCTGACGAGTTCCAGCAAATGATCTGCTCCTCATTTGGAAAGAACTGGTTCAATACCATGGGCTGGGAGGGGGGAGCGGGGTCAGGATGGCTTTTGCTGGGATGCATGTAAAGTCACTAAGGGAATAGCTCTCCTTGTTGTACTTTCTTTTAATTGGAGATGCCAATCATTATTTTTCTTTGCTCTCCTAATTATTCTTTTTTGCTTGGTTCTGGTTGTTTTCATAACTCTCCCACTCTCCCATTGCTTATACTGCCCTGTGTTTGACTCCACTTCTCATGTAACCGCATTGGTTTCTGCTGTTGTTTTAGCTTAATTGGCTTTACTGGAATGAATGCTGATTGTTGCTCTCCCAAATGCATCTTAACTGCTTCCCACCATGCATTTCCCAGGCATCAGAAACTTTCAGCCAATTTTCTTCCATTTGTCTCACATTCTTTTGGTGGCTGTTCTCCTGGAGTACAATGTTTCAGGACCAGTTTTATTCCGGCAGCACTGTAACTGTGCACATTATTTTCCAGCAGGACTGTTAACTTCAGCAGGAAACAGAAGACAAGTTTTCTGTCAGAAAGGTCTAAATGCACAGCAAGCCATAGGACAATGCTTGCTTATCACAATGAGAAACTCCAAATGCTGCAATATTACATTGAAGGTTTTGGCATTTGCTATTTTAATACAGAAGAGGAGGGGTAAACATGCAAGACATGCCATGTGGTAACTGAATGTGTCCCTTCATTTTCTTTATTTGAACCGTTTTATCCGATTGCTGTGGAATGACACAAGGAAATTTCAGTTTAGCTTTGAGTTGTTTTGTCTGCAGTTTTCAATTGTGCCACATTCTAAGTTTTAATAACAAATAAATTCCACATTTTGATAATAAAGCAGATGTCTTGATGGCATCCAAGACAGCGGAAAAAAACCCACAGACCCAAGTATTTTGATTCATTTCTGCGGCACATCATTCATCTGAGGGAGAGCACCACCAATCTAATCCACATCAGCAAACCAAAGCCAGTGGCAGAAGGAAACCACAACCTTATTCTCCAAGAGGAGTCTTGAAAGGCCTTCTGCTGTTACTCAAGCTCATTTAGGACTTAAAAGTCTCAGGACTCAGCCACATGGTAACGTTTGGAACTGCAGAAGAGAGTTTGAGGACTTAAAACTCTTTTTGCACTACATGAACTGTTCCTGCTTCTCATTCAGCTGGTCCAACTCCAGTAAAAAACCGCCCTCTGGCAGTGCTGGGGATGCGAGTATACAATGTAGCCAGGAAAAAAAAAAAAAAAAGATAATTAAAATCTCCATTTGAAACCTCATACTGCTACCAGGAGACCATTTTTCTGGTTCTACCACTTTCTCTTTACCATCCTTGAGAAATATAACCTAAACCGGGAAATATAAAAGCTCTTAAACTTTTTTGGTTTCATCAGGACAAATGTAAACAAAAGAAACGGAACACAGCCCACTGTTTACAGCACAGCATTTCCTTTTCATCGCCTTTGCCCAGGCTGTGGAGCCTCTTCCTACTACAAACCAGAGTGGTTTCTGTGTACAGAGGGAAGACGGCACACTTCTTCCTCTCCCCATTATGTTTACCAACATGCCTAAAGGGTATCTTTAAAGAAAATGTGCCAATGTTCGACCTCTGGAAAGCAAACAAAAATCACCATCCAAGTCCATGGATCAATATGACAACATCGTCTGCCTCTTGAAAAACCTCTCCCACAGGTAATTTCAGGTTTGTACTACTCTATTTTTGAGTGAGGTCTTCAAGTAACCAGATGTTATGTTATGTAATGTTAACATTAAACTAGTCTTCCCTGAATGCAAACATTGCAGGCAAGCCTGGACTGCCAGGCTGGATGTTTTTGTGTGTGTGCTGAGCAGGAATGAATCACTTCTGGGAACTTCACTGACAGAAATCTTTCAAACCACTGGCAACAAGCTCAGCACCTTTTATTCATGAAGTGTGATGTGCTGCAGCAGCTGTCCAGGTCTCGCAAGCCCAGCAAGTCATCTCAGTGACACAGCCTCAGCACTGTTTCCAGCCTTCACAGTACTCAGAGGCATCTCAGCATCCAGGGAAGCTATTGACTTCCAAAAGCTACAAGCAGCTACAATATCTTACGCTTTTGAAGGTTTGATGTTTTTTTCTCTGTCCTCAACCAGTTCCAGCCAAGTCTTTAATGCCTATCTTCTGGGAAATAAGTATTCTGCTCCTTTAATACATCACCTCTTTAAATTCATGGAGTCTGTGGTTTGGTGATAGTTGTCTGACAGCAGTGGATAGCCCAGAGATCAAAATTAACACTATTTTTCAGTAGGAGGAGGGAAATGGAGCACAAATTACTTGACAGGTCATTCTGCATAGAAAACTCAACCTTTTACCAGTGAGTTAAAAGTTAACTGAGGAACTCTCCTGCTCTCAATGGAGATCAGAGTGATCAGGTCCTATCGCCAAGACCATTGTTTCGCACTATCTCACAGGCAATACATACAGCCATGAAGGAGGATTGAAGTCCCCAGGCAGCATTCCTTGCTTGGCTTGCTGATCCCCTTCCCAAAATATGTAAAGGTGCTTGAGATCCCTTGGACCTGACTACCTCACTTAGGTTTCCTGCGATTCCTGGCTGGTAAGGTGCAGAGTCTTCAAATCAGACATGAGCGAGAGGAAGTACTTTTTTTCTGCTCTACTTTCTTTCCTCGTTTGTTTATTGCCAGGTAACATGTACCAAACCATACATTTGGAGTATACAGCCTCACTTAAAAACAAAACCATAACTGAATTACAGTGCAAATTCTCTATGGTTCATGTAATGTGTACTATCATATGGACCTCTCTTTAATTCTTAATGTTACTCATCATGCCAATAATTTTTGTTTAATGATTTCATTCCAAATTGTCACCTGCCTTCGTGTGCTACAGGTACCCTTTTCTTTTTGAAAGCCAACAGAAGTACTAAGCTAAAAAACATGTCGTGAACCCAGAGGACTCCGAAAACAGCCAGATTCTGAGATGAGGCAACATCTTGACACAAAAGCATGCAGAACTGAGAAAAAGCACCAGGCAATCTTGTTTATATGATGCAAGGAAGCACAAAAAGAACTGCTTTATAGGAGGAGATACAGGGTCAAGTTAAATTACTCCTTACAACTCTCTTATCAGACAATTAGGAGAGGCATGACATCGTATTTCTGGAAACACGGGTTGAAGTCCAACTCACTCAGACATTTGGCTGGAAAATACCTGACCTTTACTGGACTTTATTCTTTTGTTACTGTGATGACAAACTTTCTGACTGATTGAAAAGTAACGAGAACTGTGGAAAGCAAACTACTGGGCATGAAAAGCTAAGGTGGATCCTGATACTAAAAAAAAAAACCCACCAAACAAACCAAAACAAAAAAAAAAAAGCCACACCAAAAAAAGCTGAGAGTCATGCATGGCAGTTCTTCTAAGCTCACAAAACTTTTGATGGCATTCAGACCTTACTCATAACTCCAAACCGCCTGTGTAATTTGAAGTTACAAAATTACAGTACTTTTGTTTAAACTGTGTATTACTGAATGCAGTTCTAAAGCAAAGGGCAATAATAAGAAAAGCCCAAAAGACATTTTGTATTAGATGTAATTAAGTCAGGTCCCTGTTGAAAAATACAATTTTTTTGACCACTCCGGTGGCCAAAATATGATAGGAATGATGCTTGAGTGAACAGGAGAAAATCCCCTTGGCAGAAAGGATCCGTAGAAGGCATGTTTCTGAACATAGCCAAAGTGATCTTGGGTCAGTAACAACTATATGTCACTGCAACAAGTGTGAGAAGTAATTGCTGGCTCAGCCCCAGAATCTGGAAACACGAGAGCAGGTTTATAGCTCCCACAAGCCCCTCAAAAGAGGCCGTGCCACCAGTGCACTCGCAGGTTTTGAGCTACACGAACACTGGCTGGAATACTAAAATAGTTTTTTTAAAAAATAATAAAACTTCATGTACATTAGGCATTTTCCTTCTCAAAATATATCACAACTCTATATTACAAGTACAAAAAGCAGAGAGAATTTCAGAGAGTAGTAACCTGGGGGCTTACAGCACATTGCATACAACAATGTTACTCCCATGTGTACCCTAAGATTTTGCAAAACTCCCTCTCTCCTTTAAAGCTCCACAAGATATTTAAAGAGTCATAAATTCTTCTCCTGCAGTTGTTTTTAACTTCTGTAGTGTTTTTGTGTGACAAACCACTGGAAATGCTTTAAATTGCATCCCCATTTCTAATGCCTCAAATGGATTTTTAAAGCATCTCAACTGTCACAACAGGAGTCTGACGAATGCAGATCATCTCTGGCCACAGACCATGCGCTTCCCCAAGAGAGATTTTTCCTCTGAGAAATGCGAAGCTAATGCCAAGAAAAAACATGGCTCTACTCCTTCTTTCTCCTGTTTCTCCAAGTCATATAAAACTCATAGCATAATTATATCATGTTTCTGTTCTTTGAGAAAAGAGGGTAAATGCAATTATATTGGAATTATCCCAGACAAGAGAAAACCTGAACTACTAGAACTACGTGTTTCACAACAGGACTATAAAAGCCAACCTCTTTTCCAGATACCATTAATCATATCTAAGAGACAAGTAGCCAGAGCAACTGAGAGCAACGGCAGGAAAGTGAATTCACATTTATACAGGATCTGTTAAAACACGTACACCTGACAGATTACTTCGTTGACAACTTCATTGTTTTCTATCAATAAGTAGTTGGGTAACAGGTATCAAATTCAGACATAAACTGTATCTTACAAGGGCCAAAGTATCAAAATCAGCTGTGCCAACTACGTTAATGAAAATTACGTCAAACACCAGAAGTTGTGTTACCACAGGAGCAGGACCACAGACTCCACTCATTTGTCAGTCTCTGGCTGTGCAAAGGCACTCCATGATCACTACATGCCAAGAGGGGAGACAGCATGGATGCAGCAGGAAGCGATAGGCAGGGGGTATATGATAAACTATGCGTATGTCAGTAGGGAAACAATTCCATTTAAAAAAAAAAACAAAAAAACCCAAAAAACAAAACATGTTGCTACTAAATGATATTTCACTTGCACGCTCACCTCCAAGTCTAACAAAGAAATGGATGCATTTTGTCCAAAGCCTGAGTGGCACTAAAATCAAGATTACTTTCACCCCTTTTTTCTCCATCTCAGAATCAAGCTCTGTTGGGTCCATGAAAAGCCAGCTGAAGGATTAATCCCAACGTGATCTATACTGGTGAAATTATCTTCCTCATCTGCGATATAAATCCTTAATCTGTTTTGCAGGAAGAGTACTGTTTTAGCTCATATTTTATGGCTGGACTGAACGAGATAGAGGGAGGTCAAATGGGTTGCCCAAAGTTGGAAGAGGCCCCAGAGCTCATTTTGGATGGAAGTGTGGGAACCTGCTGGCTGCCTATTATTGACTCTGCCCACTACATAATACTGCCTTCTTGGTGCTTGGTCTTTTAACTACCAGCTGTTCTTTGATGAGCTCTCATGGTTGAATGAGAGAAACATATTGACAGCTCTCTATTACACCAGCCAGGAAAGAACCAGAGAATTGAGCTCCCACGTCAAGTCTCACGGAGCAAGAGACACAGCCCAAATCGTAAGAGCTTGTAGCTTTCTGTCCTTGCTAATTGCTAAAAAAATAAAACTAACAAGCAATATTCTGTTTCTAATGAAGCCTTTGAGAATTCTGTATCATTTACAGACGTTAATTAAGTGTTACATGTCTTCTGCAGTCAAGCAAGCATACTTCATTGTGTTTTCAGAGACAGCCACTGAAACGCTCACAGCCAAGGAGTTGGTTTTTACTTTAGTGGTTAAACAAAACAATTTCCACATGGGTAACAGAAGGCAAAGTGACCCCACTGTCTAACCACCCCATTCAGAGAATGGAGGATGGACAGGTGGTCAGTATGTTCATGGCACATTTCTGGACTGGGGATATTGGAACCATTTTCAGCCAGACTCAAAACCCTCCTACCCCACAACACACAAACCATCATAAAAGCATGGAGGTAAGCAGTGGGAAGGCCAGGCCAAGTATCAGAGCAAAGAATGTTAATTTGAATCAACAGTCTGCCTGACTATCAGGAAGGAAAATACTGCTGTGTATTTCTCTGTCTTGACTGGACGGTGTATCTCACGATAGAAAAGTTCAACAATTTTCTTCCATCTCAAAACAAAAGGAAACTAAAGGCTGCTTCTTCAATTACACCTTGAGAAATCAGTGCAGTGGTAAAAAATATTAAGGTTTTCTTAACTGGCAAAAGCTGAGATAAATTCATAGAAAAATGATCTTCAGTAATGCTGACAAGAATCAAGCATCTTCACACTGTCATCAAATATAACAGTGCAGCTATGTTCTACTGCCACAATGCACGCAAACCACAGATGCCAAAGTACACATGCTGATGACCTAAGGCACATTTTACACCCAAATGTCTAAAGATAAAATGCAGTTTCATATGATGATAGGAGGATAACCAAACCACTTTTTTCCCCCCATTTAAACAGCTTTGCTATTTTTCTTGCAATTTAGGATGAGTTCATAATTCAAATTTCACTCTAAAAGCAACAGTCATAGGGGCACTAATGGAAAAGGTACATGCAAGCACGTGGCACCTGAGACAACCTCAGCTTTGGTCTGCAGGCACTGCTGTAATGCACAATAAAATCAGTCATAAGCAATAACCATTTACTGCCATAGATAAGGCAGGGGAAACAAACACTCCTTGTTTAAGCAACAAAATGTTGGCCTAGATGTGTTCATCCCACGTTTAATTCTCAGACAATTTCCCTGACAGAAAGATCTCTGGGTTATATTATTGGATACGTTATGAGACAATTGATATTTGGCCTTTACACAAGCTTGTTTAAGCAAGCAAACAGCGTGGTGAATTTTCAAAGGGAACAGCAGCGCTGCTGCTCACATCCCCCACCGAGAGCCAGCCCCAGCCGGGGCTCACTGTACGGTGCAAAAACCTCACTTACGTCCTGAGTTCTGTGCTGGGCTTGGAGTAAATCTGGTTTCCATCCTCTTCACAGCTTGAAATCTCTAGGTTTCCATACCTGAAAAAGGAGATGGGTGTTCAGAGGAACCTCTATCGAACAAAGGGAAATCCCAAATACCAAAATTCATATACAATTATCATAAACAACCAGAAAGCATTTCTAGCTCAAACTACAAATACGGAAGCTAACAGCTGGGCAAGATTAAGGAGCCTGAAAATCATTTCATTTAGGAGGGAAAGAAATTCTAAAGAGAAGCCAGTATCTTTCAACCTAATTTGTTAATTTATATGAAGCAGCCTGCACACAGGAGGAATCAACCCAGCTCCAAGACCTCTGTTCATGCCTTTCTTCACTCCATCCTTTCCCAGAGCATTTCCCCAAGTGTTTCTCCGATACAGCTTCTGTTTCTTTAGCATCTGCCATTCCTTCTAACTCCAAGCGTGATTTCACACAAAGTTTTCCAGGTGGCAAGTGCCTGCTTGTGCCAAAACTACTGAAGCAGTTGTCACGAGTGGAAATGGCCCATGGTGCTGTGAAGGTGCCACTGGGAAAGAGGAAACCATGGGCACAACGCCAACAGTGCAAAGCAAAATCTCTTACCTACTGTAGGCAGTGCTTGTGCCTTGAAGGCAGGATTATGCACTTCCTTTTCAGTGGGAGCGCCCATTGTTTCAGACATATAGCTCCATAAAGGATTTCATGGTTCCTTACAGGCAGCTTTAACAAAGGCAGACAATTAGGCACAGTCTAGAATAAGACAAACTGATTTTACACATTCTGTGCTCAACTAATTGTGTCAGGCACCTGCAATTATTCTGAACAGTTAGGGGAACAAGTGCAGCTTTAAGTGTTTGTGCTACAACACCCTAGGAGCATCAGATCAAGTATAGCAGGCTGTCACTGTCCAGAAGGTTCACGTCAGAACTGTAACAAATCCATCCAGATTATTTCAAGGGATAAAAATAAGAGGTGGTAGTTTTATGCTCTTCTAAAGTATCAGTCTAAGGCTTCATATGTAAGAATCCCAGAGCTGTACAGAAACAAGCATCATGGAATTCCAGCTCGCTCTCACCAGCAGATCTGCTAGCTGGTCAAGAACCATCCACCACCGCTCATACTGATAATCTGCCCTAGCATGGCTCACAACCTCAGAACCCCACAATCAAACAAGAACTTTAGTGTCAACAGTCTTTTATGACCAGAGCTTAATGTTGGACAAATCCACTGTGGACAGGGAAGCTGAGGCAGAGAGATATCAAGGGTATGCATGCACAGCAAGGGACACCCAGACTAATAACGACAAACAAGCAACCCCTCTGACAGAGGCAGCGCAGCCACAGCCCTAAGGAGGTCAGCTTAGGCTTACTTAGCCTTGAGAGTACAACACTAACACCTCCTGCAGTATCTGGAACGGCTCATTTAAAACCAGATCTTGCATCTCCAACTACATTGCAGGTAGTCATAACAAAAATTATTTGCTCCAGTTGTTACTTCGTATCTGTGACAAGCTGAGAACAAAACCATGACTGCCTGAGCCCCGGAGCTTAGTCTGACCAACACACTTGTCCCTCATTCAACCCAGGTCCCCACACCAGCAGTGGAGACTTCAGAAATCTCAGCACTTGATCTTTTTGTCCAGAACAAAAAAAAAAGGTGTAACACATGCATAAAAACTTGCAAACAGGTTTTAAAGGGTCCAAATTTTTCTCTGTCATTCTGAAACAATCCCGCTTGGTCCTATGAGGCAGCAGAAGTGTTAAGAGTGGGTTTTAAGGGCTTCTTAAAGCAGAAAGGGTCCTTAGGAAACTGAGGTACATACAGGATAACCCATTTTGCCGTTGAAGTTTCACAGAGCTAATCCAAAATCTAACAAAAAGTATGCTTAGCTAAACTGACAGTGGGGTAAGAATCCAGGTCTAAACATGCCAAGTAACATCTCAGTCCCTCGGTGGTCACAGTCAATCACACCAGGAGTATTCACAGAGGAACCACTGCTTGCTACAAGAATGGCTGTCAATCTTGTTCAGAAATTTTTGGTCTATCAGTGGCCTCTGTGCTTTCTCCTATATTCTCCCAAGAAATTTCACACCCTATCCATGCTCCTTTTATTGGGATCAGCACTACTGAAGCTGTAAAACTGAACAGATACCTTCTTTCCAACTCTCAGCTATGCCCAAATTCACCACTTAATCCTACCTGGTCTCTCTCAGCTCTCAGTCATATCCTAAACGCTCATTACCAGCCTTTGCAATTCAAAGTGAATACAATTAACTATTTCAGATACTTCCCACTGCTTTACTGCAAGGACGGAATAAATCAGAGGAGCCCTAAGAACAATTCTTCCAACACTTTGCTAAGCTAAAGTGTAGAGATTAACCTATTTTTATTAGAGTTAACTCTATTGGTTTCAATATTTGCTCCTGCAGACCTGTAAATTGTTCTGCATTTCCAAATACTGTAATACTAGGAAACATCTCGACTTACTAAGAAGACAGAAAAAGAGCATTAGGGGAGTATTTAGAGAACCATGTTGACACCTCAGTGGAGATTGCCCAGGACAGAACAGAGACATGCTGCTGATTCAATGTTCATTCCATGCTATGATGGCTGCCCCCATCCTGGTGGTACAGGGAGAGTACCCACTCCCTTGTGAGAGTATTCACTCCCCACTGCCATTTGCTAGGGAAGATGGCTAAAACACATCTTGACCAACAGACCAAAGACATATTTCTCCCTGCTGGGAGAAATATGCCAAGAAAGCTTCAGGTTTTGAATAAAAATTAAATTTTTATAATAATAATTTTTCAAAACTTGTCATTAATTCTTAGAACATAATTTATTGAGATGACTCACAATGCCATTGTCCTAGTATTGTATTAAATATAAAATCTGTACTTGCAGAACATTAGGCATTTGCATTTAAATCCCACTAGAGAAATACATGCTGATTTTTATAATAGAAATCCATAACACAGTAATAAAGAGCAGGCAATTTTCTGTACAAAACTGGAGAAGTATATAACGCTTCGTTATACTGCCAGATGTAAACCTCTGTCTATCTCTCAACACAAGATCTCTGCATGAATAACAAGTCATTAAATACGGGTTAGGAGGAGTTAATGATACATCTGATGTAAAGAACAGCGTTTCTGCAGACTTCCACTGCTCTGTTCTCACCAGCTCCTGGACAAAGAGCCATTCACTACCCAGCCTTGTATGAATGCTTTGCATACAAAAAGAGACACGAGAAACAAAGGGATCCTGTAGCCCACAGAACTTTTCAGCCTTGCTTGGCATTTGGAAAGTTATAGACTCCACTCAAAGGGACTGACTAAGCAAATGAGACCAGAATGTAATGGGTAGTACTGAATATTGAAATACTGAAAAACAGACTAGCAAATGCACCCCTGCATCTCTCTTAAGAAGGGAAGGGGAGAAGAGGGAGGAAAATACTCCTTGAATAGCTAGAAAATAATAAGGAAAGGCAGTTCTCCATGAAAGCCCCCCCAAAAGCCCTCAAGAAGGCTTGTAAGTATTGAAACAAGCAACCTGGAAGCACAGATACTCAGCAAGAATCATAAGGTGTTTTGAATTACACACGGAATCACGGACATGAAATTGCTGCTTTGGACAGACAAATCACCTGGTATGTAGGAAAACAACAGAGGAAAGAATAGAGGCTACAGCAACAACCGTGAGTCAAATGCCGTAAAAAGATACTGTCCCAAAACACATGGCTCTGCTACCAAATGTTCCATGCTTTTAATGTCCTCTTGTCAACTTCATTTTCCTCTCCATTTACTACCCTCTATCCAGCCATCCTCCAGCAGCAGGAACCAACAGAAAATGTAAAACTAACTTGTTATTTGCTGTCATTATCCAGCTCTAGCTCTCCCACCAAACAGCATCAATTCTTCTCCTTAAGCTCCTCAAGACAGGGACCAATCAATTGCTACCTCATCCGTGACCATGCCAAGCACAGCACGGCCATGCTTTTAAGTTCCATTGCAAGGAACACAATTACCAGGACAAAATAAAATACGTAAGACAGGAACTTGGCCTGCTTCTGCTCTCATCTGGACAGCTAAACATCTTTGGCTTCCGTTACACACACGAGCAGTTAATTCCACAGCACACCCAGCAATGCTGGGAATCCCAAAGGATCTCTGCGGAAGCATCGTGCTGCATCCTCACACCCAGGGGCAGGAGGAGCTGGTCTCCTTTTCCTCTCTCCAGGAACTTTCATCCAGAGTTTTCACATCCAAAGGGCAACAAGATTCTTTTTCTTTTAAATCTCCCTACCCACTTCTATCAAACAAAAAGAAAATATCAGTACTTATAGTGTTAAAGACTTGGCAGGTTTTCAAAGCTGTCTGGTGCATTTAGATGCCAGACTTCCATGAATACTAAAGGGATGTGGATGTCCAATTACTCTTCAAGAGCTTTGAAAATACAAGTCATCCCACTCACTTTTCAACATACCAGCTTATGCCCAAGATTATGTTTAGTTTGATTCCTACTCTATGTTAAAAGAAAACCTTTATAGGCTGAATCCAGCTAAAAGAATGAAAAGGGCTCAGTCTCAAATTTAATCAGAAGCAAAAGCTTAATTTAAAGTCGGGGGAGGAAAGAAAAAAAAAAAACCAAACCAAAAAGAGAACAGATTTATTCACTATCTCCAAAAAGTGTTACAAGTTGCTCAGAGAACAAACAGCACATCCCTGGTGTTACTACAGACAGGAGTTATCAAAGGGCCCAACGTAAAATCCATTACAATAAGTAGCACAGCACTAAAAATCCGATCAGTATCTTCTGACTGAAACACAGGGAACCGCATCTGCCATAAAATATTCTGAATTGTACATTAACAATTTAAACCTTTTCATATGCCTTGTTCAACACTTCCTGTGACCCCACTCACTGCACTGGATGTATCATAGCGCAGAAACTACCCTGAGCTGCGCTCCTCTCTGCCCCGTTGGTTTGTGCATGGCCCCAATGACCATACTGCTGGTGACGGTGACCGTGGGAGTCACACTGCGAGGACCAGCACCATGCAGCTGGGCGATTCCTGCCATGCAATGACCGAGGCCAGGCGTGCCTGGCTTGGGGAGAACTTCCTCCTGCTTTCTGCCAGCACGTGAGGAGGAGTGACGTCAGCGTAAGCAACGCATGTGTCCCTTTAGTCCATCCCACCATGCTGGGAGAGAGAAACCCACCGACTCCTCTGCAGCCACACAGGAGATGAAGATTGCAGCGCGCAGCTCAGGAGCTGCCGAGGGCTGCAGAGCCCCACGGGGCAGCTCACACCTTATTTCAACAGAGTAAGACCCAAGCCGGGAAGAAGGCTTTGCCCAGAAGACTTCACAAAACCTCACCACAGCACACAGGCTTATTTAACAAAAGCACACATGACTCTGAATTATTCAAACCTTTTAAAGGTCATGGGGTTATGTTTTTTTCTTCCCTAACACTTTAGTTTTGCTTAAGTACAGCATCTGCTTTTTTTATCTGCCTCTGTCACTCAGGGAAAAGCATCTCATCTTTTTTGGACAGAATAAATGTTTCATGCTTCAGATTCAGTTAAACACTTGCACTGCTTGGACAGGACACTGCAGACAACATCAAATGACCAGCAGGTATCCCCGCACACTTAGGGTGCAATAAATCCAAATTTCCAAGGACACTTTCCCAAGAGTCCCAGGACTCTCTTGGTCTAATCTGGATTTACGTATATCTAACGCACAGAGGATTCTGCAGCACTCCCTCTGAGGGGTGTATCCAACAGCAAATCCAACATAAACAGAATGCATGGGACTTGAGGGTGATCCAGCTTCCACACATAAATTTCAAAGGAAGTTGGTCACTGTTTATGTTCCTACAAAAAATAATACACTACAACTAGGAAATGCAGATGCTGCTTCCTCCTAGTCTATATCAAGTTGGAAGGGCCTTTTTCAATCTGGCCACATCGCTGTTCTCCCTTGGACCAAACAGCAAGAGCTGAGTATTGCTACTCATGATCCTTCCCTTACTCCACTACTCCACAGACCTGCTCTGTCACCCAGAATAAGGAACGAGGCTCAAGCTTTTCAACGAAACCAAAAATCACAACCAATGCCAAAATCTTACTTGGTTTCTTTCTTTTTTTTTTTTTTTTGTTTTTCTTCTTGGTTTTGTGTTTTTTGGGGGTTTTTTTGTTTGTTTGTTTGCTTTTTTTTAAGAGACTGCCCTTTTCATTATTTTTTTTGATTCACTGGAAAACAAAATACAAGTACTTACAAAGCACAGGTTATGCACTGACACCCACTTTGGTCTCCATACCGTTATTATTAACAAGTATCACTAACAAGGAAGTTGCAGACTCTTTGCTACTTATTCTGAACTAATGCAGAGAAGAAAACTAAGCTGCTTAAATCTAAGATGCTTAAATTCAATTACTATCCATTTCTTTTTAATTTTTCATTATAACGTCTGTTTTTCTTCACAAGTCCATATTCCGCAGCTGCATGTAAATCATTCCAATTTTCATAGCTTAAGTTTCATCTATATTTTGTCCCAAGCCATAAAATTCTAGATCATCGGTTATATTCAAAAAGCCAAGAGAAACATCCACTACACTCCTATGATTTGTGAGAGGGGAAGGAAGTGGTGACCTCCTAGGATTTCCTGTGGATTCTATCATTTGTTATAAAAGGCTGGGGATAATGTTGACAAGGCCCGGCAGCCTGTTACAATGTGCTTTCAGAAGTACACAAGCCAGCAAGACCAGAACTGGGCTCAGAAAATAAAGTTCTGTTCTATGAAGACTTTCCCCCCCCATGCTTTCTTGCCCTTTTCTGACATTTTCACCTCTTTAAAGCAGCAGCAGAGGAGGAGGCTGGGGCCAGCTTCCTTACAAATCATGTATGCTCTGGACTTGCTGCTGCTCTGAACAACTGGGTTACCCAAACTTACCTGAGATGTTGCAATAAATACCACTTAGGCTATTTGTTTGAAGCAAAACTGCAGTAGCCAGGCTTCCCTTATTCTCCCCTCACACCCTCAAAGCCAGCCACAAGAGAATGTCCACCCTTAAAGTAGGGTTTCTACCATGCCAGCACATTACCAAAAACCAACGGGACAGGAACTCAGTCTCTCCAAGACCACAAGGACACAGTAGCGCCCAAGTCTGGCCCAAGATCCTTCCCCTCAACCAGCAGCCAACCATGCAGTGAATAACAAGCACCTCATCTTTAGAAGATGACACCTGTTTTCCTGTTCATTCCTACTTGAATGCTCAAATGAAATCCCTTACAAACCGGCTATGCACACATTGCAAAGCAGAGTTAGCCCTGTCTGCTCAGTTTCTTTTCCAACCAAGGCTGGTTTTTCCCTCCTCTGATACACTCCTGAGAAAATTCAAGAGACTCAGAAGGCAGACTTGCCACTTCTTTTGTGCTGCAATCCAACTGCAATATTACTGATCTAATTCCCAGACACAAAAAATATTAAGAACTTAGTTGTAGAGTTAACTGAACTAAATTGCACCAGACACACAATTTATAGAAATCTTTACTACATGGAGCTGGCATTTTCACAGGAGCCCACAAGAGTTTAGACATCTCGTGACCAATGGTTCTCAGAAAACAAGTACATACTTTTTTTCAGGTTGTTTTTAAAATCCTATAATTAATACTTACACTAAACAAAACAATACAGAAACAGAAACTAAAGCCCAGGATGATGAACTTCATTAAGATCTTGAGTTCTTCCCCCTCTCAAATCCCTGATCTTTGAGTACCTGATTTTAGAACCTCAGTTTCGCTAATTTTGTATGTTTCTATTTTTAGACTGCTATGATCCTTTTCACTAAGGGAAAATATGGGAAGAAAACAGAACTGTGGCTAAAGGACTCTACAAACTTCAGTGTGAAAGCAAGGATCCCAAAAGACTTTTTGATCATCCTTCTAACAGCACAGCCTAACAGAGTCTGAACATCTTAAAGGCTAGTGATGAAACACCACAAAACAATCCAAACCCTAACAAGGCTAATGGATGGTAGGATGGACTGCTGTTCAATGGATTACCCCTTTAGCCCAACCTCAAGTTTAAAATGCTCCAGTCCTCAATTACTGAGAGATTTAATCATTTCAGTAGTCAC
>JAVJGJ010000030.1:4695633-4727371 GCA_035590215.1 Microhierax caerulescens
TACCCCTTTAGCCCAACCTCAAGTTTAAAATGCTCCAGTCCTCAATTACTGAGAGATTTAATCATTTCAGTAGTCACTGAAGGCTGGACTGACAATTTCAGAGAGCAATATCCTTTAAGTGCAAAGGGGGAAAAGCACAAGCAGGGACACAGCAGCTGAACGTCTCTTCCCATGCCCCAGTTCAGCCAGACCCCCAGCAGCACCCACAGCTTGGCTTCCTGGCCACAACCACCTGGAGCACCCACTGAATCCAGCCAGGTGGGATGGGCAAGAAGAAAAGATCCAGACACCTGCACATGAAAATCACCTGCCCCACACAAGGGTTAGACACATAGAGTCCCCTGCACAGAAGCACAGGTGAGGACAGAACAGTCCAACAGCTGCAAGACCCTTTTCCTAGTTGTGCCTGAGGCCTTTGCACCAACCAAAGTGCCAACCCACCAAAAAGGACCCAAGGCAGCCTCCGAGCATCAGTAACTTCTCTCCAAAACCAGCATGCAGCTTAACAGATTTAATAGCAGATTCCAAACTTGTTTGTCAGACACACAGAATCTTTTATAATTACACAAATTAAGTGCAATATATGAATTGCTCTTTGCATAACTGCTTTCTGCCTCCCAAGGACAGCAAAAACCAACTAGATAGGGACATGTAAAAATATGGATGTGTGAAAACCCAGGTTGAATTCCAAAACTGTCACTGTGAGCTAAACCCTCACTCTCTTTGGCTCAGTATGCTCTCTATAAGTATCTGCGTCTTAGTCTACGCCTCTCTCTGTTTTTCTTTATCATCTGTTCAAAGTAGAGGGTCTTCAGGGTGGGGCTGTTGCAAACAATTCTAGGCATGTTTGTACAGTGATTTGTAAAATGAGGTCACGGTCTCAGGTGGGACATTTATTTGCATGACCGAAGTACCTCAGTAATAGAGAAATAAGAATGGAAACCACTGAAAATGAAAATTATGTTGAACTGGGTGGGGACTGCACATAAAGATGCTTTTTGGGCATTTAAACAGGATATAAATGTACTGTAAGATGAAATAAGTTGTCTTAAGACAACTTAAGAAAATTTAATTGAGAAGCAAGATGTATATCATCAGGTTTAGAGCTGACTTTGACTGAGTGATTCACATTATTTGAGCTACTCACAACTTCTCACTGATTACAGAAAGAAAATTTCCCTAGGTACACGTCAATTAATACCTAAGAACCCCAAAAGAGCAGTCTGGCAACCCACCAACACAAAGCAACAAAAACTGCACTGTTAGGGGAATGATATTTAAAATAACCATACTGGGCAAAGCATCCTTGCAAAGGCTACTATTTTATTTATTCTAATTTTTTCTGTTAAAAATGTATCTTTATAAAAGTGAGTAAAGTAAATCATACATGACACATTACTGGCTGAAAGTGACATTGTATATGCATACAACTATTGGTTTCTCCTATAAATTCATGGCTCTTTGGCAACTCACACACTCATGAAGCAAGAGCTTCTCCTGACATACTGTCACTTGGCAAGTCAGCTCCTTTGTAAAGTTACTAGAATCCACATAAACTTGGTGTCCTTTCCTATTTTATTCTTCAAACATATGTATGTCCCCAAAACACAGAATCCAAAACCGAGGGTATAAAAAGAATTGCCCACTTAAAAGAAGAAATAAGTCAACATTTTTATGTTCTTGTGTATATGCACTGACAATTTTTCTTGCTTGAACTACACCAGAACTGGTATGGACTGAGAGGTAAACTCACAGTAGTTTGTATGGTCTGCTGCCCAGGATGACTGCTCTTTCCTCATCTGACTTCTTACCTCGTTGTGAAGCCACTGCACTTGAGCAAGCACAGCTATTACTACAATCCCAGCAGGCCTGGCAGCTAGGCATTTCACCATCGTAATTGAGCCACATAACCTTCCTACGAATCAAGTAGTATTGTACTCCTTTGCAGGTACAAAAGAAAAGCACAGATAAGGAACAAGGCATGTGTAAGTTATCTACCTAGTGGGAGAGCCAAAATTAAAACCTAGGAGTTCTTATGCTACTCCTCTGTTCTAATTACTCTATGCCAGAATAACTGTTCCCATACATCACTTGATTTTGAAAACACAACAAATACGACACTCCCAAAATAAGATCACCTCTGACCCAGTCATGTCTCAGATAGAATTCAGGGTGAGAAAGCTAGTTGTGCATTCTAAGCATTTATACGGAATAGCAGGCATGATTTAACAGTCTTACCATAAAAGCTATTCTTATAGCATCAAGCAGTTCTCATGTTGTCTGCAAAAGTCTACGACTGCATGTTCATGTGAAGTAACCGAAGGGGACAGTGAATACTTTCTTCTGTTTATACAATCCCTGTTTCAAATCAGCAGCCCCCAAACAGGACAGTTAAGTGAAAACATCAGCAAAACATAGGAATCTATTCTAGGTATGACTTTGCAGCCCACACATTCTTTTTTTTTTCGGGGGGTAGCAGGGGGCAAAAGCTGTACTTATTTTCTTGTGTCCATCCCAGTTCGGTTCCTTATCAGTCAGACATGGCACACTTTCCCTACCTGGTGACTATGCTTTAATGAGAGTTGGGATAAGGGCAGCATGCATTTACACATTTTATGCTTCTGCTGAAATTCTGAATCTTGTAGTATTCTTGACACCTGTCCATTGGGTTATTATACTCATCCACTAAAAGGAATGCAAGAAATTCCTGATGGCTTCCTTATGACATCCCCCTCTCATGTAAAAGATGGCTCATTTTCCATTATATATCAACTCTTACCGGTCAAGGAGAAGATCCAGTACTTCCTTAGCAGAAGCAAAGGCTTGGTAAGTTGACAGAAAAATACTGATGTAGGTAAAATCATTATCTCCAAAAGCTGTCACAAGGTTCTCCACCAGTTTCTCCAGAGTTCCAGATTTTATTGTCCTGATCTTGCATGTCTCATACTGGCTGACAGTATGTTCTGGAGGTAACTGGTCTTCTTCAACCTACAATATTGAAACAAAAACAAAGCGCAAAAATCAGACAGATGCCAGATCCCTGACACAGCTTCCACAATGAAACAGATTAAATTCCATCTTTTCACAGGAATAGTCCATCTTTAATTACTAACGATTTTGTCAGTTTTGGTTCTCCAAACACCAAGTGCTGTATCAAATAAAGGAGGCTTTTAGGAAGTTTATATTTGAGTTATTTTTCTAACATGCTCCACAAAGTATTTTGGAGTCTGACTGCTATCAAGTTATCGCACGATCCTATCATATATTATTATGTAAAAATAAATCCATTATCCCACAAAGAATGATATGACTGGAGGGAACAATAGTGGTAGTTCAGTATCTCAATTTCTGAATAAACATAAAAACGGACCACAACTTTAGCATTAGCACTTGTGATTCCCTTGCTGAAAAACTTGAAAAACTTGGGGCTGCCACACAGAACCCAAGGTCACGAGCATGTTTGGATGTGAACCATACGATACTTTTCTGAGGAAGGTGTCAAAGCCATCTTGCAAACACATCCTTATAACATTTCAAGTTTCTCTTACAGTTTCCATTTGACACAATATTTGTCTACAAATCTAGGGTTTGGTTTTGGGAGTGTGTGTGGTTTTTTAAACAGTATTTGGTTTTAATGCTTACAGCCTGCTTTAAGTCTGAAAGAACTAAAAAGTTCCTTTGAATTCTGCCACTCTTTAGAGGATGGTTCAACTAGTTTAAATACTTGTCAAATATATGTGATAAAAAAAAACTTAAAAAATGGGATTATCAATAAAAAACATAACAAGAGCAAGCTAACAAAAAAAATTCTCTCTACTGTTTGAGTTGGCTGCCCCTGGGAAGGAACATTCCCACCACCACCATCAGAAGGGTTGAACTCCACAGATGCAGCACGGGGAAGCGCACAGTTCCCCTTCCCTTGCTGCTGTGTAACAGGGACCGACCTGACTGATGTACATCCTCAGCTGGAGGAAAACATGCTGTGATGCACCTGCTCTTCTACCTTGATCACAATTACAGCATGTGCATAATCACTACTGTCACATAGCACCAGCGCTAATAAAACTCCAGCAACAAAAAAGTTATTTTCCCTGAGAGTAAGAAATAGCTTAAGCCCATATGAGTGGCTGCAACTGTGAGTGAAAAAAAACCACCTGTCTTCCCAAAGACCACGATGATTTATGTAAATAAACTATTGGAAGGTCATCTAAATGAATGAAATATCTTTTTGCAGTATAGTTACTTTTATTCACATTTCCTGAGTTTAGAAAGTATTTTCAGGCAAGTCTCGTACCTAGCTAGAATGAGTGGCATTACACAAAGGAAAAATCAGACTATCATGAAATATTTCAAGATTGTGAAAAAACAATCCTTTTAGGTGAGATTACATATATCAATAGAAAAATACTACAGGAAATAAAACTTGTACTGGGCCTGAACACCCAACAGCCCAGCTTAGTCTTTGCATCACCAATTCTCCTGGCAGTTTCAGGATAAAAACTAAGAAGTTCAACCTATTTTCATTGTAGCATTATACCACTGCAAATTCCCTCCCTACGCATCCAAGAGCAAGCTTTCAGCTGGGACCGCTGCGGTGGTTCTCTTCCAAATCCCAGCCTTCCCCTCTGGGTAACAGCTTCTGCTACAGCAGGGTAGCAGATAGTAACGGTGTTATCATCTGGTCAGGCTTCCCAGCCTTACAGCAGTATTTTATAGCAGCTCTTCTGGGTTTTGAATAGTGAGTATTTATGCAGAATGAGAGACTCCCCCTAAGCAACAGTAAAATCCATATTGTAGGTTTCTTCATGGTTCCTTGACAACACATCTCAAATTCACCCCGACAGAACACCACCAGGACTGAACACACAGCTCGGACACACGGCCAGTTTGACAACAAATTCTGCTCCAAAAACTGCCTCCTGAGCTATGAGTTAGAAGCAACAAGGCCAACAATATTCCGGCATTAAGATACCACCTTGGTACCGAACCGAGGACATGAAGACAGCGTGTTAATGACTTACAGTCACTACTGGCTCTGGCTTGGCATGCTGACAAAATGCAAAGAAAAAAAAATTCACCCAGTCATGAGTTAATTAGGAACAGATTACCCACCCTCTTAATATTTACATCACTATCTTCCATTGCTTTTGCATTATTTCTACTAGATACTCCTTTTTGTTTTAAACAATACAGATGCTTTAGTATTGTCCTAAAGCTCTGCTACTCTTGCATGAGGATCTCATCTCCCAGCTTAACAAGGTCCAACTAACTCTTGCTGTTACATTGAAACACAACCTGCTGTCTGTATGGAAAAAACAGACTACACAGGGAAAGAAAAAACAGGAATAACAGCAGTACCCTACAATGTTCTGGAATACCTAACAAGAAGTGAGCCCAGACACAGTTTCTTTGGCAGAAAAGTGCCTCTGTGCCTGTAGGAAGCCCTGGAAGAGGCAGGAGCATCCTGTAGGATCAAGACATGAGGACCTGTCAACAGACCGTGAAGAGTATAGACACAGTAGGTAAGCAGAGGTCCTGGGAAACTCAGAGCCACGTCTCCACTGCAAAATGCCACCATCTCACATTGAGTTTAAGCCACCAAAAAGGCCCCAGAGGTTCTTTTCTGCCCAGCTGCTACAGCAAACTGGGCTCAGAAAGTGGTCCAGCCAAAACAGAGCCCTTCACTTCACGTGGCAAGGTCGGGTTTAAGCCAGACAAGTTTCCCCACCTCGTTCACCCTACGGTGGCAGAAACACACGGGGTGACGCAGGGAAAAACAAGCTTGGGTGCAAGATGTAAGACAGTTTCTGGAAGCACAGCAGGATTACATCTGTTCAGTTAGCCTGTGAAATTACAGATGGGGTAACTTGGTCGTGCGTGGTGAACCCATTAATGCCTTCTATAAACAGACAAGGCAATGCACGGCACTGCTGCACCGAGCCCCACTGCTATCCAGTGCAGCCCCAAGGCGGCAAGGAAATGGATGAGATTACACCAGGCAAAACTTGCAAGATTTCGTTGCATGGGTCTTACAGCTGTTTTAAAGGTGTATTATTTGTTATATACCCGACTTAGATGTGTATCTGGAATTATATATGACACCACCATTACAGAAAATTACACTATACTACATTACACTAAAAGGATATGCTGTTACTACTACCACTGTATCTCCTCAATCTCAATTTTCCCTAAGCAAAACTCGCTCAGAAGAGAAAAAATGCTCAATTTTCTTGCTGACTTTTCATCTTACAATAAAAACATGCTTTTGAAAATAGCTAGTTACACAATACCCCACTCTCAAACAGGGAATAAAGTCCGCACCACTGTATTTAACCATTAATTTTCTGTCCAACAGACTGCCTTACTCACAATGTAATGACTTATGGCTGTATTCTACTCAGTGTGTGTAAAAACCTCTCATTCACTGATGTGACTGTGTCCCAAATGAGGGCAGAATCCGCTTCCAAGATTGATACATGCACAAAATTTTCCATTAATTGCAACACTGCAACTTCCCCAAGACATCCTGTTGGGAGAATGTTTAAAAAAACAACAAAGAAACCAAAGCAAAACAAACCAACCAAACAACAAAAAAAAAACCCACCACCCAAACTCTGGAAATCTAAAACTGAGTTTGTCAGCAAAACATTAAACTGCTCAAAATCATTTTAAGAGTCTTTTAGGGACTGTTTGTATTTGTATTATTTTAGCAATTCTGCCTGTAAGTTTAAAAGGAAAAAGGACTTGGCAGACGAGCTCAATAACAGACTTTCAGAATAAGACACTGTGGGCTGAGTTAGCATACTAACAGGAAACTGCTCAGTCTGGATTTAATCAAGAGGCCATCTCTTCACTGACATAACAGGCTACCCAAAGGCAAAAAAGTTTTCATGTTTGCTTATGTGTTGTCTGCTCAGAGGAGTACTGTATCTACTGCTATTAAAAGATGCTCCTACAGTTCTCTGAAATTTTGAGTGGCACGCAGTGATCACTGTGATGTGGTACCAATTAAAGTCACCAGAAGTTTTGCATTGTTTTGTGCATCAAAACAAATAAAAGGCTCTCCAACTCCTTCCATTCATCTCCTTCAACATGTCCAGCAGTCTAACATGATAGATCCCAACATCTCAAGGCTTCAGTAACATTTATTTGGTCCTCTACAAGGCTAAAAATAAACAGATATGGCATATTAAAATCTGATTTATTTTATGATTTTTAAAGTGTCACTTTGATTTTTCAGGCAACAGATTATAGCCTTGATAATCTGCAAGCGTAACTGGTGAGCACATAGCTTCCTACAAGACAGACACCACCTTTCAAAAGCAAATGCAGAAAGACTGAACTGAGATATATTCTTGCAAGTACGTATCTTTTGAGGTTGTGTGGGTATTGATCTAGTGTAATCCCAACATCTTTACTAACACTGTACCTTCAGAGGGGCCCGCTCCCTTTTAAGGTGATCATCTTACAGCTACACAGCATAAACCATTACCCACAGCATAAACCATTACCCACGTAGACAGTTCTTGCTGCAATGGGAGCGCTCCACACAGACTGAAACACATCCAGGCTAAACATTCCTTCAAACACAACCTGACTCCTAAAGCAGCAGCAGATGCCTGGTCCTGAAGGAGCTGTACTTCAGTTCCAAGCTGGTTACAATTAAGGTCCTGACCTTGCCCCGTATGGGCTGGCTCCTCCATCCACCACACACAACCTCACTGACTCACCAAGGCATTGTGAAAGCGTGAGAGAGCCACGCACACAATGGCAGGATGAGGAAAAGATACGAGTATCAGCATCATACCCAACAGGCACCTTCTCTCTGCTACGGTCGCCAATGCGGAGCTTGAGTAAGCAGGTCCTAAGTTACAAGCAGCTTGTTGCCACCACAGCTTGTTACTAGGGGTGTAAAAGCAGCACTCCACGAATCCAGTGAGACACCATGTGCAATCCTTGATTCCCCATTCCCCATCAGTCCCTCTCTGCAAGAACTGACTAAAATACACTGAGCTTTTGCCATTTTGTTTACTGATGAGAGGAAAATAAAGCAAAACCTACACGTGCCCGAAAGTTGCCAGGTATTTCACTCAGTTTGACAGCCAAAACACAGATCTGGATGCCACAGCCTCATGGGTCAAAGGTAGAAATGCTACCTGCTAACCTTCAATGGGATTATGAATTAATTATAAACACCTCCTCCTAAATTAATGATGCATCCTAACAAGAGGGAGTAGAGAATCAAGATAAAAAAACCCAGTTCAAATTATGAACGGTAAAAAAATAGGCTACTACCCAAATAGTCACTATCTTAGAAATATCACTGGAAACTATTGCTTTTACCCCCAAAATCACTGGTATGCAGGGTTTTTTCCAATGCAAATATTATCTGTTTTGATTCTGAAAGCGAGAATCATGGAACGAAATCAACATAATTGTTTTTCATTAGGCAGACTGGAAAAAAATACTGAAAGGGAACAACTGAGATGAACAATAAGTAAATGAAATAACAAATGCTCTTCAGACTTAGTCATTCAAAACACTCCCACTTTAGTAAAGACTTGTTTTATTTAGAATTTCTGCAAAATTATTTTCAAGAGCACCTAACTAGTGTCTCTTAAACTCCATTTTTACTGATTTTGACAGATTTTTAAAGCTTTTGACTTTCTTTGAAACTTACAGCTTTTCCAGATGGTGAGTTTTCCACCCTAGCTATTTTTATTAACTTACTGGACAGACACCCTATGCTGGAATAAAACTGCCTAAAGTGCAGTAACTTACAAGTTAACTAAAAATAAGGCTAATCAAGAATGATTGTTTAATTTCACTGTTTGCCAAAAGGTGAATCAGCTTTAACCTGCTGAAAGTAGGAATAAGATGCTTTCTGTGACTTTTGGACACACAACTCCATATATATATATATATATATGTATATTACTTCATTACACACAGGCTCTCCAGCATAAGCCTTTAATATTTAATCTCATCTTCGGGTGTGTGTGGGGGGGAAGGAAATAAAAAATTATAATGGAATGGTTAAGCTTCTAAATTTCCAGAAATACAAGCAGCCATAGCACCAATCTGAGAGGAAAAAAACCCTAAAGTATCTTACATTTATCATGCAGTCACACATCACATAAAGAAAGTGGCAAGATTGATGAAACAAGTTATTTGAAGAGCAACACAGCAACTAGATTCCACGGCAAAAACCCACAGAACTTAATAACATGTCTCCAAAATGTACTTACTCCTACTCACTTTAGTTGAGTATTTTTGTAAAGAACAACTAAAAGGATATTAACAACTTACTCGACATAGTATTTCCTTGCAACAAAGACCTTAATGACCTTCATAATTGAGCTTGCTCCCCTTAAAAGGAAGCAAGCACGATGTCCCATATGTATATTGACAGGCAAAACCCACAGCAGCTGACAATCATGCTGAACTGACTCAAACTTGCACACGCTGCGCTGGCTCCCCCCATCCACACCACATGACCACTAAAAAAGAAAACTTCGGTGAAAAGCTGTAATTTTGCACTGACGATACCATGTAACTGCACATTAGAAAGAGCAGCAACCAGACTAAGCTTATCAAAAGAAGTCACAAGTATTTCCAGTGCAGGCCCCTGGCTGCACACATCCGTGCTTCCTCTTGCGATGCTGGCGGTGTGTAAGAGAGCCTTGCATCCCACCACTGTCCTCTCCGTCCTTGTCCTCCACTCTGCAGAACTGTCAGCCTGGAAAACAGCTGGCATGAGATAAAGATTCTGAATTTAAAGCAGAATTTCCAGCCTAGGAAACCACGGCTTGAAATGCAGGCTTTGGGTGGCCAGAGGTAGGACCGCCTGCAGCCTGCTGACTCCAAGCAGCGGAGATGCCTTTGCAACAGCCACTGCTTTTACCGTACAGCACACCTGGAAATAAAATGACCATGGAGCTCTCTGCAGAGCCCTCTCCACTTCACTAACTCCTGTTCCCTCATTTCAGATGCTGCTGAAAATCAGAATTCTGCATGCACCAAACTCAGAAGACAAAGTAACTTCATGAGCCCTTTGCTATGATCCCACAGCCAGGGGTATTCCTGGATTTCCAAAGCTCCACCATTTTCCTTTCTTGCCACCTTTCTTGGCAGCAACCTGGAGTTTCCAGGACCAATTAATTCCATGATCATTATACAAAAGGCATTCTCGTTTTCTCGCATCCTCAGAGCTCACAGCCTAGCTGGCATCTGTCTGAAGAGCTGGCAAACAGTAAGAAATGCTGTGGGTCAGATTTAGAGGTAAGAAAAAAAAGGGGTGGGGGGGAAATAGCCTCTCATACACAAATGCTGTTGCTCCCTTGGAACCCTTTCACTCAGGCACCTCGCAGCTACTTCAAGCCACCCCAGGAAAAATAAGATACAAGATGCATACCATGGCGCTGAGCCATGCGCTCTTGCACCTTCTGAAGTTATGCAAATTCAGACTCATTTGGATATTAGTGAACTATGTGGGACTAGCTCTTAATGAATCACAGAAAAAGTCAAGAAGCCTAGTTTACACATTACCTCTCACTGCATGCATCTAAAGGAGTCTAAGCAAGTGCACAAAGAAATTGAATCTTCCAAGGGGTCTACATTAAAATGGCATTGTCTGAATCTTACAAATGGTGGAACTTCCTCAGCCATGGGAACATATAAATCCCACCCTCTGATTCTGGCCCACTCAAAGCATCCATGCAGCAAAGGAATACAGCTATATTATTCAGTGCAAATCAACTCCTCCGGAGAAGTTTCACTATGCAGGTTTTTAAAGAGACCAAAAATTGCCCTGACAGCTGAACCCCATCTCCATCTCTAGCTTTCTTGTACAACTTATGCACTTGCCTTCTCGTTGCTTCCTACATACAAAAAGTTCCTTCTCATCCTGACTCTCACCTCCCTTGCTAAAAGGACTTTTAATAAAATCAAGACAAGCCCTCCCACTCCCTTCGCTTGACTTACTGTCGCCACTGAGTTAACTGAACCTGAAATGTAGATTACTTAAACCCTTTTCATTTTTTTTTGTCACGTTTCACAGTTCGCCACAATCTTGTTTCACTTAACCATGCCAGGGACATATTATTTTCATAATAAATATTACATTGGTGGTTTTGATTGGACATTGAAGCTTAGCAAGATCCTAATTTAAATCAGAAAAGCAAGAAAAAGAAAACAGTAAGTCAGGTAAGACTTGGTCACATGCATCTTACAGTTCGAGGAATAGCTGTCATCAAATGACATTTACTAGAAACACTCTTCTAAGCCAGCAAACAAGTGTGTTCCATATTAAATATCTTTCCAAAGCCCTTCAGTATTAGAGGAGAATTACTTTCATAAAACTCAGCATCCTCCTCTCTGCAGTGCACAGGAACACCAAAATGTCCAATCAACCAAACTAAGCAGTAAGTAAATATGCAAAATAATAAACAGCTGAGTAGGACACTAGAAATAGGTTTTATTATCCATTTCTGGCAGTAAAATCAGCCCATTTTGTAAAATCTTTTGACTTCTGGAGACAAGGAAGTGTTACAGTGTCTCTGGGAGGGAAGAGCTCTACACAGAGTCTTCAGACTTGCAAAAAACAGGCAGTGATTAACTGTCAAAACCAATAAAAGCTTTTACAGGTATGGAAGATAGACGGTCTCTAAGAAAGGGAAATGGGCAGCTGGGGCAGTTGCCCTGGGCCCCAGAAATGGCAAATAGTAATTACTATCTGTGCTAACAACCCTTATCTTAACTTCTCCTCCTCCTTCTCTGCACTGTCACTGCTTCCAGTCTATCCTGGAAATCTGCAGGTGCCAAAGCCTGCCTACAGTTCACAGGCTGAGTTACTTACCAGGAACCATAAAGCAGAAAGGAAGGGGTACTGAGCAGGGAAAAACCATACAAAAAGGTGGCAGACAGTTCAGATAAGTAATCCTGACTATAGATTACAATGATGGGTATACTGTGCCTTCCATCTGAGGAATACTTAAGAGGTTCAAGCTCACAGCACAGCAAATATTGTATTTACATACAGAATGCAAGTCTCAGCTGTGATTATCTGAAAACACAGCGCAATCAAGCAGCATGGTTCTGCTGTTTGCCACCGCAGAAGTTAGTATCATCCGTATCTATAAAACACCAGACAACTCAGATGGCACAGAGTCCATAGAGCTGGTGTGGAAGACCACCAAACCAGCCCAAGTTTTGTTGCAACAAATGGAAGCTAAAAACAGAAACCGAAACCAGGATAAATCCATGCATTCAGCTCAAAGGCCAGTTCCCAGCTCAGTTCTTTGTAATGTCTACTGGGAGCTGGAAAACAAACCATCTCTTACTTAAATGAAAACTTCTCCCCAGCTCCTCCTCACCCATTTTACCATTTTTGGAGGAGTCACCTGCTAGTGTTGCACAATACCAGTCAGTCTAGATCTTAACCTTGGGGCTGAGCCATCAGAAGACACTCTCACACAGCCTTAGCTTTTGCACCGTCACCGAGTGACTGCAGAACGCTGTCACAAGCCACCAACTAAGGGCTCAGCAAGCAGGGAGCAGCACAAACCCATGGACAAATACTTTGGCAAAACAATCTGTCAAAAATCATAGCGATGTTCAGTTAAATGCCATGACACACCAATAGGCATTGTAAGCAGGCAGGCTGAATACACATAATGGGATTCACCTATTAGTGTGTAGATCTCCTACAGAAGAGCCAACTAAACTCTGAAAACGTGGCACACGTTTGTGGCTAAGGCCACACCAGCTTCCCAACTTGAAGAGCATTTCCAACATGGACACACACAGGTAGTAACATACCTTCCTCACCTCAACAAGTTCGGCAGCTTACGTTAAACTGCTGACCTGAAAGCACTTATTAGTCCCTTTTTGTCCTTCCAGGACTCCTTTTGAATGCAGATACTAAAGAACTTTACACAAGGCAGACAGAACAAGCTAGAAGAAGTCAGGTTACCTGATTCAATGACATGTGACAACACTGCAGCCTCTACAAAGAATTCTTTCTCCTATTTTAAACTAATCTAGATTTCAACAGCCTGCAATATTGGACCTTTCTCCCCATGTCACCTACATCAATATCCTCCCAGACATAAAAAGCACTGCTGCAAAAATCGTCATCCAAGTCCATAAATAACTCATAGTCTGCTTTGAAATCAAAAGCCTTGTCCTTCAAGCCTTGGTACATAACCCTGTCCCAAGCCTCATCTCCTGGTCTCGTCCACCTCAACACTTAGGCTGCCATCACTGCATAACTGCAATTTTAATATTGCATCTCCTCCCACCTCCCTAATTCCCTATCTTATTGTAGATGACTCTTGATTATTTTGACACAAGGCTAGACACCACAGGATCATTTCTGGTACAACTGAATTTTGATACCACTTCATACTGCTACGGTATCAGCCCAATGACATCGCCACCACACAGAAGCTGAAAATTCGTTATTAGCCTCATATGTAAAAGCTGCCTGGATGTCAAAGATGACAACTACTCTATGTATACCCTAAGACATATCACAGGAAAGCAATTACACACATTTTGTTCATGAAACAGCGATCAGTAAATCCATCTGCCATGCTGCTTTCACGAAAAATGCTAAAACAGAATGTGCTGTAATTTTTTAATAAATGCCAAGTCCAGCAAAGAGAAGGGATGATTGATAGTGCCACTACTACAGTCAGACAGATTTAATATGGCAACAGTCACATCATTTTATGAAAATTACAGATCAACATGACAAAATTTTATTTTGACAGTTCAGAAACATGAAGACCATTTTTCACCAGTACCAATGTTGTTGGTAGCCAAAAACTGTGATACTTTTCCTGTGAAAAGTCACATTATTTTTTCCCCTTCCAGGAATGTAATTTAATTTAATTGTAGAGCTCATCATCACTTTCTGCTCAGTCAGTAGAAACAAAGAACGTCCTGTATGAGACAGGCAACACTGCTCCACTCGAAATGGATTTAAGGATGCCACAAGTAATAATTCTGTTGCATAATAAGAGCATGAATGCACATTACATAACCAAAAATGGTTTTATTCATCCTGATTGTATTGTTGGCTTTCCTTTCACGCCATAAAGCTTGCTCAAACTGTACACAGAAATTAAAATTATACTGACTCAGGAAATCAGCATAAACTGCTACTGCACTTGGTGTAAACAACAAGGCAAGAGTGATGGATTTTAATACTATGAATAGCTGGAAGATAAAACTGTAGATGCAGTGAGATTAAATGCATTCTGACAGTGGAGAAAATATTTGGAAGAAGACTAAGTTAGATTTTAAAATAAACTGCACTTGAAATATAAGGTAATTTTGTGGTAGAAAAAACATCCAGGAAATGTTGTTACATGTTTCATAATAACTACTATGAGCGATGCCTATTGCCAAGCTTTTAAAATCTTTTATAGAAGAAATAGGTTAGCAGTAAGTAACCAGGTTTATAATCACGGCACAAATACATACCTAAACTGCATTATAAACTTCATTTTAATGGCTGTGGTTTTTACTACCCTTTGTTTTGAAACTAAGAGACCTCTCCAGGGTGGGGCCTGAGTAGAAAAAGCAGTAATAGTAAGCTAATGTTACCTAATGCTAAAAGTTACCAGCTTGAACATTTAAGTGTTGAAGAGTCCAAAAATACTAGTTCAATCATCAGTTCAGGCCAAACTGCGTATTTACTATATCATCTAGACATCACAGAGGATCCAATTACGGAATCTCTTAGGATTCTTCTCTTGCATACACACACATGTGGAGAAAGGGAGTATCTGTGTATGACTCCAAGCGTGTCTGCATGTACCACACCTGTGACGGCAACATCCCTGTGACAATCCTATAGGTTTCTTCTCTGTGACAAATCCTGCATTTTGTATGTTGAACTGCATAAGCATATGGCAACTAAACGTCCTGCATACCTACACAAATTACTGCACAAATTACTTGTAACTGCAGCACCCGGCCATTAACCCATCTCTCTCGACACAGCAGAAAGCAGCATGGGTCGCGTGAGCTGGCACTGAACCAGCTGCAGACATTTGTATTTCAGTTTAAGAATGCTGCTATGTTGCAGTTAAACTGAAATCCTTAGGCAATGGACAAAAATCAAAATACACACATAATTATGTGGAAGTATTGAGTCAGAATGCAAAACAAATATAGCTTACAAGTAAGGGGGAAAGAGAGCAAAAAATGTCACTCTGTAAGACAAAATAGAAATCATGTTTACTGTATGGGGTTTTTTGTTTTGTTTGGGGTTTTTTAGGTTGTTATTTAATTACTCATCAGAAGTTAATACCGTACCTCTGTTCTTCTCTGTCCTAACTTTACAGCCACCTGATGTCTTCTGAACAAAACAACTGGTTTTGCAGAAAGAATGCAAGCCTCACGGTTTAAGTAAGTGTGCAAGAGTTCATTCACATTTTGTATGCTACGGGGAGCCAGCATCCCGAAAGCACAGCCAGAATCAATCTGAAGCACTCAATAGGAGGAATGCAACGGCGTAAGATCTGACTTCCAAATGGAACATGTTATTGTTCCTTATGAAACATTTCCAACATCAGCACAATGGCTGCCATGTCAAACGTAAGACGCCATGCCTGCCCTAAAGGGTTTCTACTCTAACAGCATAAAATGCATCACAGGTAAAGCCAGAGATTACTACAAGCCAAGCAAACAGACAAAAGGATGCACAGGCATATCTTCATAATAATTTTCTTGTTGTATTTGCATGTAATATTTAAACTGGCTTCCAGATGCACCTCAGGAGCATTTAGTTAACCAACCTCTCTTGTGCTGAAGACAACGGTTAATCCTGAAGGGTGTACTGACTTGTTATTTGCATCCCAACACCAACAAAGCTTGGAAACATTATGAATCTCATCTAATAAGTCCTATCCACATGAATACTATAAACAGCTGAAGGACATTTCACACTTGATTCGAGTCAGAACAGAAACTCAATACGATTTGATGCAGGCAAGCTTTTATGCAAGTTTATGTGGGGCATAAACTATATATAGGAGGAAATAAAACCCTTTAATAGCTCTTTAGTAGGCCATGGGCTATTTCTGCTTTAGGATATATAGATACTCAAGTTTAGATCATTGATTTTTAAGAGCCAGAAGGAGCCACTAAGATCAGGAAGTCTGAACGACTACACGAGATGTACCACATATCTCCAGTTTGCAGCCCAACAGCCATCATCAGCTGAACGCATCTCAAAGCGTCCTGTCATTCCATATTGGTCAATGACTCTGAGACCTTTCGACAGAAATCACCAATTATGATAAAAACATGTTGGTTTACTTGCACACGGGCTCCCTTGACAGGAAGAAACAGCTGTTGACTGGGAGAAAGGTGGAGCCTTCATAAGGAGAAAGGCAACTGTACAAAGCAGCTGAGGGGAGGGGAAAAGAAAATAATTCTTTAAACTGCTTTCAGAACAAAAAAGTGGGAAGAACATAAGAGGGAAATGGATGAAAGAATAGAATATAATAACATGCTCACTCTACAAAAATATTTTAAATGCCTACACCTTATTAGTGCCATGGTGGCCCAGCAGCAGCACTGCCACCTGTAGCCCACAGACCCTGTGCTGGGGATCTCTGCATCACCCAAAGCCCCTGCAACCCACCACAGTATCGCAGTGCACCCTGATATTGCCACACACCCCACGGGAGGGGCACTCCTGGGGTCCTGCAGGAAGGTTTTAGAAGGAGGAGGTAAACTCTGGTGTCTCACCCAACACCCTTTCTCTTCACAGAAGGGATGAGAAGAGCCGGGTCTCTGCATCTGGCAGCAGCAGAGTGCCTTGCTCTCCAAAGTTTCAACAGTAAAGACTGGACAGAAGAATCCCACGGCACATGAGGAGGGCCTTGCTCTGCTACAGAACTTTTCTTGCATGTCCAGCAGAGTGGAAGAGTTTTCTCTTTCATAGGTCTGAATACTATACATTTGTTTTAAAGCACAAGAGTTTGTCTCTATGCTCCTCCGATCACTGAATAGTGAGTACATTACAGATGACAAAATTAACCCCCCCAGAAGGTAAGCTGGTCAGCTCTGGCCACAGGCTGAGCCATTAGCAAACGAACACCGAGCACAGGACCCCTCACTGCTGTACCTCTCCAAATCCAGGATAACAATTGTCCTCAAAAAGGTATGCCAGGGCCATTATAGATGAGAATTCCTGTGCTCAGTATCACATGCAGCAAACAGTTCATTCTCAGCAATGATTTCAAGTTATTTTTAAGTCATGGGAGCCAAGTGGAGCAGCAGCTAAGGGACCACCACAAGTTACAGTGGTGCTTGCAGTATGCAGCAACTTCTGCACTGATGCAGAGCCGAGCTACACAGAGATGACTGCAAAGAATTTGGACATAAATCGATGGCAAAGAGAAACAAGTCAAGACTCCATCACACTGTAACCCAGTAACCCGACAGAGCAAAAGGTTAATGACTGCTACCATGCAAAATGGCAGAGAGCTTCACACCTAAGGTGGAGGCTGCCTAAGTTTCATTTTGATTGCCAAAGCTGTTAAAGGGTAGCTACACTCTGATGGGCAACAGATGGCTTAAGCAACTAAATGCAGGGAAATGTAAGAGGCCAGCAAAAAAGTCTGTTGAAAGTACTACCCTCAAAGGTCACACTGTGGCACAGAGATCAGAGAAAAGATCTGAAGGGTTAGAGTGGGCAGAACATTAAATCTTTCAGCACAACACTTGGAAGCAGCAACAAAAAGCAAACAATTCTGCAAAGTATAAATAAAGGGTACTGAAGCAACTCAAAGGACATTATTCTTCCACTGCATAAAAGGTCTGGTGAGACCACATGTAGAGAACCATACTCTGTTCTAGCTGCCTTATTTTTAAAGCAGCTATTATGAAGTTGAATGGGGTAAAGCAAAGGGCAACCCACACAGTTCCTACATTCGCAGAGTCTAAAACAGAAAAGACACAAATTTTTGTTTAACATGCAAAAAAAGCAGGATCTGAGCACCTAGAGTTCTCATTGACCAGGAGGAGGTTGCCAGAGTGCTGGAAAACAGGCCCACAACAAGCTCCCATGCCATGTTGCAATATGGCCCTGACATCTTCTGGACATTAAAGTTCTCATGATTCTTTTTATGACTGCCTGCGTTCAATCTTATTCTGCCTTGTTAAGTATTTGCTCCAAACAAATTGAAACCAGAACTTTATAAACAGTAACACATAATAATTGTCATTTTAAACTAAACTAGAGGGGGTTTGCCTCTGACAATGGCCAGATGCTAAAGAGGAAGGTGAAGAAATAACACCCCTAACATGCAGAATAACCAGGCTAAAGGAAAAGACTCTTCTCAACTGCAGATGTTTGGTTTACACTTAAATCACAAAAAGCTATGTGTCTTCTATTTTAAATCTCATCTAGTATCCATGTGTTTTTCCTCATTATTTACATAAATGTCTAATCCTTTCTGAATCCTTCTAAACTCAGCTGGACTCAATTACCTCTTCCAGCAGCACACCCTTCAGGTTAATTACATGCAATGTAAAATTACAAATTTCCCCTCTGCCTTGCTTTCAAACCCATCAGACACTCCCTGGAGATAAAGCGATCCTTCTCCACTCACTGTTTTAAATGCCTTCGCTATATCCTCCTATTCAATGCCAGTATCGAGCCTCAATCCTGCGAAGATTTAACCAATGTGCTCATTGTTAAACCTGCACCTTGACCCTAGTTGCACCAAGATGTAAATTTAACAGTCCTTACCTTTTCGGTGCCTCCAAATGCCAGCAACCTTTTCCCATCTGTGGATCCCTTTTCTCATTCACTTATCTTCGAGATGAGGGAACAAGCACCAGGAATGAGTGAGGTGCTACTGTAATCTTCTTTATAGTATTGTCTAAGCTTCACTTCATTCCCCACTTCAACTTAGTATCTGAGCTTGCTTTCACAATTGCTGTTGCATGGTGGGTGAATGATTCCACAGAACTCTGGACTCTCAGAAGTCCAGGTCTTCTGCCAAGTGGTTTTAATTAATTCACTTCTGGTCCTAAATTGATTCAATGTGCTGCTGTGCATTGTTAAGCAGCTGCTCCTTGCAGCATGTGGAGAAGATATCCATATGATAACACTATGAAGCCACTAAATAAATATTACCATGCAACTATGACAGCTAATCCATCTCCTCCTGAACTTTTTCTAATGCTTCAAACTCGTCAGCAACTTCAAAAAATAGCCTTTTTTTCACATTGTCCCAGAAACTTTTTTCTCCTATCTTTCCTACCTCCCCTAATTCTAGAGTTCCTAGAGGAACTCTACCAAACCCAGGCAACAGCACTGCTACTGAGTTTTAAGCCCCCCCCAAATCATACCTTTGTACAATGTTTCACTACAACATACTTCACACAGTCTGGCAAAGTTTGTGGCCATGCTTTGAAAGTTATTTGGATGAAAGGTGCTGTAAGAATACAAGTTTGTTATCATCTCACTTAGGTACGTTTTTACTTTCCTTCCTGTCCCTTAATTACTGGTGGCACAGTGCTGAACTGAACTACAGTGCAGCTGTGTTCAGGTGGTAGCATGAGTTCACTTTGGTCCAAGGTAGAGTGATTTCCATAAACAGCAAACAGATTTCTATGTCCATAACAGAGTTCCTCACTACAGCTTTAAAACTTCATTAGGAAAAAAAAAAAAAAAAAAGAAAAGAAACCCACATCCTCACACATCTTAATAAAATTCTTATTCCAGAAGGTGCAAAAATATAACACAGACTTTATAGTTTGGCCCTAAATGCAAACCTACATGCTAGTGTACCACCCATGAAGAACTACAAGTCACTTTGCAAGAGCTTATATGGCCACTGAACATGAAAAGAGAACATTTTGGGGATGAATCAAGGGCAAAAAGCTCTGGGAGGCTGTGCGGGCATACCATGACAACACCCCAGAGACAACTACCAGTTGGCTGCTCAGCCCTTTAGGTATAAGGTCTAGGTGTATCTGTGTTAATGATGCAGATACAAAAAAAAAAATATCCAAATAAACCACATCAAAGCATCATCCCAGCGTTCAGAAAATGTTCTGTCAAACTAGTCCACATCCACTGGACAAAAGCAGCTCTGCTGCTGTCTAAGCAGCCTGCTAAGAATATAACATTTCAAACGCTAGTGGGACACTGTTTCCTGGTGTTTGGGGGGGAAGCCAAAACAAAAAAAAAGGTCTCGGGCATAAAGATAATGTTTTACAATCTCTGATACTATCTTACTGGGGTGATAACACTAAGACATCACACCCAGCTTTACCTGGTTTACAAGATACTACACACTGGCTACACAAACACCAGCAAAACCAAGGATGCATGCTGAGTTAGCAGTCATTTACTCCTTTCACACAAGGTAACCTCATTTTCTTCAAGGGGCAAGGACATGCTCTGTACCCCCTTTACAGGACTATAGGAAGCTATATACTTCGAAAACAGATTCCTACAGCAACAGTGAAAGATACAACTTCAAAGTATGCATTTACACACATATTTTTAACTAGTTTTACTGAGGTTAAATTTAAAGCCAAGCGTGACTAACAAGCTTGCAATGCTTCAGTCTCTTTCTTAAATGAAAACATCAAAACCAAAACTGTAAAACTAATGGTTTCGCCAGGGTGATTCTCTTTACAGTATCTCAGTGCAGATCATATGCTGTTTCTCATCGGCTTCCCAATGACACATAGCCACGTCCCTTGCCAACACTTCTTCAACTCAACAAGTGACCTAGATCTTCTCGCACTCACAAAGAAAACGCCAGTTTCCTTGCAAAGCAAGCGGATTTTTTTCATTATTCCTTTCACTTCTTCCTGAAGACGCCAAAAGGTAACATTCAGTGATGTTAGCAGCAAGACAGTCAAGATGCTAGAATCCAGGAAGAACCTCTACTACTCAAGCAGCACAGTTTAAAAAAGACAGGCATCCTGCTATCAGAGGAATTCCCTGTGGAGATCAATTATAGCAGAGATAGATGTATCCCGATACGTCACAGGTAAACTGAAAGTATGCCAAAGGCAGGTTTTTGTACATAAGCAGGCTGGCTGTGAGATTTCCAAAACGCAGTCATACGCAACCAGTATGAGAACAGAACAGTGCTGTCTCCAGCAGCTTTTGCTGAAGAGGCCTCCCCTAGCTCTTGCTATTCCTCTTAATAGAACAATCATTAGCACGAGATGCCTCTGCACAGCCCTATAGGAGGGGAAGCTGCCAGCATCTTTCTCCCTAGCTCTGTGTGGCCTTGCAGCAGTATCCTACAGCCTTAACTCAGTGTTAATAGCACCGCAAGATTAAAGCCCTGCCACCCTGTCGCCCTTTGAATGGGTGCTTGCAATAGGTGGTTTGAAACCCAACTGAGCACATGCCACTGCTGCAAAGCAAGCTACCCTTCTAATTACGCACTGTGTATTTGAAACTGGGAAAAGTAAAAGACAGTAATCTTTCAGGCTTCCATTTTAAAACTCATAATAAGGTCAGGTTTTATTTTTGAGTGTCTGTTCCACACAGTCTTTATTACTGAGCTCATGACTGCATTGAGGAGTACTACCTGGGATGTCCCTGGGGCAGAGATGTGTGCCTGAACTGGGAAGTAAGGAGAAAAACATTCCATAAGAAGTCATTAATAAGAACTGCAATGCTATGGTACTATTACACCCACAACTGAAGGAAAGGACAAGAGGAAACAGCTTACACAAAACCAAAAGGCAAGCTGAATGAGATGCCAAAGCTTTCTTTTTCATGACTATGTACCTGTCTATAGGCAAAATCATTCAGTTACCTCTGAAATCTCTTGTATCTCTACTTTGTGGGTCTCCAGCAGCTGACAGGCATCTTCCACCACGCAAAATCAATGTGAGCACAGCCCATCTTTCTTCCCTCTCCAAGGCAGTTCCTTGGAGAAGACGGGATTTGGAGCGGACAATAGAACAACCCGGTTTCTGTAGAGAGCCTGTCAGCTCCTTGGGAACTGCTTTTCTGCATCTGCCAAACAAATGGTCAGAACTACACCCTGGCCTTGGTCTGGGTGGTCAGGACAGGCTGCAGGAGCCTGATTCCAAAGAGTCTGATTTAGCCAAAAGGGACTAACATATGCTATAAATCAGGAGACAAAACAGTAAGCTGCAGCAAGCACAACTATCAGCCAATTCCTTGCCTGCTGGTTGCAGAGGAAAGTGCATTTGACCAGTACACCTGGGACCAAAAAGTAAGAAAGAAAAGAAATCACAGAGTTGGCTCAGAAAGGCATATGGGAGGGCAGGAGCAGCCTCCGAGAAAATTTGAGGTTTTGCATGTTCCCAAAATGTTGATGGTTCTAGGCACCATTTAAATCTCAACCCATACTTAGGAGATCAGTGTTGGGAGAGAAAAAAATCCAGACTAAAACGTCTTTTCTGACATACTGTTCCAGTCAAAGAGAAGGTGATGTTCTAGGTCCTAACTGGCATACAGATGAGTTAAACAGAAGTTTTTGTAATAATTTTCTGACTGAACTCTCCAACACAAGCTTCCTGCCAATGTATGTGACTATAGAGGTGTTTAGAAGCCAAACTTGTGGTCATATGCAGTGTGAGACAATCATTCATAACTCATTTTTAAAACACCACAAAATTCTCAGAAAAGGTAATTATCAAATAATTTCAGTGTCAAGAAAACAGAAAAATATTTCATGATGGATTTGGTACTTTGCAGCTCTTCCCCTTTCAGGATTTTGAAGGTATTTCAAAGCACCCTTCTGCAGCAGTTCATTTTATAGTTTTGGAAGAACACATTCTGCTACACACCCAACGCTACAGCATTAAAAGACACCTTGAGACAAGCAATGTTTTGAAACAATCTTTGCCTGAAGAAACCCAAGGCAGAAGTTCAGCTGTGGCCAAAAATAAAGCAGAAAGGAAGAAAAACACGTATCTAAAATCCACTCCAGACACGTACCCAATGGCTAACTAAGCCAGGCAGCACCGGCCATGAGGGAGCACAGTATTTCTCTGTTATCTGGATATTTAAGACTCAGAGGAAGAACAGCCTGTGCCATCCATCAGTAGAACAAGAAACTTGATTCTCCAGGTCTGGCTCTGAAAGCTCAGCAGCCGTTTAAGATGTGGAGACACCATCCCTCCAGGTCTCCTCAGGTGCACAGAGGCTCGGGGAGCTCCCGCCTGCGTTTCCTCTGACCAGACCCAGTACAAACGCCAGAGGCGGAGTGCAGGTCTCTTCCTCACTCCTTCCTGGATAAAGCATTACAACAGGAAAAACATTTGCAAGCACTGGGAGCCCTGTTGTCTCAAGACTCAGTCCTCACTGCTTTCCTCATTTCCTCAAGGGCTGGACACCAGCTGCTCCAGCCTTCCCCAACCCTGGGAAAGGTAAAATAAAGCACTCTGCCTGGTTAACAGGGAGGTCTACAAAAGCCATTTCATAGCATTTCAAAAACGCTTGTTGGCTTTTTGGTTTTGTAATCTTCTTGTCCATCTGCCCGCGCCACACCCACACCTTTTACCGCTCCTTTTCTGCGGCACTGCATCCACTCTGTTCTTCCCACCCCGCTGTTCCCTGTCCTCCAATTCCACAGCAACATTTCCTAACATCTCCCTGCTACTTTTCTGCGTTCACTTCTCCATATTCTGCTTCCCAGCATGTATCCAGACATTGCACAAACAAGGCACTCTCTTCATCCATCTCCCCCCTTCCCTGTTGTACTCACCACTCTCACCTGCCCTTCCCTCAACTGCCTCTGGAACAATTTTGGATCTAAAATTTGACAGCGACCTCCTCTTTGCATACTGGCCTGCCCAGCAGCAGGAGAGACCGGCACAACTGTTTGCCTCGAATTAACCAAAGCTTTACAGTCACCTGTTCTTCATCAGCCTGGGTAAGACCATGGGGGACTTGTACCACAACGGAGCTGCTCCCAAATGTTCCCCTCTGCAGTCCCTCTTCTCCAGACACTTCTCTCACCTTTATCATACAATCAGCTCTGCACAATCAAACTCCTCCTGATTACACAACGGGATCTCTCTTTTTCTCTTGTGACAAACTCAAAAATGCAGATTTTGTATCAAAACTACCTCAATCCTCCACTGCACTTCCTTGATCTTGTATTTCCACCTGGCTTAGAAACATACAATTGGAGGATCCTGTGTTCTGTTACCAAAGGAAATTGTCTTATAACCCTCTTCAGCAATTGATCCAGCTCCAATGTTGATGCTGCCAAGTTCCTTGCTTCCTTCACTCTTGCCAAAGTGCCACTCCACTACCTCATTACTCTGACAATTTGAAATTTTCTTCTAATTTTTAGCAATTTATATACCACCAGTCTATAGCTGGTGTGAATGGTTCTTTTTCCTCCCTTGCGCTTACTTCATTATGTTTTTATAGGTATTAATCATATACTCCCTAAATCTCCAATTTTTTAACCTAAGCTATAGTCTTCAGATTAGAATCACACATATTCATCATTTTCTTGATGATCCCAAAAGTCTTGATGATCCTGTCTCCCTTCCAGTTTAAATCAACTTTCTCAAAACTGACAGGATTACAGACTCTGAGCCAGGACACTACAAGGGGGTTCATGCTTCCCATCTCTGCTGGCAGGAATATAAAGCAACAGAGCATCACATCAGCATTTTCTGTTTTGCATCATGTCGGTGGCTCACGTATCCTGCGATTGACTAATACACCCAAAGTCAGAAGGGATGAAGACAAAAAATATCATCCTATAGCAGAAATTATTTTAATTCATTGACAAACATGTCTTTGCATTCCGTGCTGCTTAATTTCACCCCACCTCTGTTACAGCTACCCTGAACGTCACCCTGTAGGATATTTCCATCCTCCAGGTGTTTTCTTCCTCTGCCAGACCATCAGATTTTGTCAGCATGCTTCTGCTTGTATGTCACTGACCCGAATGAACATGGCAGCAGTTCAGTTGCAGGACTGACCCAAGCAGAACTCCCACAGGCACCTGCTTCCAGACCAACGATCCCTCTTTCAGCCTGAGCTGCAGCAGCACTTTCTTCTTCAACAGGTCCTTCAAAATATTTTGTAATTCCTCAGTCTCTCCAGAGACTAATTGTTTTTGAGCCATTTCAAGAGCAGATTTAAAAAAAAAAAATCAGATTAAGCCCACAGCCTTTCTAAATCCAGAAAATCAGTTCTCTTCATGAGACAAGTAGCTCCTACCTACCTAGATCATACCTCCCCCACTCCAATACCCCAGGCACCACTGCTCTTCTCCAGTCATACAACGGCATTTCTGATTTGATTGATGAAGTAAAACTCCGTGCTGCTTGACTATCACTTCTTACACCAATTTCTTTCTAGTTTTGGGCTGGACACCACCAGCTGCCCGGGGTGGGCACATTAAGCACTTAGGTAGGGAGAAAACTTGAAGACATGTGAAAGCCCCACGTGGCATCATTACTATCAACCTCCAGGTTGACCTTTGTCAAGCTTACAGAAAATAGGCAAAAATCCATTTAGTTTTTCAGGTTATATATGAAGTTTAATTCTTAGCTCACTGTCTCTGTGAAGCAGGCTTGGTTTTTTGTTGTTCTTCTATGGCTGACAAACCTTTAGCTGTTGTTTTCGTTTTTGTAAATGCTTTGTAAAGCTTGACTTTTGGCAACTCATATTTTAACTCTTAGATACTGCTTTCTCTGCTGACAAAGGGTTTTCCTCTATTTGTCAAAACTTAATTCATAAAAAGATCAAACAAATCCTTTTTAGATTATTCCTGCATCCTCCTCTGAAAGCTTTTTTCCCTAATTCAGATGAGAAGTCAAGCTAGTGTTTGCACTTTTGACTCTCAAACTTCCAAGTTCACACATTCAACTATCTGGACTCCCTGCTCCATTTCACCAAATACTTCCCACGGTTTCTAAGCGTGCCGCTGTGAAGCTAAGCATCTCACAGACCTACCCTACTTACCCTTCTACAGAATTTACAGCAAACCCCACTGACACAGTATTACCTCTTATTGGATCAGCCATATTTAATGAAAGAATCAGCTGGCAATTAATATCTGCTGCCTTAATTCAATTCCTTCCAGTTGCCAAGAGTATTCATCCAACCAGGTAGCCTTCAACCATGCCCTCACTTGCCTTTTTGCTATTTATATTGTCATTCATTTTCCTCCTGCTTTATTGCCTTGCACCACTCACTCTTTTCTCCCTCCATCACTGGAAGAGCCATTCTGCTAGCCTCTAGCTGTGGTGCATCTTCAGTGGACACATCCACTGGCATATGGCACAAACACAACAACCAGACCAACTACCTTCACTAGAAAGGCCTTTGTTTCCTTCCCCTTTTTCTTCAATTTTCTCCACTCCATAATCAAGCAAGTGCAATATTTCAATTTATTTTGAACTAATTATTTTTTAATTATTCAACTCATTCCACATCTGCACTCCCAGCTCCCCAAGTTCTCCACCCCTTGTTCCTCTTTGCAAAGGACCCATTGAACAATTCTCAATGCCACAAATGCAGAAGTTTTTCCTGTGGTCCTCCTCTAATCAATCCTTTTACTTGTCCAGTGGATTCCATCCCACCCAATACCACCTTCTCTTGCACCTTTTGCCTCCCATAGTCCCATCACTCTTCTTGTCAAAATCTTTCAGCCTCTCACCTCTTAAATATTCCTGCCATCTCTCCACTTACTTCTCTACCTGCTCCTTTTACTTTCTCTTTCAACTAACTGTTTACAATAGATCATTGACTGGAGTTCACCCCTTCCAAGGCCGTTCAGACTCTGTCAGCATTCTGCTGCTGGCAACAAAAAATCAGGTGTTTAGCAGCTGATCTACTTTTACAGCCACTGCTTTACTGTTCTTATCTGCTTCTGGCTATGGTATGACTCAGCTTGTCTGTTTCATTTTATAGGTACCTACCTGGCTGTCAGTTCAAGATCAAAAAACCCCACTGAACTCTAAACTTTTCAACTGTCTTTTCTCCTTTGTTGTCTGTTCTTCATGGACAATAACACCATCTTCTGACACACAGGGTGCCAGCCTCCCTATGGGCTGTCTTTATGTCCTCAGAGGTAAGAAGAACCTCATTTTTCAGGTTCTTTCTGTGTCAGTTTTACAATACAACCTTCTCTTTCTAGCCACATCACTAAAATTCCTTGCTGCACTCTCAAACCCTCCCTTCCAGTTACCAATGTCTTTTTCTCTAGCCCGATGTAATGCCATTCAAAATGATACTGAATGTCTGCGCAAAAGTCAGCTGCAGAAAGCATTCTCCTCATCCCCTCTTTTGAGCAAGACATCCACCTATACAAATCTCTATGTCTCCATCCTTCGCTCTCACAAAGAATTTAGGCCATGTACCTCGGTTTCCATGGTCTTCATGGCTTATTCCCAATCTCCACATCATCTCTCTCAAGATCCTGGCGACCTGTCAAGGTCTATCCTGGAGACACCAAAACCCACTTCACTTGCAAAAAATGCCTTCGTGCTTTCTCTTGTTGAACCTATTGCGTTTGGGAGGTATTCTCGCTCAACATCTCCAGAAGTTATATTTGACTTTTGAAGTTTTGTTAAGACTCTCCATTGCCTTGATTTCTACAGGCAACTTGAGAAAAATCAGACTGTTGCAAAATTGATACCACTGCCTCGGATACCAATCATCAGCTGAGAACATACGTGTACAGACAAGCCTCTTTTGATATTTAGTCTGTAAGTTCTTTTTAGTCAGGATAGTGCTTTTGTGCAGCATCTACCACGATACTGTACTAGTCCTCGGGCTTTTAAGATTTCATAATACTGTAGTGCTTAAAGTCTTAAACTTCACTGAGTATTTAGTGACAAAACCAGTAGCTATTCTTGGCATCCTTTCATGTCTAATATTAAATTTAAAACTAAGAAATTTAGTGGTTATACAAAAGCTCCACACTTTTAAAAGTTATGGAACTGCTGATGACTTCATAAATTACAGCCTGTTTGTCTTTTTCTTCTGTTAATTGTAGAGGTTTGAAACACAGGAAAGACATTTCTGTATTTAAGTAGACAAGTATTAATGGTGCTTAAACTGCGATCTTAGGATTAGCTTTTAAACAGACCATTCTCTCAGAATGGGGCCAACCACTCAAGAACCCTGGATGGGTTCTTAGGATACAGAATTTCAAGAAATTATTAGACTTCTTGAAACACTAAAGAGCTAGGTTCATTCACTTAGTGGTACCTGTACAAGAACCTATTTAGGCCAGATTTCAAGCTTCTCAGTAATGGAAGGAATTGGTAATAAATCCCAACGCGCTCAGAATAAATTAAACCTTTTATATTCCTTTAAACACAGGTTCTATGACATTTTCGGTTAGATCTGCATTCCTCTCAAACACATCAAATAATCTACCATCTAATGTTTTGCAGCTGAAAATCCCCCAAAACACTTTAGAATGCAGCCTCACTAAGAACCAACCAGCCTGGAACCACTGGACAAACCCCCTACTCTGATAACCACACAAGATTCAATCACCACATGCTGTATCAAGGTTTGAAAAGATTTGAGCTTTTCAAGTCACAAGGATCCTGACCTGAACCAATAAACCACAAGAAGCTCCATGCCTCAGAGAAGGTCAAACTGCTAGGTAGACCTTTACAGGACACAAACTGACAGTGAAAAAGTAACTTTTTAAAAAGTAAAATATAATCAGTAAAAGAGGTACTATATTTGTTACAAGGAAGGCTCGATACTTGCTGATGTACAAATAGGTTGCTCCCATACTCTTCTGTTGACCTTAAGCCTTCAATTCAAGCCTGGCTTAGAGCACCATCAAAACAATTAAGACCAATATTGATAATTCCAGCAGCATATTAATTTAGTGCTATAAATTTCAAAGTGTAGAAAAAAATTAACATTGTAATCCCCTACAAACTCCAGCTAAAAAACAAAAAAAAAAGTCACCCAATGACAATTATAAAAGAGACAACGATGCTTTTTAAGGCAAAACTGCTAGGGGCAGGGATGGCTCTTCATAAATAATGCTCTGGGTTAGAGGCGATTTATTGACTTTAGGACCACAGTAAAGCCATTAATAAAACAAGAACAGCAAAAGAGCTTAAAATATTTTATGTTAAGAGCTTAATGGAAACAAACAGCCCATATGTTTAAGAACGTTTTTAAATAATATGCATGAGGTGGTTGGGTTTTTTTTTCTCTGAAAAACAGCAGCCTGTAAGCTGAAGTCACCAATTTATGCCTGGAACAGGTGAGGACTTCTGACACACTGCCTCCTTCCCCACAAACAGGGCTCAATTCTGACCTGAAAAAAACAATGCTAGCCACAGAAAGCTAGAAGTCACTTCCGTGACCTTGTCCTCCTGTTAAGATTGGCACCATCAGCTGTGGTGATGATCTCAGGAACACATATGCACTCTTCCTTTGAGAATATGACCAAGACCTGGCAAACTCCTTCTGCATACAAGGACAAACATAGCTGAAACAGGAAAAAAAAAATTCTACTTTTCTATAGTATGTTCATGGGACACAGGCACATTTAAAATGATCTCCACCTCTTACACAAAACCACCAGCTGGGAAATCTACAGGAGCTCAAAAATACTTTCTAGTATTTTTCCTAGTAAAAACAGGAGGCAAAGATGGGAAATATGCCACTCAAAGGAAGCAGATCTGAAATTGTCTGTTCTGATTAGAACTCTATGTCCTTCATGGAAACATGGGATGGGGAGATTCTAAGAACTATCCATATGCAGGACAGAATCTGCTTATTTTTCTTGACTGTGTTTTCAGCACTGCTGTATTGCTTTATGTCATGGAACTTCACAAGAAAATGATTTGATAAAAATCTCAGGGCAGTTTGAAAAGCCTTTAAAATACCAGCCTGCACACTACATCAAACCAAGTTCTTATATTATTGCCTTTGATCCTGAAGCAAATATATAAACATAACAAAATAATATGAAAGTTATAACCACCTCCTGAGGATTTGGCTCAAACTGCCACAGCTGCACTGATTCCAATGAAGTGAAGACATTTTATATCAGCTGGGGACTTGGCCTGACAAAGGTGAAGGCACTCAGCAGCATGCCAAATTGAGTGCGTGTGCATTTAAGCTCATTTTACTCAGCACTAAAGCCTTCGTGCTTTGAAACGCACCTTGGTAAAAAAGCACACAGCTTTAATTCTTGCAGAAATGCAGACAATTTCTCATCTGGCTCAGAAAGGTGTACGAAAATAAGACCCAAACTGATATTCACTCAAGTTTTAAAGAAGTTTCTGCTAACTTTAGAGAAACTTTCACTAGCCAAAATACCTCCACTACCTGTTTGGGAGACCTGAGATAGGTTCCTAACAGCAGAAATGAGCCACAGCCCAGCCTGAAGTAACTGCTAAACCTTCATCTCCTCAGGCCATAAGCGAAGATCCTTATTTCTGCACTAAGTATCATCTCATCCATGGTCACAACAACGGGTCAAATCTTTTTTACATGCCATGAAAAGAGGAAGGGTAAACATAAGGAGAGGGTTATTTCAGATGACCCAGGTGGATGACTTCAGTGCTTTGGGTTTTTTTAAACAGTGAGAGCAGTCAGTGCTAAAAGTTAATATTGTAATGATTTGTGTGGAATTCAGCTCCCTGGAGCCGGCTCCAAAGTCCATGAGCAGCCTTCCAAAATGCCACCACGCCAGCTTTACTTACCTCCAGCCATCTTGCTCCTTTGTTGGCAGCCTGCTGAAACTCCACTCTTTTCAGGGTGACATGGTAAACAGCTCCCTCTTCTACCTCCTCACCCCCATCCTGAATGGTGATCTGCCAGGAAAAAGGGAAAGAAAATAAGGTAAGAGAGAAAGGCACATTTTCCCTCCTCTGCTAACCACAATCTATACCAGGTGCTCCAGTGCCTGGTGCAGAGGTGAGGGCAGGAGATGGGCTGCACAAAGTAACTGCAATCAAAGCAACGCAGGATACTCGCAGATCGAGGGAATGCTGGAGATATTCTTGGCAAGCTGTCCTTCCCTGTGGTATCAAGATACCCTGACTTTCCATTTAACTATTTTTTCCTAGACTAGCACATATTTTAAATAGTTGTAGAAAGTCTTTTCTAAAGAAATAGTTTGGTTTTGATTAGCAGTCTTCTCTTGCCTCTCCCTCCCCCTCCCCGCTTTTCGAAAGCAATTAATCTCTTTGGCCTTTCATTTATGGAAGGAATTGCACTTTTAAAAACTGCTGAATTACTTAGGCAGACAGCCTTTAAACTTTGAAGCTAACAAGCATTTAAAACAGAGCAAGCCTTTATTTCTTTTGACAGGAGGGATTTAAAGCGCTTGTGGTTTGCTTTTCCAAAACCTATTATTTCGAGCTACAAAAAAAAAAAAAAAAAAAAAATCATCTAAAGATTTTTTACAGAGTCGAGGTTTTAAAACTCACAAATAATAGAAAGAGGATAAAAAAAAAAAAAAGTGCAACGTCTTCCAAACTTTAACCGAACATGTGCAATGCCTCCCGGTTTCCCAGATGATCGGCCGTACAAAAAGAGCACAGGCGGCGGCACGGGGGGCGGCAAACAGGCGCCGGGCTGCTCCGAGGGGCAGCCAACCGGGCACCGGGGGCAGCCCCGGGGGGCGACCGGGCAGGCTCGGCAGGAAAACAAAAGTTTGGGGAGAAGAACGGGAAAGCTCGTAACATATTGAAGAGTTGATGTATTCTAGACACCTGCTGGAAGGGGAGGCAGAGA
>JAVJGJ010000030.1:4730200-4740673 GCA_035590215.1 Microhierax caerulescens
TTCTGTACTGTCCTCAGCCAGCAGATCCAGGATGGAGCTACCAGAATTAGCCTGAAGGAAAAATTCATTGTCTATGCTAAGAGTTGTTGCTTTTTAAGGATGAGGCAAAAAAAACCCAACCTGGTATTAAAAGTCTGTCTTTTGTAGAAACCTTTAGTATTTCCTTGATTGAAATCTTAAGTCTAGTTATTTTGTTTACTTAGCCCTTAAATTAGTTTGCATGATTAAGCTTCTAGAAACTGTTTCCATTAACTGGTTTAGCTGCAAGGGGAAAACTGCAGGATGGCCAGGACAATGCATACTGCAACTTAGCCTGACTAATTAACTAATCTTTCTTTAGCCCCCACCTAGTATGCCAGCTCAGAAAAGCATGTAAGCAGTAGCTTTACTATAGCATGAGCTTAAAATATTCACATCAAAGGAACTAAATTCTTAAGATTCTTTGATGAACTTGAGCCTAGATCATGGAATTAAAGTGAATTGCAGGTTCAAACCTCCATGGGACCAAGTCTGCCTCCCACAAGAATTACATCAAACATTGCGTTGCAAAAACCCCAGCAATCACATTTGCAACAGATTTTCAGTGAAAGACTGTTTATCCAAATCCTCTGCCAATTCTAATATTTCAGTTTTCTACTTCCTCGGAAGTCTGGATTCTATTGATAACCATCTCACTTGGGAAAAGGGTATTTGTCGGTTGGGGTGGTATCTTCGTTAAAGCAGCTGACAGGGGATGGGATAGCGTTTTCCAACATAGTGTGCTTTTCTTATGCCACAGTGTTTTCTTGCTTTCCAGCTAAGCAGAGAGGTCAATTTAAATACACTACCTCTTTCGACAGACCTTGTCCATATTTATATCATCAGATCTCATAGCTACAGCAATGCTGTTACATGGACTACAAGAAATTTCTCACGGACTGGTAGAATCTTTCACAATGAATGAATGAAACATACTGTATTGACTACAAATGCAACAGAAGGTCCCATTTTAAGTCCCAACTCCTGTCGTTAACTTTTACCAAAACACGGAGGTCTGTGTATGTATACATAACATATATGTATTTATTTGGTCTTTTAGAGAGAAAGGATTATGGTCAGTCTAGGCTCTTAAAAATCTGCTTTATATCCAAACAAGGATTATTTAGTACTAGAAAGGAGGAAAAGCATGTGTAACATTTAGCTGCCATTTAGTTGCACTCTAAGACCATTTCAACCATTTATTTGAGACCAAGAGACAGGATCAGAATGCACAAGAAAACGTGAAGACAAAGCAGGCTCTGATTAATCTAAAAGATGTTCTGTAAAGATTTCAAGGGCCAAAGGAAGCATGAAAAAGAGTAAGAACAGTCTGCAACTCAGTAGAACTGCTGTTTTGCTCTTTTAACAGACTTTAATCACAAAACTGATCTGTACCAGTGAACCACACTTACAGTCAATGTTGTGTTAAATATTTGGCTCTTTCCAAATCATGTTCACGTGCAATAACTACATTCCTACCATGATCAAGCTCTGTGACTGCCCTTTCTCCTGAATCAGAATTGTTCCTCTAACACATCTGAGCATGTATTCCCTCCCCCTTGCAACAAGAAAGAAATACAAACCCAAATGTGAATGCAAGCTTACACTTCTCACAGTGAAATGTTAGATAAGAAAATACTTTGAGGTCTGTAAAGTTCTCAAACTGCAGATCATAGACCACTTACAGCCCAACAAGAACTTGCTGACTGTCCACAGAGAACTAAGTTAGTCACAAAGTGATGATTTTTCCTTGTTTTCGGCTGTTGCTACAGCTGGCATGCAGACGCTTTATGAGAAGACAAAGCAAAAGACCTATAAACCAGCTGGAAATAAAGAACAACTAGTCTTGCTGCCTATGCCAGGGGCCTAACAGAAGGAGAAGAGGAAACAGAAGTCAGAGATACCCAAACAAGGGAAATATTCAGAAGAGCAAAGAAAAGGACAAAGTAACCAGGTGATGGTAAGAATCATTCCACACAGCTTCGCTATGAGAGAACGGCATCACACAGCCTAAAAGGAAAGAAGCCAGGTACCAGAGATCTGCATGCAAATTAGCTTCACTAGCAAAGGATGCTCAGTGGGAGATGGGAAAGAAAAACACAACTGTCTCTGGGGTTTTTTTTTTCAAAATAATAGGGAAAATTCCTTGCATTAAGTTAGGCCATGGTTTCAAGATGTTCTTTTCAATGGCAGTGCCAGCTCAAGGAGTTTCCACTCCCTGGTACTTGGTTGAGCCAGGGACTAGAACTGTTTGCATGTCGGGTATGCTAGGTTTTTCCTAATAACCATGCCTTTGCATGAAATGTTTTTACAGTATTACCTTTTTCTTCTTTTTTTCCTTTTTTTTTTTTTTTTTAAGAGGCAACGGCTACCACTTCAAGGGCACTACCTACACATGTACAACTGTCAGTTGGAAGGGAGGATTCCTTGATACTGTCTTTTCATTCTGCAGAAAATATGAGAATCTATCAGATGGAATGAAGCACATCCAGAGACACCCCTGCAATGGATGATGCATTAGAAGCACGTGCCTACTAAAGGAAATAAGTACTGTTTCTATGAAGACTATCCCATTAATTGTTATTAATTTGGTTTCTTTATAACCGTATTTAGTTCTTGCTTTCCATTTACGGTGCATGCCCTCAATTTGATAACTAATAGGTGCTGCAGACTACAGTTCTTGAGAATGAAACTATTTACAACTAGATAAAAGATCACAGATGAGCCACAAAAGCTAGAAAATGCAGAGACTATAGAAATGAAAACACAAACTGGTTTTATATTGTGTTTTAATGACTGTGGACTCTGGCCTGTAGCTTGGCTGCAGAGAGCTCTTTACTACAGTTACCATATGAAAATCACCTGGTAGTATTCCTTAACATTGTGCATGAGTTCCTACTTTCTGCTCAATTACACAGGTAGTTTGTCAAGGATTGCTTTAGATCTGCTTCACGTGCAACATGCTACAATCTCACCTGCACTGAAGGTCCTTTACAGCACAAAGCACTTCAGAGGCACATAGCTCATGTAGTACATGCTGTGCGCTGATGTAATGGGTAACAGAGGTGACCTAGGTCCTCTGTCATCTTCATCTAGAAATAAATTAATTTGGATGTTTATATTCTTTAAGTGAATGAGATCCATGTCCCTACATGTCAGACAGTAAGAAAAATTGTTGGGATCAGAAATTAAATTTGAATTTCAAACCACTAACTAATCAAATCAAAAGAAATGTTACACTACATATATATGTACATACACTAGACATACACTATATGTCTAATCTAGCACTGTCTGCAAACTTTGCAATCCTTAATGCTGTGCAAAAAGGAGAAAACCATGTTCCCCACTTGCTCTGAACTGCACTGAAAGGTGTCATGATGCAGTAGCAGCTTGATACACAAGAACCAGATACACAAGTTCATCATAATCTGTCTTCGTTGACACTAGAACTAAATAGAGGCCTTCAAGTAATTGCAAGTACTAACCAGCTTCATTGTAAAATGCCAGAGGAAATGCAGTAGAGCTCCCATACATGAAACTAAATTAATGATTCATAAGGCTTCATAATTAACAGCACTAAGTCAAAAAATTATGTAGTCGAGGAAGCACATCCAGCCTTCCCTTGACCTCTCATTTCACATGTGATTGCAATTAGATAGGCATGCACTGTTTCACAAACTATGCTGTTCAATAGGATATGGCATGCTTTTATATAATCTCAGATCTAGTTAGCATATCTCCGTCAGGAACAGCAAGTCCTTTAACTTCATTTGTTAAGACTTCAAAACAAAGCTGCTTGCAAAACCACAGTCAGATCACTGGAAAACTGCACCACCTGCAACATCACGTGCAGGAACAGCGGCATATTTTACTCCCTGTCCCCTGAACCTTTTGACTCGAGGTGTGTAAGTAGTGCCAGTGTACCTCAGAGTCTGGTCTTAAACCTGCCCCCAGCTCAACCTGCAGAAACCTCTCTCGGTTCTTTGGAAACGACCTGTAGGAGCAGAGGCAGTGGGTCCTAGGAACCTGAGTTCTCAGCTGCACTTATCGCAAAACGCCCAGAAACTTTCCTTAGGCTGTAAGTGCTTTATGAAATCTTTGTTCCTTTCCAGCCCCATGTGTCCCTGCTGTTTCAAAGCAGTATCTTTCTCTAAGTCTCTAAGTAAGAGTTTCATGAAGCTCTACAATTGTGAATCAAGAAATCCTCTTCACTGCACCCTTCACAAGCTATGCAGGAAGAAAAAAAAACCTGAAGAGCATACTGAGTACATGGTTTTCTAAGGCTTGTAACTCAGTCAAATCAAAGTCAAAACTAAGACACTTCATACTTATGGCTATTTCAATACCAAATTTTAGTACACAGGCCTCAGCTACTCACACTGCAGAGCTGTTCAAAAGAAGGCAGCAAAAAGTCTTTATGGAGAGGAAAAATAGTTTTCCACTCTCCTCATACTCACACATGGATGAAATGTTTTCACTCAAACTTTCCAAAAAATTTACCTTTGAGCAGCGTCCAAGGGCCTCATTTTAAAACTTTCTGCAAAGAATAAATACTTCAATCATATAAAAAGGCACTGCTCGATTACAAATCTGACTGTAATTCTCCTGACGTCAATTCCATTTTTCCCAATTTACATTGTCATGAGACCAGAATCAACCCCAGTGCCTACACAGAACTAATAAAATTATTGCTCCCTTCTCCAACAAAAAGTTATGGAAGACTGAAAAGAGAAGATTAATATATCCAGCAAGCACTATATACCTGTAAGAGCAGTGACAAAAATAAGTGTCATCAAAGAGCAGACTGAAATGCCTAACCTTTAAACTTTCTACCAAAATCTTCATGTCATGAGATTAGTGGAAAATGGCAGAAAGGGAGAGCTCCAGAAGCATTTGACATTGAAGATGACAATGGCTTTCTGTCAGTCCCCCTCTGCTACGGTCAAATGGAGCTGACCTTGACATACAGCTGCACCCCAGGATAGCCTGGTGACTTCAGCCAGATGGAGATTTGAATCCTGTGGCAGACCCTGCGCTAGCACAGCCCACATCTTGCTCAGATGACACTTTAGACATGGATTATGCCTAAACTGCCTATGAGTTCACTACCCTTTCATGATAATTCAATCATATCTAAAAAAAAAAAAAATGTTAAATACAACATCACATAGTAACATCACTCAGTAATTTTTTTCTAAAGATGGTAAAAAACAGGTATAGCAGGTCAAGGATTTAGGCCTGAAGGGACAGTGACTGAAGCATTCAGATACTGCATAGTGCTTGAAACAAGGCTCTCTTGAGGGATAGCAGGGTATTAACAAAGTGGAAGTTCCTTATGCCATTGAGATTGCTGTGTTTGTAAACAATGGAACCATGTTCCTTCATCATATTATTGTTTCATAAAGGAATAGACAAGTGTGCATATAAAGTAGAAGACAGGGAGAGGGAGTTCACTGATTTCTTCCTTTTTCAAGGAAAAGACTGACTCTCCCATCTTTTACACACACATACACTTTTCCATTTAGTATCATCAGTACTGTAACCACTGAGTTTTCTGCCACAGCTCCTAGACAGCATCATAAAATAAGTCCGACAAACATGGGGAAAAAAACCCTTACAGACACTGTTATATAAATGGGTCACTTTGTTTGCATCAGATGAATTAAGGAAAAGAAAACCCCTTTCCTGACTTGTGAATCAAATGCCTCTCATTTACAAGTGTCACTCAAAAGATTGCCTTCCTGTGTTTCAGATCTTTTCTTTGCACCTAAGAAAAGATTAAGAACTAAATTGGTCATGGCACAAACAGGTATTTGGCTTATTTAGCAAAACTCTAATTTTCCCTAATTGCGCTCTCATCTCCATAAACAGGCTGATTCTCCATAAGGAACTTCTTACTTTCAATATATTTACAAATTTGTTATTGCCATTATCCACCCCTTGTTCCATACCATTTACATCATGCCACACTTTCCAATACAATCTCATTAACCACTATTACCCTTCCCATCCTTTGATATAACACAGACATCATTCCCCTAGTCTATGCACCACCCCTGTAAAAATGTCTATAAAATGTCCACAAGTGTCCACAAAGCATCCATTGAGTTTATATAGTCCATGAACATGATCTCTTATGGTGGCCACTCAGGAGAAGAGAGGTTGTGTGTTGTGTGGGGTTATCAAGCATCAAAGCCAGCTCAGGTCGGGTCACTGTTGCATTTGCACCGCTTCTTGTGAGGCTTGTCCAGGTGGTTCCCGCTATAGTCATTCCTGTAACATGAAACTCAAACCATGGGTTACAACAATTTAAAGGTATATCCGTTACAATCTCCACCCCTGGACCCTTCAGACCAGCCTGCAGGGTTTAACATTGCAATGAACTCCTTCCCTTGCCCTTGCTGTGGCTGGGACTTATCCACAGACTGCAGCCTGCTCCAGGTGGAGCCTCAGCTACAAGCCACAGTCTCTCCAGGGGTGCCCCTGCTGCGGCACAGACTCATCCACAGCCACAGTCATTTCGAGGTGCACCTGCTCCAACATGGCCTATATGGACCTGCTCCAGCGTGGCCTTACCCACAGCCACAGCCCCTTCAGAAGTAAATCAGCTCCAGCATGGCCTTATCCCTGGCTGCCTTCAGGGCTGTACTTGCTTTGTCGTGGTCTTATCCATGGCCCCACACTTCGAGGTGCTCCAGCATGACCTCACGCACAGCCACAGATGCTTCAAGGTGTACCTGCTTATCTACAGCCACAGATGGTTCGAGGTGTACCTTCTCCAGCGTGGACTTACCCTTGGGCCACAGTTCCTTCAGAGGTATACCTGCTGCAGCACAGACATAACCACGGCCACACATGCTCTGAGATATACCTGCTCAGGCATGGACTTAGTCATGGCCACAGGGGCTTTGGGGATGTCCTGCTCCCACGTGGACTCTTCCACAGGTCACAGACCCTTTGATTTGAGTTCACACTGAAGTTCCAGTCTCTCCAGTACAGCAGCACAGAAACAGCAGGGATGCCCTGGCCACCTGCCAGCTCCAGTGCATCGCCATTGCTGTTATCAAAATGTTCTCGGGCCCAGCACAGTAAGATGATCAGCAGTACAGCAAGCAGAGAAAGCAAGAAGCAGCCACTAACGAGCACTAGACTCTAAGGGAAGCAAGCCCCAGGGCAAGCACAGAAACCTGCCCCTTAATAGCTAAACAGCAGTAACAGCTATAAATTTGAACTAGCACATCCCAAACAAGTCTGTTATCTCGAACCCTTTGAGCCCCATGTTAAGCACCAAAAAGGTCTGTTGTGGTTTAACCCCGGCCAGCAATGAAGCACCATGCAGCTGCTTGCTCACTCCCCCTCACCCAGAGGGATGGGGAAGGGAATAGGAAAGGAATGTAAAACTCAAGGGTTGAGTTAAGAACAATTTAATAGCTAAAGCAAAACCCATGCATGCAAGGAAAGCAAAGCAAGGAATTCATTCACTACTTCTCATCAGCAGGTGGGTGTCTGGCCACTCCCAGGAAAGCAGGGCTCCATCATGCGTCACAGTTACTCGGGAAGACAAATGCTATCATGCCAAATGTCCCCCCCTTTCCTTCTTCTTCCCCCACCTTATATACTTATATGTCGTCATATGGTATGGAATACCTCTTTGGCTAGTTCGGGTCACCTGTCCTGGCCATGTCCCCTCCCAATTTCCTGTGCCCCTCCAGCCCTCTGGCTGGCAGGGCCCAAGGAACTGAAAAGTCCTTGATTTAGTATAAACATGACCCAGCAACAACTAGAAACATCAGTGTCCTGTTCACATTGTTCTCACACTAAATCCAAAACACAGCACTGCTCCAGCTACTAAGAAGAAAATTAAATCTATCCCAGCTGAAACCAGGACATTGGTCTATTTATTATTATACATTATATTATTGGCTAGCTGGTACTCAATCGTCCTCCTTGTTCCCAAATTACTTGCTGTAGGTTCATGTTCTTTTCTAGCAAGCTTCAGTTTCCATAACAAGAAATTGTGATTTAATGTGCTCTCAAAAGTTCTCATTTACAAACATAACTTTTCCCCTTCTGCCCTGTTTCATTTTGCTTTGGCTACAGATATACTGCACATATGCCTTTTATGTCCCTGTTACAGTATGCTTAAACAGTATACATCTCTGTTGACTATGAGGATTTTCCTCTCCTTAATTTAGACACTAGAGTCTTTTTCATTTTTCCTCTTAAAAAAGAAATATTTCTTCCCCTAGAAGTCGGTATCACTCTGGTAGCCTTTAATCCAAGTGCTCCCCAGATACTCTAGGCTTAAAAATTATACCTGAATGTCTATTATTCAGGATATTGGGAGTACTTCCCACTCTATCTCAGGCCTCCCATTCCTCTGAGCAGGCTTTTGCCAGCTAGCTCTGTATTTCTATCTAACTAGTTCAAAGCCCAAGGACTTTGTCCCTCCCACCCATTGAGTTATAATCAGATGGCATGTCTTCAGTTTGACTCATTCCCTTCATGCATACATAGTTTCCAGAAAGACTAAATGAAGAGTTTCAATTTAAATGCTGCTCCTACAACAAATCCTAGTAATCATATGTTTTCAACAGCATTATATATGTTAGAGATCACAATTAAAATGTCCAAAAGTAACTCTATAGCTTAGACTTAAAACATAAGGAAAATGCGCATAAAGCAATCTTGTGAATTGTGAACCCCAAAACAGTTTGGCATTCCTGAGTGTTGTGCACAAACGTAGCACTCTTAACCTCTCAGAGGTCATTAAAATAACAGGGATAAATTAATCATAAATCCTTGTATTACTATAATAGTTTATCTTATTTGTGGGGGGGGGTTATTCTAAATGACCCATATTAAACTTAAAAACTATGTGCCTTGTTATTGTGGGACATACTTCAAAATACTCAGAAATTCCTAGACCCCATTTTAAGATTCCTGCTGCATGCCAGTCACATACAAGAGCTCTTCCAGATGCTAAAGACTGTTGAACACCCTGAACAGATTTCTCAGCCAGATCTAAAACAAATCCTTGCAAGCTTTCACATAAGATGGGCGCACTGTGAGATTCTCTGGTCTCAGATCACAATGCTGTGAATCCAAGCCAACAAAGGATTCCCACTAGCATAACAGAAAATAGACCATAGGCTTCAATTCAGCTCAGAGGGAAGACATGAGAAAGAATCTCATTTTCCAGTTGGCTTGGGCTACTCTCCCTATCTTTTTCCCAGTGCTCAAGCAACACTAAGCCAAAGTTGTCATCTTCTTTTTTTTTCTCTTCATTGGGTTAAAAGTGAAATAACTGAAGTGAAGCAAGAAATCAGCTTATCTATGGGTCTCTTGTTTTCTGTGATGCCACATTCATTCTACCTGATTTCATCAAATTGTACAGAGATTTTATTACCCTTTTATAGCCCTGGTAGATAGGCACCACTAAATCAGACTCCCAGTCCACAGCTTTCTTTTGAGTGCTGTTTAGATTTGCAGGGAGGAGCAAAGAACAAGACAATTGTAAATAAATATGTAACATTTAACTTTAGAAATGTATATACTCTTCCGCCTAAAACCATGTCATGTGTCATCATCATAGACACCACTTGAACAATTAAAATTTCAGGGCTTTACTGACTACCACAGCCTTGAACACAGAAATCTCTAAATTACAAGGATGTCTTTCGAGTGCAATGCAATAAAGTCCAATGCAATGCAAGGTTTGGGGAAGCTGGGGTTTGGAGTTTTTAAGTTGCTTTTCTGTTTGTTTTTATGTCCTCCATCTCTAAAATATCCCATAGTCAGACATAACAGCCTGTACACTAGTGACTTGCCTGCTGCAGGCTCTTTGGACTCCTTAGCTTGCTCAGGAAATTCCTTATTTTACTTCCAGATTTCCAAAACCACGGTTTCTGAACAAGTTCAGTATCTGAAAACAACAGAAAGGCAGTTTTAAAATACGGATAGGAATACATTTACTTTTAATGTCCATCATGCTTCTCTCTCATCAAACACAACAGTCAAGTAAGATCACTACATAAATAAGGAAGATGCTCAGTCATGTTTATCAGACACAGTGCCAGCCACTCACAACCAACAGCGTGGTTACACACACTGGAGCCCCCTTCCCAGCTCGCTTTGCTTTTTGCTTTCTCTGACATTAGATTAAGTACCACTGCTGCAGTGGCCTAAACTAGTAACCTAGATAGCACCTTGATGCCAAAAAAACTCAGAATGAAGAAAACTGCTGAGACTTTTTGTAGTTTTAGCAGCAAGGTACTTATTTTCTGCGCAGGGGAGGAGGTGGTTCACACCACAGAAACTTGCTCCGAAGTACAGGTGTGAAACAGGCAAATTTATACATTTGACATACATGATTACAACATCTTCTCATCCATTATCCATTTAATTACAACATCTGATTGCATATTAATGATGGGCAGAGTCTAGGCGGGG
>JAVJGJ010000030.1:4749564-4767930 GCA_035590215.1 Microhierax caerulescens
GGGGGGGGGGGGTTGCGGGACGGGACGGAGCGGGGCCACCGGCCCTGCCCTGGCAACAAACAGCTGCTGTGGGGGATGGTCCCCACCGCCACCGCCACCGGCATGGCCGTGCCAGCTGCCCGGCGAGGGAACCGTGTGGAGCCCCAGCTGGAAGCCTTTCTCCAGCGCGGTCAGCGCACAAGTGCCCTTCTCTGTCCCACGGCTGCGTTTTATGCCACTTGCGTTCCTGCTTGGGGAACCTCTGCTGCTTTGCTAAGGTGAGCTGACACCCGCAAAGCGCTTCAAGGCTCCTTTGAGTTACAGGCTGAAAGAAGGCAGGCATGCCCCATAAACCTCACTGGCTTAGGCCAATAAATACGGTTGGTTGAGATCACAGAGAACCCGAAAACATCCTTGCAAAAGGAGGTGATGCTTTGGAGCAAAGTAAAAGGAGGAAACCTTTAAGAAGAGATGGTTTGATTCTGCAACTGTAGCCATTAAAAAAGGGGGGGAAAAAGAGCATCTGTGGCATGAAGGGGATTTTATACAATATTGACTAATACAGATGAAGATAATACAAGATACAGTTGATTCTGGAAACAACCAAATGTCAAAATGAACACCTTGACAAAGCTCTTGTAGAACTGGAATTGAAGCTCTCCAGGAGCAGAGGGCTGCAGACTCTCAGACCAGGTGACTCGCAGCAGTTTACAGCCCTGTACAAATGTGCAGCCCATTAGTGGTTTCCACTGATGCTGCTGTAGTGAGCTATAAAAGTTCTGGTAACTCCAAAGTGGACACATACCCTCTTTGGTATTTTTATTTACAGGGGGAGTCGTTTCGTCAGAAAAGCATGCAAGACAGCTAAGGGCAGTAGCTGCATCTGGCTTCCCAGTTAAATTCACTGGCTGTCATAAGTGGAAATTTTTACTTTTAACTTGCGTTTTTGCCCAAAGTCAGAGCATTACATATTCCTTGATTGACATATATGAAGAAATAATACTATTAAGAAAGATGGTGACAGATGGATGCCCTGTAAGCTGAGCAGTGACAGAGAAGAGCGTGGGCAAGGTGCTACCTGGAAAAAAGTTGGAAACTAAAGACAAAAACCTGCTGGCAGTTTGAATCCTCTTCTATACAAAGTTGGTGCTTTGAATAAATTTTTTAGAAATGAGCACTGAGTTTTAATAAAAAAAGTCTGGCTCTAATGGTTTTCTTTCTAATGAGAAAAGTCTGTAAGAACCCAAAATGCTGGCAAACTGCTTGGGTCAAAAGGGGACCAGTATAACAGGAGGGTGATAGAGTCAATTAATGAGGATCGAGAGGCAGGGCTCTGGCACTGCCTGACATAATTTTTGGAAACTTGCATGATTTTAGGAAGAGCTTCCTGTTTACTTATATTTAAGACATGGATAATACATAGAACTGCTCTGAATTTTTCAGATGTTAAGTTTTTTTGAATCAGAAAATGGGTCATCTATTGAGTAAATGTGGTTCATTAAAAATACCTGGGGTTTGAAACCTCTTTTCCCCAAACTGAGAGTTTCCAGCAGAATTCTCCCTAGATTCCTCTATTATTTTGTCCCTGGCCAGAGGTTCACTAGTGCTCACTACTCTGGATACTGTAAATTGCTGAAATAAATGGGTTAATGGAGTTAACATAAAAGTGAACGGGATTTAAAAACAACAAACAAACAAACTACCAAAACCTGCAGGATCTAGGGGACTTCTTACTTTTGTGAAATGTGAGAACTACTTTCTCTGAACCAAAATCAAGCTTTGAAATAAAACTAAGACTTCTTGATTTTTCAGACACCTCTTCCTTTCCTGACACAAGACAGTATGAAAATTCGGTTAATTCACAGCGGGTTATGGTCCTTCCTCCACCATCTATCTCTTCCCTCTTCCAAAACAGACAACATAAATGTGTCATCCCCAAGAGCCTTCTGCCCATGTCCCCGCAAAGGAAGAAATCTCTTCAAGGGATTTCACGCTTCCATTTCATGCTCACCAAGAAATTATACCTGCTTCTTACACACATTATGGTGGAATCCATACAGCAAAACCAAGATCTAATCCTATGTCAGACAACAAATACAAGACTCTTCCTGCCCCAAGGATTTTAGTTCCACATCTATAGAGAACTTTGAAGCCATCAGACTGAAGGTACTATGAAGATATTAAAATATTTTTAAAATATTAAAAGAAATTAAACCAGCAGGTTTTCTTCCATGTAAAGGAACTATACCTTCCTATCACAACACAAGCAATACGTTGGGTAGAAATCCAGGTTTTCCATGACTTAGTATGACATCTGGCCCAAACCAGAAACCAGCTACATTCTTACTGTGCAGAGTTCTATTTATTTTTCTGTTCGTATTTTGAAAACAAGTTTTATCATCGTGTATTTTTACTTTACTTTCATTGTTTAATAAGATCATTTTAATTGTATTATTTCTTAGCGGAAAAAAACCCCAGGTATTTAGAGTGCCTCTTCTCCTGCTAAATTCAGAGGGAGAAGGGGAAAAAACCCCATCACCCCAGAAGAGCAGAACAGAGAAAAAAATTATCACCTGTACAGGGGTGTTACAAAGCATATGGGTAAAAAAAAGATGCCCCTCTCAAAGAAATTGGATTGGAGAATGCAAGAGGCAAATGCAACTTACTTTTTTTTTTTAATGCATCTAACTTGTATTCAGGGCGATAGTAGAAACTATGGTCATGGAAAGTGATGAGTTACAGTACTAGAGAGCAAAAAACTCCTTGTGTCCTGTGCATGGCAAGTGATATAAACCAGCGTGCAGACTGAGAAGCTCAGAGGCAGCAAGTATTTCATCTGTTGCATTCCAGACTGCTATCAAAATGGAGAGACGGCATTTTATAAATAAGTTATCAAGCACTGGTACATAAAACAGAAGGAGGTAGGTCAATGAGGTAGCAGCCACAGCTGTCAATGTTTAACCCTTAACCTGTATTTATATAAACACACATAAAATATATAAAAATCAAGGATCAATGCACCAGCACCCAACAAACACACAAGCCATTCTGTATTGTCTTTGCAAGTGCTATTAAGAATGACCCAAGGTATTCTTAAGATCTGATGAGAAATCCAGACACAGCCCTACTAAAGCATTTGAAAACTAAAAAAAAAAAAAAAAAAAAAGATTGAACTGCAGTTCTTTAAGTATTTCCTATATCACAGTAAGATTTTTCTCCCACTCTGGGATATAAAATCCTGAGCAATTTGCAAAAGGCATGACTATACCAGATGCACATTTTTCTCAATCGAATTTGCTTCAGTTTCTCTTTTAGAAGGATATGGGTTTACCCTACAGCCTTCATACTGAAGTGCATCAAAAGCTTGTACAGAACAATGAATTACCTTCAATTATGATCTGATTTTGTAGGCAAACCATATGAGCACAAAGGACCCACTGCTAACTCCAGCACAGTTTGGGATGTTACAACTTGGTTTTGTAATGCTTAGCACTTTTGTTATGTTCCTTATCAGCTCTCCTCACATTTCACAGATTTTTTGAATTTAGCATCCCACAATTCTCTAAGAAGCAAGGGTGAAATGTTACAAGGATGAATATTACAGAGCAGGAACGGAACCACTGGCACTTAAAATACTGGGAGGGACTGTCTGTCTCTGTGCAAGAGCCAGCAGTAAATCGTAGAAATATTGACTTGCAGTTCTTTGTGCTACCTCAACGGCAAATAGGAGCTAAAATTGAAGAAATGTTGATTTAAAAATTTATTTTTCAGGCTACCATTCCATGTTCGTTATACAGTGTGGTGTCAAAGGGACTTCTAAGCCCAAATGCTAACTTGGAACCCAACTTCATGCCTCCTAAGGCCAGGGTCCTCCACCCTGAGAGTTTTCATCCATCTTGCTAATGTACAGCCAGACACAGCAAGACAGGCAGCAAAGATCACAGACTTCTTTTCTGCAGAGCTTTGGCCAACCACCAATCTGGAAAGCTGTATGGGGTATAACCAGCAGAGCACTCTGGTGCCACTCAGAAAGGAAAAAGCACCCCTTCCCCCCTCCCCCCATCTTTGAAGTGGAAAAACTTCACTAGCTTTTCCAGAAAATCATTGCATGTCCTTGAGGTACATCCCAAAAAAAAGACCATGTCCTTTGGGACTGCAGTGAATGGACTAGGAAATCAGCAGCCCATCTCTGCCAGCTCACCCAACACTGGTAAGATCCAGCCCTCCCGTTTGCCCTGGGAGAGGGGAAATGTGTTTACACCACACTGACGTCTTTTCACCACACATTCAGCAATCAGTCACATACACAGCTATTGTATAGAACAGAGTGATTCCTCTATACCGTCTTGCAGGGCACTGTAAACATGCTCTCAGGAGTCAGCGGAGCAAGACCCTGGAAAGAAGTAGCCTGTTATTTTGTACTTAAGCAGCAACACCAAATGAAAACCCCCAAATATCCAAATACAATAAACTGTGTAAAGAACCATGTCCATTAAAAGCAAACCAAACACACAACAAGTGTGTGTGTGTATACATAAATATATATATGGAAAAAAAATGTATATTGCTTTCACCTATAAATTCTGACTCCATTGACAGGCAAAGCTGCAAGAAGCAGTACCAGGAAACTTCACATACAAATTCAACATCGATATGGATCAGAATCACATCTGCAGTACACTGGTTAGAACACAACCAAATGGGCTGCCGGACCCTCAGCTTCTGGCAGGGCCTGCCCACTGACGGTACTGCGTAATTCAGGGAGTTACAGGTGAGTCTGGGATTCTCCAAAGTGTCTGAAACCAGGAGGGTTTTTTTGCAGATGTGATGCTGATCTCATCAGAGTTCTTTGATCTGTTTCTGTAAGGGCCAGCTCTAGAGGGATGTGAGAAAGCTACCAATAATGTTTACATCTGGCTTACGATACAGCATATCTGGCTTGTAATGGGAACAGCTAGCACACACAAGCATCAGGGCACTGGAAGAAACTGCTGTTCTGGGGAAAGTTAGTCTTGCTGCTGACACAAAGCTGGAAAAATCTGGATTCTTTTCCTGGCTTAGTAACTCACTTGCACCTACGTTTCTTGCTCTAGACACTGAACATAAAGGGTTCTGATTCTCTTACACTAAATACTACTGGTACAGTGACTTTGTGGATTTGTCTAGCTCAGAGAAATGCACATTCTACTTCATTGGTATTTATATATGTTTTAGAAGACCTGAAACAAGGGTCATATAGCAGAACAGGGCATTGATACTTTGAAAATAATCTTTAGTCGCATTCAGAATAAAGAAAAAATAACAAGACATTCCTTGCCTGTAAGTTTATCCATCTAAAAGAATAGCAAGGATTAAACATCCTGGAGTGTCTGAAATATCTGGACAGAAATATCAAAACAGGGGCTCTGAGGTATTTTCAACACAATCAGAAGCAGGAAGGACCAGACTGCAGACCCATGAGGTTTAATTCGGAGAGGTAACTTCAATGCTCTTCTGATCTTCATCTGCAATCTGAACCTGCTGAGGTTCGCCCACCACCACCAAACATGACACCAAGCTGAGAACACCGGAAACTTCAACTGATTTGGTCAAGAAATCACGTAGGCAACAAAATGAGGTCATGCAGTTCTTGCAGTTTAACACTGGCAAAAGGGAGAAGGGGGCAGAGAAGGAAGAGGGAGGAAGTCCGCTGTCCTGTAAATGCAAAGTATTTGTTTTCATCCACTTCCCTGTTCTACTTTTCCCTCTCCTCATGAGCTTATCAGCAACGCAACTAGCATGAAATAACATGGAACTCAAACTTCCCGTTGTCTTAACACCATCAATTATACCAGGAAGCGCCTCGTTCTCTCCTAAATGATTCTGATAAGAACCAGCTGAAATTGCACAGTGCAAGTATCTAGAAACAGGATATTATTTCAGATTGCAATTTTTACTGGACCTCGAGATGTCTCACAGAATTCAGGGAGTTTACATGAGTTTTAACCAGATCAAATAAGAGACTTCAGTGTTGTACACAGAAATAGCTTCCCCTATTCAATCGGCAAGCACGTAGAGCTGCCCTGCACATATCAAAGGAATTTGAGTGAATTCCCGTCATCCATACTGAATACATCACTTTATCCAACCATGACATGAAAGAAAAAAGCTGGCTCTTTTCCCATAAAAAGGCAAATAGCAATACCCTGAAATCACGTCTTCTAGGCAGCTTCCCAAGCACACTTTGTTTTCATTGACTAAAATAATGCCTAACAATAGAAATTGAAAGCAGATTTTCCTACACTATAATACTACACTATATTTCTTATTCTATTAAAGACCAGCAGATCTTAAATTGTGTTATTTAGCTAACACTCATCTCTGCGTAATGAAAGAACATAGGTCATCCAAATAAAGAAACATGAGTGACTTTCTCCACTCTTCTACTGTTTTAATGACAAGATTAGAGATGGAACTGGCCTGAAATAACACACTGAGCCCCACCAAACTGTTTGGAAATGTGCACCACCCAGTCCTATTTATTGGTTCTCTGATGACCATTCTTGTCAGCAACCCCAAAAGCCACAAGGGCCATGAGGCTGCTTGGGATGCTGAGCCCAGGGCCCACGGTTCAAACAGGCCCAGGCATCTCTGGGTATTCCCAAAAAGCAGCAAATTCTGGCCTCCACTTTCTTGTTGACATACAATCAGCTTTTGTCGGTCTGTCTGACCTGAATCACCAGGCAGCTAGTTTGGAAGGAGGAGTTAACAGGTGTGATCATCCTTCATTGCACTAGCTAATTTTGATTTGCCTGGCTTATACCATTAACAGAGTGGAGTCACAACTCAGATAGGTTTTATGCCAGTTACTTATATATATAACTCCACTTATTTCAAAAGAAGGGCCATAAATTAGACAAGTGGAAGTGAGATCAGAATTGGACTGAATATTGGTGCAATATTCTACATGTACACAGCTCATAATTCATACAAAAATTAAAATGAACTTTTCTGCCTGTCTCCAGACACTTATGCAAGTAGTTGGTAAAACTTTCTCTGGCCCTGTGCTTCTGGAAACCATCCCAGTTGTGCTGATCTTCACTGAAGCAAATCTGTGTACACATTAATCATTCGACCCTAAATCTCAAATTATTTTCCGAACTGAAACTTCCTAAAAATGAAATATGGCTCTTTGAGTCCCAAGAATCATCCTCACTTTAAATGGAAAGAAGATGAAGCAGCATACTACTATCAGTCATTCAGTAGCTGTTTTCAATCATTTTTTTGTTAAGTTTCTTCTTTCTACTTGCTTCATGTGTTTTATGTGCATTGCAGCCAGCTTTGTAGACCTGCTTTATTTTTGTATAAATACTTTGTAAAAACTGACAGTTAAATAGAACCAAACTCAGAAATATCATTCTTTCTTTCTTTCTTTCTTTCTTTATATATATATATAAATAAATAAATAAGGTCCCTTCTCTTTCCATCTCTAAACTTGGTTTTAGTCTTCTATATTTTCTATCTATAAACACAGGCTCTTGGCAAATTTGCTGCCTTTTTCATAGGTCAAGAGGAAATCTGTCCAGTTGTTTGACAGACAAAGCACACTGGTAACACTTTCTAAAGTAAAAAGAATTGGAGGAATCTCTCAACCTAGAATCTGTAGTGTTTCCACATTCAACAAAATGGGAATTTTAAAAAAATAATCAATAAAACAAAACAAAACAAAAACAACCCCCCCAAAACCCACCTGTGACTTAGTTAATCTGTAATTTTTCCTTAGACTTTTTGCTGTCCTAAAATTTAAACTGGTCACCCTGCCTATGACATTTAAGTATTCCTTATTTGTCATTCACGTTGCAGATTGCTTGCTGCTATGGGACAAATCTGCATTTCAGCACAAGAGATTGCAGTATCTCTCACAGCCCAAATATGATAATGAGGAGACCGCCCAATTCTAACGTCAAATGGGAGCAATACTCAGTCTAAGAGCCATCAGGAGGAGAACTCATGTTTCAGGAAGAGATGAGTAGGAAGAGTATAGGAAAACCACTGCAATGAAGAGACAGGTGTCAGGAGGAGGAGGAATGTGATTCACTAATTTACCCGAATGGATGTGACGGTGTGTATCTCAAGGTTATGCAAAGACCATGAAGTAAAAAGGAAAACTGCTGGCTTTCCCTGCTTTATGGTACTTACAGCTTATTGTTGACTCAATGCTTTCCTTCTTTATTCAAGATGGACAGTATTCCAAAGCCAACAAGCATTTGTCTTTCATTTTCTCTGGTTTTACCTCTGCCCAATCCAGACAATTGCGATCTTTTGTTTTTTTTAAATAACATGCTTGCCTTCTTTTCAATATTGATTGGAAACAATCTGACAGATGGAGGTTTTGATCAGTTAACAATGAACTATTTTTTTTTTTTTTTTCATTTTTATGATCTAGTTAGTTACACTTTTTAAGCCTGGGAATACAATCAAAACAGGACCAGATTTTTCCCATATGCAAGCATGGGAGTAACCTACTGTAACATACAGACTATATACAAAAATTGGCAAACCACTATCCAAACTTTCAGCAATTCATCCTTAGGTAACAACTGGGAAAAAAACAAACAAACAAAAAAAACCCCAAAACCAAACGAACCCACAGCAATATCAATCTTTGTCCACTGAAATTCACACTTTTTTTCAGAATATCTGCTGCAATTTCGGAAATTAGGGTGCTGATGATAACATGTTAAGTTTCCGCTCTGCCTTTCATGTCACTAGCACAAATTATTCAGCAGTCTCCAGCTAAAGCACTGTGCAAAAATTCATGAATACCCTTATATTAGATTAAATTCCTGCAATTTCAGTTTATATTCCTGACGAGAATGCATACATGAGGACAGTGTTTTTCTAGCACAGAAGAAAGAGATCTATATGTTCAGAGTTTCACAAACTGAAGACAAAACTGCCTTTATGGAGATTATTATACAGGAGAATAAAGCAAACCTCTCTCATTCACTGCACCCACATGGCTCCCTGAAACCTGAGCATGTGAATGTCTGGTTCTGATCATTCACCCGTTTCAGAGTGTGTAGACCATACCTTACACAGGAAAAGATGAGCAAAACCCAAAGAAATCCACCAATTATTACTTGCCTGCAAATAGAGCCAACAGAATAAAAGTCAGATAGCAAATACAGATACTAACTTCCCCTTCCTTCCAGTGGGCTGGAAGAAATCATGAGCAAAACTGCTTGACCAAGTCTTGAAAAACAGGACAAGAAAGGTCACCCTGCAGATCTGGAAAAAGGACTTTAGAGAACTGCTGCTAGATTCCAGGAAGAAGCTGAAAGAATTATCTCTTGAAAAGAAGAGGAACAAAAGATAAGTCAGAAGATGATGACAGCAGTATACTGTGGATCAGCATTGCTTAGAAAACAGCTTCTTTCTTTTGAGAGCTGAAAGACTCCAAAAGCCTTGGAGGGGAGCACAAACTGACCTGGAAGACAAAGTAATAAAAAAGAGGGATGACCAGGAAACCCAGCACAGCAGGTGGCACGTGATAAGTGACCAAGCTTCACACTGCAGGATGTGTGGATTCACACCTTCCAGATCCACATGCAAACCTCACTGATATGGACAGCATCCTTCCTCTCACCCCTGTCTGCAAAAACAAGCAGCAGGGTCAGCATCCTTGCTGTTACGAAATAAACCGTTTCCTCTTTCCAACAGAAAAATTATACCGAAGTTTCTTTCATGGGCTAGACCTCCACTGAATCCAGTCAAAACTGCATTTTCTTTTAGCGGGAAAACAAGGTAGCAAATTATGCTGGTGCTTTAGATTACCAGATCGTTTGCACTGCTGCAGATGAAACCAAGACAAGACGGAAAAACCCTATGCCCTACCTGAAGGAGAGATCTACAAACATATTAAAAGTACAGACGATCTCACTTTTGGATAGCAATGCTCATACTTAGCCCTTGAGATGGGAACCCAGCTAACAAAACCAGATGACTGCTGAAGAACCTCAGTGCTTTTCACTTTTCCAAAGTTGGAAAACTTTATCAAAGTTTGAAAGCATTCTGTGTTGGAGGGCAGATGAGCCCTTTCTTTCAGTAAAAGAGGCTTAGCTTTCACACCAGCCTCATGAAGTGCTCAAGGTTGGCAATGATATCAGTGCCAATCCTGGATCCTAATTTATTTGGGGTATACACAAAGAAATACAGCATTTGTAGCTGCCATGTGACATATCTTTTTTCTAACCTCGATTTACATTTTTTTCACCCAGCCACATATTGATCCAAATTCCAACCTGTGACAGTAACAGCAGGTACCAATTTGATCAGTCTCATACAATGTCAGCCTTCACCCTCAGCAGCCAGGACCCTCCCTCATACAGTAAGTAAATCATCTTTGGCAGCTGTTACTGTTTTAGTCCCACACCCTGCAAAGATTTATACATCTGCTTAACTTTATCCATGTAAACAGTCCCAGTGACACCAGCAAGAGCCCCCACGCTTGTTAATTTAAAACTTGTAGAATCAGGGCACTGACTAGAATCTCACAAGCAAATAAAATCTGAGTTTGAAATAAATATGATTATAATTTCTTCACTTTGTGTTTTCAAGACCCCATTTTTCATGATGCTTTCTCAAGGGGCCTGAGGTTTAAATATGTCTCTCCAAGCCCAGAAAATCTTTCAAGGGCTCATTTAGATGTCTGCCTGTCTACAAGTGAAACCCATCAAAAGGAACAGCATGATTCTTCGACAAAAAAAAACCACACTTGAACACCAGTTATGGCCATTTGCCTCAACAGTTTTATCCTCATGCTGAAGAGTGACCTACATACACTATTTAAACTGAATGAACCTGAGGGTAAGTGTGTGCCTCAGAGGCTGGTCTAGCATTTTGCATATCTATTTTTGCTAATCTTGGTCTAATTCAACAGCCAAATTCTATTCAATGGCCACCAGCACCTACCTAATAAAACCCAGTAATTAATCAACATCATCAGTGCAAGGGATTCTGCAGAGAGCACACACCGAAGTACAAGGAGTGCTAGAGATGTCAGTTAAGACTGTTTGGTCTTCCTGAATCAAGATCATGCAGATTCTTGTTACTTGCCCTTGGCCATTTATTCTACTGCCCATTGTAGCTGCTACAACTAATAGCATCTGAGCTACGAAATCACCCAGCCTTTGCTGCAGTCTCCAGCAGTTATCTACAACATGCAAAAGATTTTCCTCTACTTCATGCCAAGGGGAGGGGGCCTAATTCTCAACTCCTTTAATAGAGCAAAAATAGAAATGACACAGCTGAAGTGCATAAACACCCAGCATTGCTTAATGGCCCTCTGCATGTTACAGTCCCAGGCCATTACACCTCTGTGGATGTGCCATTTGGCTCTCACTGGCTTACATTTTCAAACATATTCAATTTACACCCACAGCATAAAGTTTACCCCATCTCAAGTTCACACACATAGCAGGTCAATTTCTGGTTTAAAGAACAATTCTGCAGTGGGTTCATCTGTGCAGTGCTATAGTACCCAACAGACCAACACCACCTTCAACAAGAATCAGTAAGTTTCCCATTATTTGTATATTTTTAGCTTTGTTAAGCATTTCAGGCAATTCATTCATCTACTAAGAGGAAAGTTAACTTTCCCAGATGAAACCAGGACATTTCTCACTCAGCTGATACAAAATAGGCCTCTCTCTCCTCTTTTTGGCTGCTTCTATAGGGCTATTAGCCTAAAATCCTAAAGAAACAAAGTGTATGCAATCCCACTGCCTTTCTACCTCCTTCGTGCTCCATCCTGTGTGATTTGAATCTGTCAAACCCAGATGAGAAATGAACAGAGGTCATATATAGGGATAAGTAAGACCCAAGCCCCTGTAGTTCCCTACGGGCTTCAGGAGGTCCGCTGCCCGTCAAGCATGGTGTCACATCAAATCCTCTGAGCCTACAGACAGGGTACAGCAGAATGTACTGCATGCCCGGCGAGGATTTAATTTTCAGGATTGCCATTAGCTGATCTACATGCCCATGTAACAGCAGTGGAAGGCAAGCTGCTGCTCACGACACTGTTCGTTATCAGAGGCCTCATAAATTTATCAGTGGATGGAAGATTTCAGAAGTAGCCAAACTCTGGTTTTTTAAATTCTACTCTGAATAGACAGACAAGGGAAAAATACTTATTTTAGATGTAAAGATAGCGAAAGGGAAATAAACAACAAAGTGGTGGAGCCCTGGAAAAATCTCTGGAAGCGAGGTGGTAATTTGAAGCATTTTGAGGCTGGACATGACAGGTGAGGAAAGTCTGGTGGAACAGTTTTGTGAAGGTCTGACTTTCGCACAAGCTCGAGCAGGAAATATTCCAAACTCGGGACTTAAATCCTCTCTAATCTTTACGGCCCGGTGGCAGAATGCAAAATACCAGGGCTCTGCTCTGGAGCTGTGAGCCAGCGTTCCTGCAGTACTGGGTATTGCAAACTCATGTGTTAAATGAACTTGAGACTGTTGAACATGGAGTCAAGTTATGCCACAACAGCTCAGGTTTAAATTGCCCGTGTGGATGTGTTTATTAGCAGCTGGGGATAGCATTCTGCTTCTTCCTTTACTTCCTTTGCTTCTTATTTTTGAAAATTTTAGGACTGCACAAGAACATCAAGTCTGTGGCTGTTTAAAGGACCATGTGACTCTGCTGTACTTTGAACTCACATCAACTTCTTACTGAATGAAGTCATGTGTAAAAATGCTTTCCAACAGAGATTATTTTGAACGAAGCTGTACTAAGAAATGTAACAAAATTTCAACACTCATATTTCAGCAGCAAAAAAAGGAACCATTCTTGTACTGAGCGTAGCACTTTGGGGGGAAGCACCAGATGCCCTCACATAAACAGAACTAGACTTGTACTAGACTGTGGAAGTAGAGCCTGTTTTAGTTCAGGGAACAAAAAAATCATCACAGTTCCATATAATCACGCCTCAGAAAAAACAGCTTTTGTCTAATCAATGCATGCAACTTTGCTTCCAAAGGACATCTTCATAAATTACAGTATCCCAAGTTTATACCAGTAAAGTCAGTATCACGTCCAAACCGGCCACGTTGGGATGAATCAGAATTTCTGTGTGATTTTTAGCCTGAAGAGATACCAGGTTTTAGCTAATATTTGGATAAAAACAAATTCACAGCCCTGATCATTACGCTTTTTTTCCCTAGGAGCAGAACATATGGCTTGTATCCTGGCTAACTTCCAATCTGAGTAATTATGTACTGACCACATCAGTTTCCCCTGTGGTTTTAACTGGATACAGCATTCCTCTCCAGCTCCTCCTGTGAACATTTATACCTTGTTGTGGAGCACTATTAAACAGCTACTGCGCTCTGTCCCAGAGATGGCTGCATTTTAGTAACGAATGAAACTTTTTCTTAAAGTTATCATTATATCCCTGTCCCCTCCAAATATATTTGGGAGGGACAGGAATAGTTATCATTTTAAATATAACTGGGGGGACACGGATCTGTTAACACCCGTTTTGAGGTCCTAACTGTATCTGTTAGGCATGTTCTTCTGTTTCAGAACGATGTCTTCATGCAATTAAATTGACAGATGAAGACGGTATTTTTCCTAACAACTTTGAGTGTTAAAAGATCTCATACAGCATATTAAAATGAAGCATTTCTTTAGAGGACGTGAAACAGCCTATGAGCTCACAGAGGGCTGTGTGTTGAAAAGATTACTATTAGAGAAGACGTGGGCAAGCTTTCTGCTCAAAAGCATGTGACAACCAGAAAAAGCAAAGGAACGGTTTGGATATCTTGCTTTTATACCAGGGCATTGACTGTTTTGGTGTGTTGCATTTGAAGGATAAAGAGAATGAAACCAAATGAGCTACACACAACACCGCAGCCCACCATGTATCATGGAGATCTCAAAGCGCTTTACAACTGGGTATTGCCAACAGAAGGTACTGGAAACAAGCATTAGGAGAGCCATCTCATAATGAACTACAGAACCAACACTCATCAGGTAAAATTCTTCCTCGTCCACAATCAGGATTGCAAACTCTGAAATCAAGATGAAAATTACCAAAAGGTAAAAGTCATTTGGAGTACCTTCATCTTTTATTTCCCAGCCTGAAACTGAATTCCCAATTGCCAACCTATATGAACTATTAACTTCAGCTGAAGCCTGCAGCATTTGCTAACTCTGCAGACACACCAGGATGACTGACAAATTAGACATCCTGAAAGTCAGAAGCCCCTTTAACACTTTCCCCTGCTTGGGACCTAAGTGACACTAAGCAGCAGAAATACCAGGAAGAGAGCCATTTAGACCAGTCTTATCTTTTAACCACTTGGTCAGATTTATAAACTACTTTGAAGATGACAAATACTACCAAGCTGTTCAGTATTACTAAATAAAATTGTGTGTGGCAATGGATTTTTTTGTGTGAAAGAGCTGAATGATGAGTGCTCCTATTAGCTGCTTAATCCACGTGCATATACACACATCTGTACGTACGTGCATATATCCATCAGTTTAGAGATCTTGTGTAACACATTTGCACAATTTTTTCTACTTTAGAAAGAATCATACTAAAAAGGAAGAAAAAACAACTTCCTGCTTCCTTATAAACCAGAAATGGGTCCATTCTGAGAACATGAGGAGTGGTCAGCTTTCTTCCATTTTTCTCAACTTGCACTTTTTGTAAACAGCCTTTGTCTTTGCACCCCAAAAAATGATCCATTATGGGACTGATGTACATGGGAAATGAGAAGCTTCTACCATCTATATTCACAGATTCATTGGGATTCTGCTCCCCGGCCCTCTCTGCTTGTCAGAGCTGGCAGAGGATTCAGGCTGGTGGGACAGCAGAGCAAGCAGCCCTTGTCACAGCGCTGGTGCTGCGCACGTAGAAATGCACTTGGCTTGTGGGAACGCTGTTCCCATTAATCCATCAAATTGGGTAGTTTGGGGTTGGACTCCCATCCTGTAAGGACGTGACACTATCAACTAGGAAGGCTGAATATTTGCTGGGTTTTGATCAGGCCAAGCCACCAAGCAAACAAACAAACAAAAAAGGCAAATTTTAGAGGGAGATGGAAAATTTTAAGGGTCTCTGGTGGCATCCTTTTAAACACACTGAAACAGCGCTCAGGCGGTTGCCTGGATCCACAGGCATAACATGGGATACATCTCTGGTGTGCAACGTTGCCATCATGAGGCCGTTCCAGCTCTGCAGAAATACCAGCCACGACAGACAGAATCAGAACCTTGCCACAGATTGCAGCTGTTAAAATTTTCTTTAATAATACCAGCAACCTACAGGAGAATTGGTGAGGCAGCGGTAATTCATACCATCCCTCTACAAACACCCCCTTCTTCAGATCTGCTCTTTCTTATGTCAGGTAGCAAGTGTATTTTTCATTCTCTGAGACACACTGCTGCCATGATTATGTTGCAATGCACAGTATAGAGTAAAACTGAATACCAAAAATCTACAGAAGCATGAAAAATGACAGATGGAGCATTCTTGATGTCAGGAAGCCAATCTTGAAAAGTAATCTGAATGAGAACAGCACAATGGCCTGGATCAGGAAAAAGCGCCAACACAGGAAAATACATGGAAGTTGGCACAGAGTCAGGAGTGGAAAACAAAGCAAACGAATCAAATCAGTAGTTTAAGAAGAAAATTAAATACTGACAGAGGGCAAAACAATGTGGAATGCAGAAGAAAGCTGGAATAAAATACACAGATTTTATTTTACAGCAGCCTTTACCTCCTCTGCAATTTTGTGTGTGGCATCCCCAAGTCATCCCTTTATTACCCAAGTCCACCATCAAGAACCTTAGCCCAGAGACAAAATCCACATCAAATTAATGACTTCACTGGAATTAAACCAAATTTTAGGAAAGCCTTTCCACAAGCCAGGCAGGGAAAGCCTGCTGTGCAGCAGAACTTAAAGGCTTCTTCTCCTCCGAGCCTGGCTTCCCAACAGCCTCTCGAAGCGATAAAAGGCAGTCTGCTACCTCCAAAATCTCAAAGGCACTCTGTGCTTTTTCCAGCCGTGTTTCTGCCCTTTCAGAGGGAACATCTATACCCCACACCTAAAATTATTGTGAGGCATTTAAAAATACCAAAGGAATAACTCAATTAAACTCATAAATCTGAAATGTTTCCAAGTGGCAGACACCTACTCTGAAGAGGATGCAAATCGAACCACTTTCAGGCTCTAAAACTGAGATCACAGATGGGGGAAAAAACCAAACCAAAACCCACCAATAAAGCCACCTCCCACAAAAATCAACCCACAGCATAACTGTGGGTCTCAAATAACTGATTTTGAAGATACCACACTTTTATTTTAGTCCCATACCATTCCAATATAAACCCACAGCAGTAAAACTAAAACCTCAGTATCTTCTGATTCCCCCCAAAATGAATTTGTTGCCCTTAAGCAAACTTCTACTAGGAAAATGCAAACAGTCCACAAGCTACAACCACAACTACAGCCGGACTCTAGCTTCCCAGCTGGGGCAACCCTGGGGAAACACATGACGTCCTCAATTCCTCCTCTAGCAAGAAGGTGGCTCTGTAGGTAAGGCTGATAAATAAATAAAAAAAATAAAGTTCTCCTGTCAGCTGTTTTCTTAATAATGCGCTGTGTATATATATATATATGTGTGTGTGTGTGTGTATTTTATTTCCTAGAACTGCTGCCTTCCGTCAAGAGGAAACCTCACAAAGCTGTGTCATTTTCTAATTAGTAAGAAGTATCTAATAGGATAAGGTAGATAACGTGGATCTACGCAGTCGAGGCGTATCCTGAAAAAGAAAAATCCCTTCCTATCAGTTAGAGCAGTGTTTTCACTTTGTGCTTCAACATATGTGTTGCTATAGTAAAGGTCTTAAGACAGGGCAAGTGCAGTCGAGAGCACGTTGTTCCCCAGCAAGCAGGGGTCCCTTCCCAGGCGATGTTGGCTGTGAAGAAACTCAGTGGCTGGTTTTGTACGAGTGGGCGCGTGGGCTCCTCTGCAAAGCGCCTCTGTGGCCGCAGGTACGGCACAGCCCCGAGGGAGCCGAGTGAACCAGACCCAGAGCCGCTGCCCGGCGGGACCCCGACCCCGGCCCCGGCAGAAGATTCCCCTTGGAAACTCAAGTGTCTCCCTGAACCTCTCGTGAGGCAAGAGAGGCAGAAATGGGCTGGAATCCATCGGATCCCCTCGTTGTCCAAGGGCCAGGGGGCCTCTTGGAAGCAGCTTTCCCGCGTTCAGACCCTGCCGGCCCCGCCTGGCCCGGCAGCGGCAGGCACCTGCCCGGGCTGTGGCACCGCGGCCGTCACACCGTGTCCCCGAACACGCCCGGGCCGGGCTGTGGCACCGGGGCCCTCACACCGTGTCCCCGAACACGCCCGGGCCGGGCCGGTCTCTGCCCCCGGCGGCGCTGCCGCTCGGCCCTTCAGGCGCCGCCGCGGGCTGCTCGCCCCAGGGGGCGCCGGGCTGCGCCGCCCGTCCCGCCCCGCTCCCTCAGCCCTGGCGAGGGGCGGCGGGCAATAGGGGGAACGCCGTCTCTTCCGCGATATATCGCGCCACCTCGGACTCCGCAGAGAGACGAGAGACAACCAGCGCCCACCACCATCACCGCCGCCAGCGCTCCTCAGAGCACTGAGCAACTAACATCCCACACCGTTCCAAGCCCCTGCCCCCCCAACTTACGCTCCCGCCCCGCCCGCCAGTGGCGGCGTCTCAGCGCGCAGGCGCACGACGCGGGGGTGGTGCGGCCGGAGGAGTGGTGCGGTTGCGCCTGCGCGGGCGGCGGCGAGCGGGGCGGCTATGGCGAAGCACACGGTATCGTCGGCGCGGTTCCGCCGGGTGGATGTGGACGAGTACGACGAGAATAAGTTCGTGGATGAGGAGGAAGGAGGCGACGGGCAAGCGGGGCCCGATGAGGGCGAGGTGGACTCGTGCCTGCGGCAATATCCTTCCGCTGCCGGGCAGGAAAATAGTCCCGTCAGCAGCGGCGGCGGAGGGGGTGGGGTGGTGCGGGACGGGCGGGGAACGGCCGCGGGGGGCGGGGGGCGATTGAAACCCCAAACCCCTCCGGCGCCAGCGGTACGGCTTTGGGGTTCCTTTGCCTGGTGGGACGAGCGCACCGGGGTAGCACATCTCGGCCTTCCCATCCCGTGCTCCAGTCAGCCTCCACTTCGAGGTCACAGCTGTCTTCACTTCTTTAATGTAAAGCCAGTAACAGCATGGAAGGCTGGCTCCCTTTGGCGTAACCCACAGTTTTTTCTCCAGCAGCCCCAGAAACACACCTCACCCACCCCAGCTTCAGGTGCCCAGCAGCAGGCCCATACCCAGAGTGCACAACGTGCACGCAGGTGATTAAACTCCCCCCCCCC
>JAVJGJ010000030.1:4768030-4802138 GCA_035590215.1 Microhierax caerulescens
GCCCTGGCGGGGGACGGCAAGGGGCTGCTGGGGGAGTGCGGTGCCGGGGTTCCCTCACGGCGGGGAGGGCTGGCGGGAGGGGGTCCCTCACGGCCGGGAGCAGGGCCCCGACCGGCTCCCGAGCGGCTGCTGGAGGCACTTGAGCCGAGCGGGGGCCTGCGCTCAGGGCTACGAGTTGCCGAAGCGGTGGGGGATAATTTGTTTAACTCGGATCCCCGTTCACGAAGCAAAGGGCCTCATAAGTGGCTCCGATCCTGGAGCCGTACAGCTTCCTGTTGGTGCTGCTTCTTCCTCAGACAACCTAGTAATGGCCACCTTATACCGTAATTGTGCTATCTGTTGAGGGAATCTTTGCATCCACTGAACCTCAAGTATTTTCAGTGATGCACAAGCCAGCTGTTACAAGTATCACGCTGGCCTGGAGCTGGTTCTGTTGCTTTCCAAATATGTGGTGTCTGGTCCTTAACCATCTGGCACAGGGAACATGATGGCCGCGCTACAGGCGGCTCTGAAGAACCCTCCTATCAACACAAAGAACCAGGCAGTGAAGGTGAAATAGTAACTGACTCACGGTTCACTCCTTAAAAATCCTTTCCTGTTTCTATAGCCCTTCCCCCACCAGCCCTGCCGGGTGTACTCTGAGGAAGCCAAGGAAGCTGGTTTTAGGGTATTGTGTGGCATTGAAATGTCCATGGCCTCCGGTGTTTTATTCAAAATGCTGTAGCTCGGGTGTCATCTGCCTGTGTAGCCGTACCTTGGTGCTAGGTCAGGCTTTGTGTGGGTGCTCTGCCAGCGCTGGCTGTGTATGTGTGCCCTGGCTAACTCCACACGTCACCAGGTGCCCGTGTCTCATCCAGACCTGGCAGCACGTAGATGTAGTCGGTACTGAACGATCAAGGAACCACAGCTGCAGCAGTCGCCTGGCTAACGAAACTCCTAGCACAGCCAGACCAGAAAGCGGCAAAAAAAAGGAAGAACTGATGGTTGCTGCATCCAATCAAAGTGAGGCCGTTAAAACCTCAGAAAACACAAGCACACGCCCCCTGTGACAGAATATATGTGTGTATGTTCCTGAATCTCCCCAGAATAAACCTTGAATGGCTCGTAATTGCAGTGGCAAGAGGAACAGGCAGATAAAGATGTGGAACTGCTCAGATGGTGAGCGCCTGCAGGCCTGTTCTCCCTGCTTGTGAAGAGTCCCACCAGCACATTTCTGTGCTGCTCACTAGGCCAGCGGTGGAGATTTTTTTTCACCTAGCCCCAGACCTTTTCAGACAGGTTTCACAGCGGTTTGTTTTTTTCACAACTGTTGCAGTGTTGTCCTTGCGTTAATGGCTTGTTTCCATTAGCTTTGTATTGATAAGGATTTAAGAATACACCAGGAAGGCAGTGTAATTGAAGAGGGCAGAGTAACTGAATTTTAATGTTTGCCTTAATTTTTAGTTGATCTTGTGGAACTTTTATGTTTTTACTTACCGTTCTTTGTGTTAGATGTCTCGCTAAGTGGCTATGGGATATTAAATTGGACAAGAAAACTAACATACATAAATTCTGTAGCTGCTTGAAGTACTTGTGTAATGGGATATTCAGAAGTCCAGCAAAACCAGACCTTTTTTCTTTCATTCTCTAACAGTTAGTGATGGATGAACAGGAAGAGCTGCTTTTTGTTGATTATATGGCTAATTGCCACTGTAAGCATGCTGCACACGTTCCTGGGCCTGAAATGACATCCAGATCAACTTGCAAATGGTTATTAATGCAAAATATTAATGCTGCCAGTTTGCATCCAGTGTGCCTGGGACAAAAACTGTTTTGAAAATGCGTAGCTTCCAGGAGTCACCTCTTCCAGGCTGGCCAGTGGCATTTCCATGGCATGTAATAGTTGCATCATAGTAAACAGTACAAAAGCATGGAAAGGGCTCTGGTGGCGAGGGAAGCCAGACAAGTACTTGATTCTTATAATTCCTTTGGAATGTGCTAGACCTTGAGTTTCAATATGGAAATGTGTTATTTAGCCGTAACTTTATTTAATAGGTGGAGAAATGCAAATGCAAGCAGAGAGACAGAAGACCTAGAGCAGGATAAATATGTTTAAACTCTTTTACACTGTTTATCGTTGGGAGCATGTGTCTGTTGTGTGTTATTATCACAAGCTGTCTTCAAAAACCACCCTATTCAAATGTATTTCAGAATTGTTAAAGAGAAGAAAAATTCTAGTTCAGTTTGAGAGATGAATAATATTTGGATGCATGTTATATGAGAATGAACATACCTCTGCCTTTCTTACTTGTTGACAGGATCGTGCAGAAAGTATTGTCCTGAAGGTCCTCATCTCTTTCAAAGCCAACGATATTGAGAAGGCAGTGCAGTCACTGGACAAGAACGGTGTGGACCTGCTAATGAAGTACATCTACAAAGGCTTTGAGAGCCCTTCTGACAACAGCAGCGCTGTGTTGCTGCAGTGGCATGAGAAGGTGCGTTTACAGGGCGTGCTCTGGGCTGGGTTATCTGTGGTAGCAGGTTCTTGGGTCCAAGGCATGCTTGCTGACCCTGAGAAGAACCACCTTTCCATCTGGTAAAACTAAAAAAACACCCCATTTGATGCTGTGAGGAGGGTACGCTCCTGCAAGCTCACAGCTGAGTAATATCCTGTGCCCAGTTCTGGCTTCTCGTGTAGAGATTCTATGGTTAAATTTTGTTTTTCTGCTAGACTGAGGCAAACACAGTGGTTTGATCTGGAGATTCAAGCAGATGGAATTAGAATTTCCTTCCTAGAGGGAAGCAAAATTTGCAACTTGGTTATGCAGGGAAATCAAAGCTTGTTAAATAGCTGTCTTTAACATGAATGTGATTATCCTTCCCTGGCACCCTGAGCGCTGGTGTTTTGCTCTTAATGTTAACGGGCAGGGAGATGCTCGTTTGAAATACAGTCGGGCAGCCTTTCTGATCAACAGTTGTTTAGCCTGTAGCTGCCTTGACCTGGTGTTAATCTGCCGCGTTTCTTTCCTCAGGCCCTGGCTGCTGGAGGAGTAGGGTCCATTGTCCGTGTTTTGACTGCCAGGAAAACAGTTTAAATCCAGCAGTGAGTGGTTGTTTGCCATCCATGGTGTGGGAAGTGCTGGTACAGAAACCAACCAAATGCCATTGCTGCCTGGTGGGCAGCGCCTGTCTCTCAGCTTGCCTTCTCGCTGCTTCTTTCATACCTGACAAATAATGCATATCGTGATGCCTTTTTTGTTAAATTCTGGAAAAATTATGAAGGTGCAATTTTACTTCTAACAGGAATATTTGGTACTCGCAAACATTTCAGTGACATGTATAGTGACATATATAACTTCATGTTTAGGGTGATTTGCATTTGTGTATTATTGTGGCAGATTTGGACCTGACTTTCCAAGCAAATGCTGAGGGACGTAGGGCAGTGTCTTAATGCTTTTTGCTAGCCGAGCAGTGTTTTGATGCAAGATCTGTATTTGAGAAGTGGGGCAGCTATTAATATGGGTAACTGGACCATGTTTCCTTTGGTCAACCTCTGAACCTACAGCCTTGGACAGGACAGAAAGCAAAGGCTCCCTTCCAACCCCAATTATCATTCCAGAGAGCCGATTATTTTCCTTAACCTCACATCTCACGGCCTGTTCGGGTTCCTTGTGATCAGTCAAACGCTGGGTCTGCAGTGGGAAAGTCTCAGCAGCACGAAGTTACCTGTTGTGCAGTTTGGATGGTCGAATTTAAAAGGTTGATGGTCCATTTACGCTGGAGCCCAACCCAGTGAACTCTATTTTGGGGAGCAAAAACCCTGCAGAGAAGAAAAAGCAGCTTTCACACAGCAAATCACCTTTGAGTAACTTGAAAGGGATTTGCTTTTTGTCAAGCACAACAAAACAGCTGCCAGGAATAATCTGAGAAACACATACTGGTGTCCACACCATGCCTGCAGAGCTCCCATATTCTGTTTTCTGCGTGTAGAGGGTCTTAAAGGATACCAGGCAGTTCACATTCCTGTTGTGTTGTACTACAGTGTGTTAGCTAGTGGGCAGACTGGGTTCCACACTAAGAGTACTGTAAAAAGAATTGGGAAGGCCCAGGGCATCCCAGACCACAGGTCACCGCTGAAGGTTTAGGGCCATAACTGAAATCCCTGTGTTTTACATTCACCATTTTACTGCAGTTCAGTTGTGTAAAACTGTGGGGGAACTTGTGATATCTTTGCTGGTTTTTGATATCTGCTTTTTTTGTAATAATAATAAAGACCAGACAATAAACTGTCACTGAATATTTACCCTGTGTCTGAAGTGCCTTGGAGTTTCAGCAGGCTGCTTTTCCAGGACAGAGAACAGTAAACAGCAAGCCCTAAAACTTAAGCCCTCCGTTACTTTTCTTGATAGGCTTCCTTTCCAGCAGTTATTTATACCTGTATGTAATGGTGACACATGCACAGCTTCATCCAGCTAAAAAATCTGAGATGATTTTAGTGAGATAAATAACAAAAATGTTCCAAACCAGGACTACTAGAGATGTCTCTGCCTGTGCAAAAATGGCAGCGGCAGAGCAAGTTCCTCACAACTGTTAATGTTAGAAGCTTCCTCAAGAACAAAAGAAGGAAAAGGGTAATGGCCCAGCAAGGTGGTTGTGTGGAGCAAAACTCCTGACTCCACAGTTGGGCTTTTGTTTTTCTTTCTGCTGGCCTCACCTTCAAGAGATCAAATGTTTAACTTTTGGTTTTAATAATAATTTAAGCACAGATACAGTCCTGGGCTTGTCCTGTGGGTGGGAGCTGATGGCCTATGCACTCGGCTTGAACTCAAGAGCCCAAGCGTATGGAAATGGTGTTTGGCACCGACATCCAAAGGGCTTTGCACGTTCGTTAACCCAGTCACTGCTTTGCAGAAGCGGAGCTAATGCCTTCAGCCAGCTCAGAGTATTCCTGATGTTTCCTGATGTGCCACATTCAACTCTGGAATCGGTAAGGCAGCTTCCGTAAAAGTCTCTCTCCGCCTGTGCTACCTTCTCCTCCCTCGTTTTCCCGTGGACAGTCAAGAGACCCACACGGCCGCAGCTGCCACATGCTGCCATCCCTGCGTTGTAGCTGGAGCAGCTGAGCTCTGTCACCCTGCCTGCCTCACCCCATTGCCTGCTCCCCTGGGGTGCCCGTGGGGTAACATGCTGCGCAGCCCCCATGTCCTCAGGGCCTCAGCACAGACAGGAGCCGGCGTGGTTACCCGCAGCCCTTTGGTGCCCTCCTTCCCTCCCTTCCTAGGATGCTTTTTCTCGCTTAAGTGCTTCAAAAGAGCACGGGCACAACGGGAGGCAGCAGGCGCACGGAGGACCGAGCCTTGCTGGGACAACCCAGAAATGACCCAGGTTCCAACCATACCTACATGCAGCAGCCTCCCACCTGGGCACGTCCTCACATGGCTCCCAGGGGCTGGGTTTGGCCTCTCTGTTTCCTTCCAATGGTCCGGATTTGGTGAAGACACTAATCAATCCTCATTTAAAACAACAACAACAATTAAAAAAAAAAAAAAAGCTGTAATCCCAGGTAAGTAAAAAATACTTTCCAAATCAGCTACCTCCACGTGGCGTTAGATAAACGGAGGCGACCAGGAGAGGGGTCTCCTGGTTCTCCAGAGCCCCCTCGGGCTGGGCTGGGGTATGTTCAGAAACATTTAGAAAATGTATACAACTTCTACATCTGTGTCCAGGGACGTGCTAAAAGACATGCACCGATGTGAGGGCAGCAGTGTGAGGTTTGCAGGAAGGCATCTCTTCTGGTAACTGACGGGGAGGTAAGAAGTAAAATCTATTTATTTAAAAAAAATAACAATGGACTTCTTCAACTCCCACCTTGCTCATATTGGTGGACCACAGAAACACAACGGGGAGTGAGCCCCCAGCGCTCTGTGTCTGGGGGCTGTCACCAGCTAAGCGAGTCCAGAGCAGTGTTAAATCCTCAGGCACCAGCGATGGCGAAGCAGAGCCTGAGCTTATCCGAGCAGGCACGCAGTGGGGTGCGCCCAGTGCTCCCAGCACAGCCACAATCCCAGCATGGCACTAACAAGACCACCAGCAGTGAAGTGCAGGGACGGGACTGGCCTGTGCCATGGCGAGGAGCTCACCGCAGCCGCCACCTCCAGCTAGCAGCTGTCTCACAGCACTTGGGGCTGGTGGTGGCCGTCCTCAGCTCCTGGTCCCAAATCCCTCTTGTCCCCACTCATCCTAACAGAGCAGACCCAGGCAGGGGGAGCGTTTGAATCCTTTGAGCAATACGGCATAACCGGTTTCTTTAGAAAAAAAAAAAACAAACCAAAAAACAACAGAGAAAGATGGGCAGGGAAGAAAAATCCCTAAATGATTCGATTTTGCAAAACATGTTTCCCTTCCTACTGTGAGAAGGAAGCGTCCAATGGAAAACACCCCACATGCCAATCAGACCTCCTCGGGGGGGGGGGACGGGGGCGGACGACACACCACACCTGCAGAGCTCTGCCAGGAAGGCACAGCACTTCTGAGCTCATTTGCAACCCTCCTACCACTGCCCGGAGCGTGTGGCAACGGCGCCTTATCTGTCACCTCCTGCTTTTGTAACAGCCCAAAGAAACTGCTGGGCTCCCGCTGCCCCGAGTGCAGCCCCCACCAAGCCCCTGGCTCCCGGTCATCCACCACTGGGCCAAAGAGCCCCCGCGGGCCCCTGCCTCGCTCCCCACCACTGGAACAAGCCACAAGCCCTCAGGTCCTGTGCAGAGAGAGCACAGAGCTGCTGTCAGGGAAGGCGCTGGACATGCTCAGCCTCCCCTGCTCCTCCCACCTTATAAATCTCCCAAACCAGGTCGATCCCCTCTGTCTTTCCTCATTTGTAACGTTTCCTAGTGCTCAGATCAGTCTTTTTTTGGGGGCGGGTTTCCTCTCCAGAAATGATGATAAACTTGTGCCTGCTGTTGTTACACAGACTCAAACCCAACTGCAGACCCCAGCTGGGCTCCGGGCACTTCTGTGTAATTCTCACCCATCTCTCGGTAACCTGCCTTTGTGCCGGATTCCAAGAATCTCCCACGGGAGGTGTCACCATCCCTGTTACTTCCTCTTGGACGTTATCATAGAAAAAACAAGATGGCCTGCTAAATCAGCCCAGTAAGAGAAAGGGGAACAAGAGGCTCACTCTAACTAGAAGGCGTGTGTCTATCATGGCTTTGAGGTTGCTTCAAGGTTACGTTGAAGAGTAACCGAGCAGGAGGATAATAGCTGCTGTGAACACCTGCTGTGCTCGCACCTTCACATCTCACCTTGCTGTGCAACGCAAGAAAAAAACCAACCCAACACTTGTCACAGGGGTGATCTTGCCTCCGCCTCCTGCTCCCTTTGTCCTGATGTTGGGATAAACCTGACCCAGCAGTGCAACAACTCAGACAACTAAACGAGCAGGAAATCATCCCTACAATTAGGCGAACCATTTCCTGCTAGATGGGGCCTCCCATTCCTCACAGGAATGAGAAAAGGCAGCTCAGAGGGGTGTTTGCATACTCACCACGTTGTTATCCTCAGCCCCCTCCTTTAGCATCACTTCAGCTGGTTGCATTTCCCTCTGCTTTTCTGGAGGTCCAAGAGTCTCCTCCACCTTCCCATAGGAAGCCCACAGGAGCCAGCAGGGTGCAGAGGGATGCTGAGGGCACGCTTACACCTGGGGAACCACAGCAAGCCCCAGGTTCAGGGATGTGCTGGGTCCTACTTTTGCTTAGAACCCAAGTCCTTGCTGTGCAGCACCTCAGGCTTCTTCCCGAGCAGGAGTCAGATGAACAAAAGCCTCCTCCAGGCTCCTCACATTATGCAATTTGCTGGGGAAGTGCCAGCATGAGGGCAAAGTCTTGCTATTTTTAGTTCTCCCAAAGTACACATCGAGTCGCTGGTAGGTGCAACAGAGGCAAAGGACTTCCAAAACTGCTTGGAAACCACGTGTGGAGCACCCAGCTCCAAACCTTCTGAGTCAGCAGGTCAGAGCCCTGCGGTCGCTGGCCAGAAGACACCGAGTGAGTTACCACCATGGGCTCAGCACAGCCGCTGCCCCCCAGAGCCCCGTCCTCGGGCAGCTCCTGCACCCCCAGCACCAGAGCTCCTCACTGGGAGGTGGGCAGGACCAAAAGTTCCCCTAGGCTGTGCCTCGGGCTGCGCTTTGCCCTCCTGCTTGGGTGGGCAGGAGGTGCCTGCAGGAACCATTTAGCAATGGTGTCCACCAAGAAGCATGCTGGGAGGACACGGGGCGCTCAGCAGCACCACTCGCCCTGCGGCTTTGCAACCCTCAGTGGGACCTGGCTGCCTGCCCAGCTGACTAAATCCTCGGCTTTTTGTGAAAAACCCAGAGAGGCAAAACCTGAGGGGTGAGAGGGGGCTGCATGCGACCCGTGGCAGCGCAGCAAATGCTCCGTGGTGGCAGAGGTGGCCCCTGGCCACTTCCCCATTCCGTGGCCGTGGCTGACAGCGTGAGGACACTTCCTGCCCCGTTTGCGACACTAGCAGCGGCGAAGGCAGAAGTACGAGCAGAAGGGAGCTGCAGAGAAGCCAGGAAGGACGAGGAGAGGGGCAGCACCCACGACGTGGCCGGGAGCCCCCCGTCCCACTCCCACCGCACCATGTCCCTGGTGAAGACGATCCAGCTGTGGCAAGAAGGGGTGTGCGCGGCGGACAGGAAGGAGTGGCAGGTGGCCCTGGATGCCTTCATGGCTGTCCAGAACCCCCCTGCCAAAATCTGCTTTAACATCGGGTGCATCCACCTTGTCCGGGGGAAGCTGGTCGAGGCGGAGGAGGTAAGGTACAGCCCTTACAGTCGCTACTATCGCTCGCGGGCACTGGTGAGTTTGCTTGTGGACCTGCCAGCCAGGCGGATGCCGTGGGGAAGGGAGGAATTACGGGCCATGATCTAAGGGAAGGACTCGGGGCCTTTTAAAGCTGGGATGAAGCGTGACAGACCTGGGCTGGTCCTGCTGAACCCGTTTCCCCCGTGAAGCAGAGGTGAAGCAGCTGCAGAGGTGCACAGCTTGCTGCCCACCCTCCCTCTCCTGGAGAGGCAACCACAGAGGCACTAAGCTGCCAAGCAAGCAATGGCAGATGGTTCCAGCTCAAAAAAATTTAGAAGCCTGGTACAGGTTCCACCACCCAGATCCCAGCACTGCAAAAAACTATGGCCCACAGAGCCCGCTTAGGCCACTTGGCTAAAGCAGAACAGGTAGAATTGCTCTATGTCCTCAGTTTTTTCAAGTTTTTTATCCCCTTTTTGCCCTGCTCCTACCTCCATGCAGGCATTCACCCAGAGCATCAGCTGTGACAAGCACCTGGCAGTGGCTTATTTCCAGCGGGGGACCGTGTTTTACCGGAGGCAGAAGTGAGTGGAAGGGTTTAAAGAAGTTTTGTTTTGGCCACTTGTGGAGCTACCAGCCTTCAGCTGAGGATGACCCCAGGCAGGCTGGTACCCCAGGGGCCAAACCACCACCTCTCGAGGTAGAACAGGCTCCTGTGCATCAGCAGTGCGGTCTTGGGATTGACACCAGCTTTGGAGCATCTCTCCTCCCCCTGGGGTGTCTAAAAACACTGCAAGAGATACGAGAGACCCAACTAAACTCACCCAAGTTTAAGTAAGGACGTAGAAGCAGGCAGATTGCCACCACGAGGCGGTGACGCCCTTGTCCTCTGCTCCCCAGCCATGAAAAGGCCATTGATGATTTCAAAGAGGCACTGGCCCAGCTGCGAGGCAACCAGCTCATCGACTACAAGATCCTGGGGTTGCGGTACAGGCTCTTTGCCTGTGAGGTGAGAAAGACTTAACTGGCAGTTTTGATCCCAACAGCTGTCCTGAGCTGGTGAACAGACCAAGGAGAAGACAAGAAGACTCTCCTTGTGCCTTACACAAAAGCAAACAAGCTGGCGCGGTGCCACTACCCTCTTGGCAACGGTCCGGCTGCTCTGAGAGCTCGTTCCCTTGCTCCCATCCCTCCGGCAGATACTCTACAACATCGCGCTGGTGTACGCCGCGATGGAGGACTGGAAGAAAGCTGAGGAGCACCTGACACTGGCCATGAGCATGAAGAGCGAGCCCCAGCACAACAAGATCGACAAGGCAATGGAAGCCATCCTGGTAAGGGGGAGCGGGTCTTACAGCCACCGTATTCGCTTGCAGCAGCCCCACAGGGAGGAGGGAGAAAAATCCCAGGGATGGAATCCCACCTTTTACCTACTGCTTTAGCAGAGAAGGAGAAAGATGCAGCAGACGTGGATGTTGTGGTGAGACATGAGTCAGTGGGATGAGCTCTGGGTCACTGGGGAGACAGGGACGGGAAGACCAGGTTAAAAGGACCGTGCCAGGGCTGGGGTTGGGCTGTCGTGGTGGTGGTGGACTTTACAGAGCAAGACCTTAACCCCAGAGGTAGAAGGAAGGGGACATGAAGCAGTCCCTGCCCTCACCCCTGAAGAGCTATGACCTCTCTGTGCTACAGAAGCAGAAGCTCTGTGAGCTGGTGGCCATTCCCGTGGGGAAGCTGTTCAGACCAAACGAAAATCAAGTGGCTCAGCTGGAGAAGAAGGACTACCTGGGAAAGGCTACGGTAAAAAAGAAATATTTATTTGGGCCAAGTCTGTGGGCTGAGGAGAGCTGCTGACAATCCTTCTCACCACCCCTGAGTTGCTATCTGCTGCCTAGTGGGAGAGACATCTGTCCAGGGATATGGAGCTGGTCCATGCCTCAGGGCACGGAGGGAGAGATGGCACGTAGGGATCTGGTGGGGAACAGGGACTCTGCAAGAAGAGAGGACCTCAAAGCACGCTTCTGCAGAGCACGGCCTATTTTCAGTTTCCCTCCTTAGCAAGACACGAGGGACAGTCAGTCAGCAAGGTACTAAGGTCCCACTGGAGCTTCAACTTGAGCCAAGATTTTTGCTGGGTGGGTGGGGGAGGGTTGCAAAAGAAGCTGTTTAACATCTGTCACCCACAAATAACCTCCAGTTCTTTCCCTGCTCCATTTGAAAGAAGCTTTTTAGCTCAGATAAGTGAGAAAGCTTTTCTCCCAGGAGGGTGCAACATCCAAGCACTGGGATATTACCCTTGGGCTCAGGTCCCGGGATGCAGTGTCCCCTGTCCCGGGAAGCAGTGCTCCCTGGAAAAGGAATCACTGGCTGTGCAGGCACTGGGAAATTGGACAACTGAGAGCCAACCAACTCCTTTGGTGCCAGGGGAACCCCAGAAACACGTACACAAACATTTATGAAATTGTGAAATTATGTTTAAAGTCACCTATAGGAGGTAAGGGCTTGAGCCAGACACTTTGGCTCCCTTCAACATGTGTGACCAAAACATAAAGGGAAACCTGGGCTATAACAACTCTATCCACAGTGACAGTGAGGCCAAGAGCTGAGAACTTTCCACAGCCGAGAGGTGAGTTTTGGTGCCAGCAGCACTCAGCCTGCAGTCAAAGACGCTTAGCCTGGCATCACAGCCCTTCTTGGGCCTGAAGCCTTCCAAGGAACTTGGCTTGGCAAACAGCAAAGGAGGAGAAGGGCCATCAAAGAGGGATCTACAAGCACCTAGTCACTACCTGTCTGTCTTTGGCTCTAGGTGGTGGCATCTGTGGTGGACAAGGACAGTTTTTCAGGATTCGCTCCACTCCAACCACAGGTAAGGCACCACCAGGGAGCAGCATCCTTGCTGACAGCTCAGGAGGATGTGGGGATGGGTGCCATCCCACAGCTTGCCGAGGGCTCTGGCCTACAGTGGGTACCAAACAGCAGCATTGCCACTGAACTTTCTGCTACTGCCGTGGGGAGGAGGCGGATGCTGCCCCCACTTCTCAGCTGCTCTCTCCGTCATCAGAAAGCGCAGCCCAAAGCCAGCTACATCTGTGGCTGAGGTCACGCTGGTTCCATCAGAAGGGAAGTGGTGGCCTGATGGCACATCCTCCACCCCCGCAAGGGCTGCAGGTGACTGTCGGCAGGGAGCTGTCTCAGAGCCGCCCCGTCACTTTCAGGAGGGTTCATCTCTCCAAGCTTGAGTGGAGAAACAAGCAGTTCTGCTTTCGCTCTTCATCCTCCTCCCAGCTCCCAAAGCCCCTTTGCATTTTCCGTGCCATTTTCCTGACTCTGTAGCAGCACCTTCCAGGGACTCTAACGTTAGAGACTTCCCATCTCTAACAACGCCTGGGAGTTTTTGTAGGGGCTTTTTGAGAGGATGAGGGGCAGCGCAGCCACTGCAGCCTACAGCACCATTACACCAGATAAAATACGCTCTTCTGGATGCAGCCAAGCGCTGACACCTTGCTACAGGAGTCAGGCCTGGTTCAAGCAGCTTCTTCAGAGTATTGATAAAAGCCACCAGAGACCTTAAATTACTTAGGCAAGGGAGACCGTAAAGCACTATGACGGTAGCAGGGGATTTGACAAGCACAGTAATGGAGAGGTACGGGGAAGGACAACTTAGCTGAACCTAGCTGATCTCTAGTCCCTGATGTCAACCCTCTGTGAGCTGAAACCAAAGTCACAAGCCAAAACAATATTGTGCCTCTGAAAACCAACCACAGGTGGAAGAATTTGGCAACTGCTCCTTCAAAGGAGCAGAGGCAGTGACGTTCCCCACAGCTCTGAAGACAGCTCTTTTACAGGGCAGGGTGCCAGAGCTGAAAACCTGCTGCAACCAGCTGCAAACCAGCAAGACCCCCCCTTAGGTTCAAATCACCCAGCCTGACACCAGCACAGAGAGGGAGGAACCGTGCAGGGATGATGGCAGGTGTGGTAGAAGCTGCAGGACATTTCTGCAAAGCAACCAAAATCCTCCAGATTAATGACAGTTTTCTTTTTGTCTTCTTGTTGGCAGGCCTCTGGTCCTCCGCCCAGACCCAAGACCCCCGAAATCCTCAGGTAAGTTGGATGAAGTATGGACGGTGCTGCTAAGCCACGCAGCCAGGTGCAACCCCCTCCTGCACCCCCGCAGCTGAGCATCCAGCCGGCACCTGAAACTCAGGGGGGGCAGGGAACGGATCACAGAAACAAGGAGGCAGAGCTCTGGGTTCCCCCTACAAAGTAAACCAACATCACGTGCCTTCCTGAGCCGCCTGTTCCTGCACCCAGGGCCCTCAAAGGGCAGCCGCACCGTGTCCTGTATGAGTTCATCCCCGAGACCACTGAGGAGCTGCAGGTCCTGCCGGGAAACATTGTCTTTGTCCTGAAGAAAGAGAAGGACAACTGGGCTACGGTGATGTTCAATGGAAAGGTACCAGGGCACGCGTGGCAGGAGGGGGCAGGCAATGGGGCAGATGCTGTGAGGTTCTGCAGAGGACTCGCATGGCAAGGTCGTGCTGTCGGCAGCTAAACAAGTTTCTGATTTAAGTTCCTTATGCCCTGGCTTAGGCCACAGGGTTCAGTGCAACCCACCCCAACCTGCAGCACCCAACCTGGGAGCCTCAGGGGCTCCCCCAGATTCAGGGCAGGGTAAGGACAAGCCCAGCAGTGGGCTGCCTCCTTGCCAAGCGGTCACCACCAGGCTTTAATTCCCCCGCAGAAAGGGATCGTTCCCTGCAACTACCTCGAGCCTGTGGAGCTCCAGAACAAGCTGCATATCCAGGTGAGGAGGCCCAGGAGGAGACGCTGGTCCCAGGGAGGGCAGATCCCCACACATTCACCCACCACCTGTTCTGGACCTTCCAGCAGGACCAATACTTGCAACTCCCTCCCCCTCGTAATGCTGGGGTTGGTTCTTCTGGCTCATGGTCGCCTTAACGTGAGCTCAGAGAACTGCAAAATCCAGGCAGATGCTGTGCTGATGGCCCCCAGGGTGGTGGTTGGCAATGCTGGGGAGGTAAGGGGTAGCAAAACAAACCCTGGGAAAAGAGCGGGTGGGAGGGGGAGCGCCCCAAGGCAGCAGCACCCCAGCTCCCTGAGGGAGGGTGGGATTGGCAGCACTACCTTCTTCCCATCTGGCACAGGAGGAAATCCCTCTGGAAGATGAGATCCCAGAGTCACCCAGCTCCACTGCTCCAGAGAAGCCACGGCGGCCAGCACCAGGTCTGTGGCAGGGCCCTGAAGGGATGGGGGCAAGGGGGGGCCTTAGGGGCAACCCCCCTGGCAGCACGTTTGGGATGGCTTCCTTGGCACCGTGTCTTCACGCTTTGAGACCAGGCCTACAGCACATCTCCATCTCATTCTCAGACCTATTTGCTGTCAAGGGTGGGGAGCCATTAAAGCAGGAGGCAGAGATAGTGACTGCAGTGCTGAGGACAGAGCGAAATAGAGCACGTGGGTCCCTGAGGAAAGCAAGTCACTCCGTGCTCTTAATTAGCACAGTGACTAATGGCAAAAAGGCCCTGGGGACAGGATCAAGGCAAGTGACCCAGCTTGTCCAAGCCTTGGAGTAGAGCAGGGTACCTGCCATGGTACCCCATGTGAGCTGGGCTGGGTTTGAAGGGGCTGTGGTTGCCCTGGGAAGGGCAGTCTTGGCCGATGCTACCCAGCACCCCGCATCCCAGGCCTGGGGCAGGGATGCGAGCACCAGGGCCACCGCCTTGCTCCCAGCACAGCTGGTTTAAGATACTGGAAAGCTGAAACAGGGCTCTGCCACCTGCATCTACACTGCTGCAGAAGTGCTCAGATGCACGGTCCAAAATTGCTGTTTAAAGCTGAGCGGCACGTGTGTCACAGGCACATGAGAACGTGAGCTGAGCTGAAGAGCTGGGAGAAAGCACCATCAGGTGACCTCTCTAAAAAACATCAGGTGGCATTCGGAGGTAGGAGCCTGCAGCTGAGATGCGAGCTCCACGTTGCTGTAGGAAGACCCCATTTGGGGTAGAAAATCCCGCTGTGCGGAGCGTGCTGCACGGAGGCTCACCTGCTGCTGTTCATTCTGGCTATCGATGGTCAACCAGCCAAGAAAAACAGGAACAGTGGCCAACCAACTGCCAAGGCCCTTGGCCTGAGGTGGGCCTAAGCCAGTTGGTGGTGGGGAAAGGTGGCCCAAAAGACTGCTAACCACAGGACAGGGCTCGTGTCCCAAGCAGAGTAGCCTTATAGGCTGTCCAGTGGTCAAGATGATACAGAAGATGGCTGTGGCTCACAGCAGTGCAGGGCAAAGAGCTTAGGGACCCAACAACCTCAAAGAGCATCTTTACGACATCAAAAGCCATCCAAGATCGAGCAATGGGACCACATTCAACCCATAACGAGCACAGTCGTGTCAAAGTACTGACCAAACACAGGGCAGATCCTTGTGAAGGGACTTAACACACTTGCGTGAACCCACCCTACCTGGAGGTCTGAATTTGGCTTTATGACCCCGGTGAAGGACAGGGATTGCCTCCAGCTTTTGGTGTGGACCTAGGGAGATCAGAAGAGCAAAGACACTAAAATCAGCAGCTGACATCTATTTCTATATTAAATCCACCCAGATTAAAGACACCCCACCCCTAAAGCTCCCATCCCTCTAAGAGGGAAGGCGCAGAGCCCAAACCTCTGCTCGGTGGTTGTATCTAAATCTTACAGAGAAGCTGCATCAAAGCTGATACTGCATCAATTTGAGGGACCACTGCTGGCTCCAGGGTTGGCTGGTGTCCACAGATAACGATGGGAGAGAGGCTGCAGGAGATCTGAACGTGCATTTAGCAGTAATACTTACCCTGTCCCACTTGCTGAGCCACCTCTTTCTTCCTCCCACAGACTACGCTCCTGCTACTGCCACACAGCCAAGAGATGCAGCAAAGGTAACATCTTACAAACACAGACCCTGAGGTCCCGTTGGTGTCACCAAGTTGCATTTATTGCACCCTGAAAGGTCTGTGGCATGCCTGGCAGGCACTGCAGCCTTGGAAATGGTTCAGGTTTTCATCAGTCAGGAGCTTCTCCAAAACATAACAACAGGGTTAGGGGCTAGCAGGTCATCAGGACCCAACCAGGTGGCCAGGGCTGCTTTTTGGAAGTTCTCCAGGTCTGCTCCCCAGTGGACCTGAGGCTGGCAGTAGAGCCCTTGTATGACTTTCATCTTGTTTGACCTGTGGCACTTCAAAAGGGAGAGGCAGGAGAGAGCTTCGCTGTAACGCACGCATCTCTGGGCAGGGTCAGCACATCAGAAGGTCACACTTGGGAAGGATGGGAAGATGGGAAAACACAGCAATCCCAACTCAAAAAGGGGAAAAGAAAAAAAAAAAAAAAAAAAAGGAGGTTGGAGGGTGGACAGACCTCAGATTTGGTCACCCAAAAGCCACATTTTGGTTGCCAAGTGCCTCATCTGTTACTGCACCCCCTCCTGGAACAAGCCAAGGAGCCGCACATCCGACCATAGCTGAGGTGGCACAACCGCCAGCCTGCCCCAAGGGCAGCATGGGCTAGCAGAGATGCCTCCCTGGCCAGCATCCAGCTGATGACCCACAGCTCAGATCTGACTCAGACAACTACAGTTTCCACATCCCAGTCCCTCTCCCTGCTCTCACCAAGCCATGTCAGCTCTGACATCCACTTTATCGTCCACAGGAGGCCAAAGCAGCCACCTCCAGCCCCCACATCCTCAAGGTGCATTACAAATACACGGTTGCCCTGCAGGTCAAGCCAGGTGCCTCCTACACGGAGCTCCTGGACATGGTTTGTGAGAAACTGGAGCTCCAGCCCGAGCACGCCCAGCTGAGGTGAGGCAGTGCCCGCCACAGGGAGCCAGAGCACGTTCTCAGGGCTCCCCCCTCACCCCACACCCCCTGCACCCCCAGGTACAGGCCTGCAGAGAGCCAGGCGCTCGTGATTCTGAGCGCGGAGAACCTGGAAGCAGCTTGGAGCCAGAGCAAGGACAACTGTCTGACAGTCTGGTGTGATATCACGGAGGTCGGTGACAGCTAGCTTGTCTCCCTTACCCTGATACAAAGACAAAGAAGCCAAAAGGTGTCCTTACCAACGTATCTCCTGCCCTAGGGAGAGGGGTTTATAACAGACAGCAGACCAGAGGAGTCCCCGCAGGAGGCAACGCCAGAGGAGAGTGGACCAACCCAAGTGGTAGCGCAGTACAATTACGAAGCCACCCAACCTGAAGACCTGGAGTTTCAGGCAGGAGACGTGATACTTGTTTTATCCAAAGGTAATGGTGCTGCTTCCGCAGCAGGGGACGGACCTCCCAGCTCTGGGGAGAGCGTGGGTCTGACCCTGAGATGCCAAGTGCCTGCAGCAGCCGCTGCTCAGGTCAGGGGAAGCTCGGGGTTCTCATCACAAGAATGCTTTGGGTTGGGAGACCTCAAGGATCATCTATAGTTCCAACCTCCCTGCTGTGAGCAAGGACATTTGTCACTAGACCAGGTTGCTCCAAGCCCCATCCAACCTGGCCTTGAGCACTTCAGGGATGGGGCATCCACAGCTGCTCTGGGCAGCCTGCTCCAGTGTCTCACCACCTTCACAGTAAAGAATTTCTTCCTAACAGCTAATCTAAATCTACTCTGTTTAAAACCATTGCCCCTTGTCCTGCCACCCTCTCCAGCTTTCCTGTCGGCCCCTTCAGGCACTGGTAGTCTGCTCTAAGGTCTCCCCAGGGCCTTCTGTTATCCAGGCTGAACAACCCCAGCTTTTCCAGCCTGTCCCCATAGGAGAGGGGCTCCAGCCCTCTGAGCATCTGCCAGTGAGGCCAAAAACTCTCAGGGATTTGGTCAAATGCTGGAGGCACTTCCTTCACAAGCTTCGCTAGGGACTTTGATCTCTTCCCCTACCCCCTCCTGTCCCCTGTAGCAGACCATTTCACACTGAGGACCTGCAGGGCTCAGGCAGCCTTCACCGACACCAAACTTCTCCTGCAAGTCACAGTTTGCCACCCAGCCTCTGCTTTGCATGCTGCTGAGGAAGAATGGGCGTTGCGGCTCACCAGCCCACTCTGTGGAGCCGTAAGCCAAGCAGGCCCTAAAGCCTGCGGGACTGCGTTCAACAAGGCCTCCTTCCACAGCAGCTGCCTCATGCTGGCGCAGCAGCGCAGCTCCTCCGGCTCCGCCGCCGGCCTCCCACCCAAACGGCAGTGGTACATACACTTCTTCCTATGTATTTTCATCACGCCCCTGTTTCTGCCACCCCCTTCCCCCAACGCTTTCAAGGCGGGAGAGTTTCACTAGAGCTGTATTCAAGCTTACTGATCACAGTTGGTTTGACATTATTACCCCTCTCATCTGGCACCTTTATCCGGCTGGTTTTCTTTTTAAGGGAAGGGTGCCACCTTCCATTAGCCTTAACCCTCTTCAATATTAGTCTTTAGCGCTTCTGTGAGAATGGAGGCTTAAAACCAAACTGAATCTCAGCAAGATCCAGTACGTGGTTTTGAGCTGGATCCTTTCAAGCCTGCACAGGAGGGGAGGACAAAGTTACCGTGCTTCAGCAAAAGCTGTCGGTGAGCCCGCATCAGGTGAAGAACTGCACGCAGACCTTGCAACGGGGCATCCGTTTCCCTCCTCAGTCGAGCCTCTGAGTGAAATCAAGACATCAGAAATGGTTTTAAAGGCAAAAGAACTTTGATACTTTCCTGCATGAAGCTCTATCGCTAATTTGTGCTGGCTCACACACTTCAGCAGCAGTACAACAGTCATCACAGTCCTCTCTCCACCGCTGTATAGGGGAGGTTTTGCACCATACAACATGGATGACACCCCCCCAACCCCAAAATCCTACTCTCCACAGCTCAGCTAAGTAATTACCATTAAAAAGTTGTTTCTCACCTCATTTAGTTCCCCACAGCAAGTTTTCAGAGCTCCTAAGCTTTACTCAACCCAGAGTAGCCAAGACTTTTGGGTTTTCTTTTTTTTTTTTCTTGATAGGAACATGCAATAGCAGGTGAAAATACATTTTAGTTGGCATCTTTAAGAGGACGCCCAAGGTCTCAGATCATTTCCTTGCTCTTCATGCTCACTTTGTTTTCACTGTCTTCTATTCAAGGCAGTTTCTATGCCCTTCGGTCTCTAGTTTGATCTACTTTTACCACCCTTGTTTGGCAGTGCATTCTTTCTTACCTTGCAACTTTGCTCTCTACCTCATTCCTCCTCAGTCCCTTTCTTCCACATTCCTCTCTCCACTGGGCTAAAAGGTTTATCAGCAGAAAACCTTAAAATGGTGATCTTCTGTCTGTCTCCAGCATATGACTGTTATTATGCTCCTGTGTATCCCTAGGGTGACAAAAATTGTGCCTATTCTATCTTCCAGTGAACGAAGACTGGTTAGAAGGCCAGTGCAATGGGAAAATAGGCATCTTCCCATCCGCCTTCGTTCAAAAGTCTAACACTAAAGACCTGGAGATGTGATTTCAGTGCCGCTTAAATCTGTGGATGTGGAAAGAAATTAAGAATTCAACTGCTGCAATTAAGAAATTTCCATGTTCCTCACCGCATCTAAAAGTGAACTTTAAATATTATTGCTACTTGTATTAAAAGATTCAGCGTTCAGGGTTTTTTTTACCTTTTGCGTTGTTCTCTAAAACATGCACTTCTTAAAAAGTTGCTAACTGTCTTCCTGCTAGGAATATTGAATCCTAAAACCCATGCTTGCCCAGAGACTTGCTTCGTCCCACCTGCCCTACCCTCAACAAAGCTTTTAAAGACACCTGCCAGCAGCTGGGAAAACCCATGGGCCAGCAGCACCACCTGAATTCACAGCCCTGCCCAGAAGCTAGAGACCAGGAAAGGCTGAACAGCATTTGCTTCCTTAAAACACTACTGCCAACACCAAGAGCTTAAGAGATACCATGCAACCTCACCCTGCTCCGGTTAATAATTCACTTCAAAATCTCGGTGATTTTTAAACCCCTTGCCAATACAAGTATACACATTCTTTTTCCCCTTTGGGAGCTGGATCTCAAAGCTTTTTCTCAGCAGCCAGAACAACAACTCAGAAAAGCACTGCCTGGAATCTCAGCAGGTCACACAGCAGCAAAGTTGTCCCCTTTATAAAAGCCCACACAACTTTGCTGCCCTCTTCCTTACCCAACAGGTTTGCCCCTCTCCACCCGTGGCACTACTTCCACCGTACCCCTGCCTGCTGACAGCTGCTCCTTCTGGCATTTTACAATTCTCTACCCTGCTGCGTTCTCAAACCACACAAGCTGTAGATACAGCCAGCCACCCACAGTGCTGGGAGCGTTTTGCTTCAAAGGTGCTAAGAGCAGCAGTTTCCCCACTTTGGATCCTATCACGCAAGTTCTGCACAACCCCACTGTCCCAATAACCCAAATACCGTATTTATTTTTTAAAAGGAACTTATTCTGAAAAGTAGCCTGGATACAATGAACACCTGTCATTCCAAAACCAGAACATCTCTGTGGTTTTCTTAGACACATTTGAAAATATGCTGTTTAAAAACCGGCTGCAAACGGGCAACACCCCAATTTCCAAGCAGGTTAAATTGCAGAAGGATCTGTGTCATCCAGCTCCCACCACGTGTACTCTACTGGGTTGAAGAGCAGCTTTGCAAGCTACTCCTGCCCCAGATTTTGGTTCGGTATGTAAAACACATTGCACACAGACAGCACAAAATCACGATCCCATTTTCTGCACTGAGCCCATAACAGAATCTCTGCAATTCATTTAGTTCTCTTTCAGACAGACAAAAAAAAAAACCAACCCCAGAACCAAACCCACTTCAAACCTTCTAACTTCTCCAGAAAAACCAGGTGTTTTTAAAAGCCTGTGGCCAAGTCACATGGGAAATAAACACTACACACAGACCTGGATGGAGAGAACATGGTTTAATTAAAGGCAAAGCTGATTTCAGCAGCTGCAGTTCTTGCACAGACAGACAAAGAACACAAAAAAAGCTTACGACACAAACCAGTTTCTGTTGGGGGCCCCTTCCCTTGCTCCCCCAGGCATCGGAGGGCAGGAGGGGAATCCCAGCCAAGAGTCGGATGCATTCCCGAGGCCAGATGCTCATGCACAAGTGGAACGTGCAGCTGGGACCCTGGCACTGCCGGGAGTGAGGTGGCGAACCTGGTTAGCTCGTCTAGGGCGCAAGAGTCAGTGACTGAAGGTTCAAACACTGGAATGTCGCAGCTGCCTGGGTGCACAGCTCGATACACAAACCGGGAGGGCTGGAGGGAAGTACAGAGGGGTTTGGTTCGTATTAACCACTGGGTGGGAACTTCACTTTTTGGACTTTTTTAAAGGAAATACAGCTTCGAAATGCAACAAAGAACAGTGATGCTGCTAAGGTGGAGATCATGGGGGAGCTGCTTGTACCCCTGGAGGGGTATCGTGTCTCCTCCGTCTTCCCTTTTTGTATTCTTTGGGGCTGCTCAGACTCCAGTGTCACTTCGGCTCCTGCGTGTGCTTTGCTCTGCAGCTGACTTCCAGCTCAGAGATCCTGAATCGTCACACAAACCCCTACTGCTAAACACAGCAAACGGACATTGAGATTGTTTCCATAACTTCCCTGGGAAACCTAACAAAAACGCTGTCCTTCTCTTTAACGAAGCTTCCAGTCTTCCTTCCCTCTAATAAATAGCAAATAAAATGTTTTCCTTTTCCCTTCTGCACCTTTTCACACATGAACAGCACTACGCTTTCTTCCGTGTGTTACGCATGTGTATCCACAGGTGCCTTGAATTTCATTCCACAACTGAAAGTCTGGGGCTGCAACTGGGGGCGGGGAGCGCGGAGGGACGGGTTTCTGCAGAGCTGATGTGTGCCTGTGGGGTTGCAAACACTCCACACTGTCCAGGCTGACTGTCGGCTTTACCCAGCCCTGCTGGACCCCTGATTATTTCCTGCGAAATGTCGCATGTTGGTAATGAAACTACTAGCATCCAGCAAAGATGGGAGGATGGAGAAAGAAAGAAAAAAAAAAAAACCAACCAAAAACCATTGAAAGCTTTCTACCTACCTATTAAAATGAGTCAGGCTGTGAACGCACAGACTAGCCTGCCCTTTGTGGGGCTAGCCACTATGCTATAGTAAAATGTACAGGAATCAAACATTAATTTAAAACCCCATAACAGTTAACTTGCTTGTCCAGCAGAGTGCTGCAATGCCCCACGTCACCATTTGTAGCTCAAACACCTACTGAGAGGAGGGCATTTCATGCTGGAGTCTCTAACCCACCCATGGGCTGGCCAAAGCCTTTGGGTGAGAGGTGGTGTCAAGTGCCAGACTCTCCTTCATGAAACTCCTTTGTTAGCCCAGGAGATAGAGCCCCACCTCGCCACCAACCACCTCTGACTGGAGCAGCAACTGGGGCTTTCATTGCTACACACTGACTACGAAGCACATCTGTGTACGGAAGAATTCAGTGTGATCTTACTACTGAGATAGTAATAAAGATGTTTAGGAGTAATTTCAACTACATTCTCAGTCAGCAAAGCAATCATTAATGGATTCCTATTTTATCTCCCCAAAGAGAGGAAAAGGATCGAGAAGTTCTCATTGGCTTCTCCCATCTGCCCTTCATTCTCAGCTTTTACTTCCCATGTGGCTGGGGACATGCACGATGGAGAAGGTGAGAGGCGGTGATATCGGGTCACTGAGTGAGACAAACAGCAGTTCCTCTCTCCCTCCAGAGAGCCCAGGGATGGAGAGTTCCTGATGATTTCTTGCACTGCAGACGTTTTGTGCACACTCAGTGGGTCGGTGGAGCACTTACGCCCTCCTGACAGCAAGGAACAGAAGAGAGGGCTGCCACCTGCACAGGACTGTGTGGGCCAGTCCTGCAAACCCAACATGCCATGGTTTATGGAACCTTCGTTTGCAAGGGTTGCCACCTCTGTCTCAATGCGGCGGGTTCATGGCGCCTTGTCCACGTTGCTGCTTCTGCTTCTGCTGCATTAACAGCTGCTCCAGGGCTGAGGGTCCAGGGTGCATCATGGAACTGGACCAGATGGACTAAAAACAAACAGCCAACACTAGCACCTCCTTGCGTTAGAGAGCCCTGCTCTTACAGATGAGAAAGCAGAGTTTTCTGTATTCTCCCTCTTCTCTTTATCACTCATACCTGGCTTATCATGGCAGTTATCCAGACTTCAAAGAAGGCCTTCTAAAAAGAGGCTCCCTGGAAGAAGCTTATCTTCCTCCAGAATCCTTGTTACCATAAAAATTCATCCCACATTAACGATTACTAATTTTAGACTAGTCAAAGCAAATGTTATAATTTCTTCCAGTTCCGCCAGCCTCGTCTTGTTCCACAAAATATTCTAAAACAGCAAGAACTGGAGAACTGTGACATCTTCCAGCACTGGTCACACCTCCCACATTTGAATCTGCAGGAAAACCCTTCAGTTTCTGAACTCTAATGCCCATCAATGTACTTTCTGGCCCCACAGACAAATGCACAGTTTCAGTCAAACATACCTTCAGGCTCTCCATAAGCACAGCTGAGGAGTCCTCCATAGCAGGAGGGCCTTGGGCTGCCCAGGTGCCACTGGGAGCACTGGACTGGTGCCAGCTGCTCTCCGAAGATGACGATGTTGCTGGGAGATAGTCCAGACCAAACCCTCCCATTGCTAAAACAGGAGAGAGACAAGTTCAAAGGAATGTAGTAAAACCACAGCCAAACGCCATCAGCTGGCTTCACGCAAGCCTGAAACCCAGCACTCGCCTGGCTTGTCTGTTTTCCAGCGGTCTGCGACTCTCCTGTCTCTGTTGTCTGGAGTCCCAATAGGTCCAAAGTTGGAGAAGGGAACAGAATTGTGGTTATGGGTTGGAGGGGAGCTTGGCAAGCTGCTGGGGTTGGAGGAGTGAGGAGACTGGCTGGCTGGTGTCGAATGATCTAGTGATTACAAGGCAAGAGGAAAAAGGTCAACAGAAACAGCAGGAGCCTCCTGATTTTGAATTTCTTAGTGCTGCTGCAAATTCTGCCATCACCCAGTTTTCTCCAGTGCTGAAGGTCAGTTTTTAATCCCTCCATTACACAAGCGTAATGCAAATTCCTAAGTTCTGCGTGAAATTTTCTGTGCATACACAAGAGCAGAAGGACTGTGCTTAATGTATACATGTGCTTACCAGAAAACACAAAACCCAGGAAACCAAGAGGGCTGGCTAGCCAAAGTGAGTTTTCCCAAGGTTCCTTGAAGAACTTTTCTCAAAAATAATAAAAAACCCCAACTCAATAATCTGTCTCCAAGCTTGACAAACCACTAAAAAAAAAAAAATGACATTAGACCTTGAGGAGTTTGTAAGTTTACAGTTCGAACTCCCAAGTCTGTGAATGTTTTACTCTTCTATGAGTCTTAAAGCAATTCAGACCAAACCCCAATACTGAGCAGAAGAGAAGAACAAGCACGAAGAAGCCTATCTGCAGGCAGGAAAGAATGATGACTGAAGACAAGACACCATAGCAGGGTGGCAGCAAACTATGTGGTCTTGAATGAAGAGCTGAAGGGAGAGAAAGCTGAAACCATGTGAGCCATAAATCCTGCTAGAATAAAAGCACTTTGCAGCTCCTTCCATTTCACCCACAACAGTTATTCCTGGTTGGTTGCAAAAGTCTCAGTGCAACCAAAAATCTCATCCAGTGCAGATATTATTTAAAATCCACTCATTTCTTACATTCAACTAATTCCAATTCCTCCCTTCACACTCTTCCGCATTTTTAATTAAAATAAAATCATGATCTAATAGTTACATTTTACGCCTTTAAGATAATTACAAAGGAAAAAGCTGGTTTGCTTTGTAGGCTGCTTAACAGTAAAAAAACAAACGAAAACAAAAACCCCACTGTCATATTTTCCTCCACACTCTTCAGTCATGCAGTGTCTTTCTCTCTCAAAGATCTACATTATGAATTCCAGTTCTTCCTGCTCTTTCCAAACAGGCAACATAAAGTATATGGATCTTTGAGTTACAAGTCCTACTCCAAAATGCTTGTCAGGAATCTACGTTAAAGAGATTTCAGGATTTAACACCTCCTATAACTTTAATCCTGCTCAACCACTTCAATTAAAATCCAGGTTCTTATGCTGTATTAATTACAGAATCCCCTTGTATTTCTGAGGATATATAAAGAAAAACAGAAACCTTCAGACACCTTGTCAAGCAGGTATTTTTTTTAATTTCCAGTTACATTTAACTTGCAGTATGTTCAGAATTAACTCAAATCCTCTTAAATCACTAGATATAAGAAAAACCATACCAGGATTACCTGAGCTGGCTGGAAGGGATGGAGACCACGGAGTCCCTTCAAAGAGAGAATATAGTGAAGTCTCCTGATGGGCAACTGAAGGGGTGACTTCTGTTTTTGTGCTGGTATTCATGTTTTTCCCATATACCTCATTGAACATGCTGTTATTTGGGTATCTTTCCTGCAAAAACGTAAGAGTAAATGTTTAGGTAATGGATTTATTTCAAATACTGACACTCTACAAAGGAAACAGTTACAGATCAAAATATTTTCCAAACTCCTTTTTAACTCCCCAGCCCCCTCTTCTTTGACCATTTTATTTAACATGAAGTCTATCACATTCTGAATCATGACAGATTTCTCCTGGCTGGACTGCAAAGCTTTCACAAAATCTTTAAGTTCCCACTACTCACAAAAATTTTATCAAAAACCAGGTCAGTCCTCTGGAAGAGAACAGGTGATCTATCGCTCAGGAAATAAAAACCTACACACCATCACACTTTGAGATGCACCTTTTCAGTCAACATCACAATTCTACTAACAACAGGGGGCCCCAAGAACTCTGCAAGATTCAACAGTATGTCTGCAGAACTATAGCTAGGATGAATTTGGAAAGACAACTGATAAAGGTAAAGATAATCTTGCTGATACACACTGAAATTAGGCATCCATATGGTTTTCTTCCAGGTTTTCCATTGGTTTGAAGTAAAGGATATCCCCAGATTTCTGCCATGTTAGCTAGTTTAATGGCAAGCTCTGCAACAGAGGGCTGCTGGTCCTCGCTTACCTGATTAAGAGAAAAGCCACTGAGGGACAGGAAAGACGATGACTGAGACATCAATTCTGATGGTTTTTCCAGCAGGGACTTCTTCAGAAACCAAAAAGAGAAAAAGAGCAGTTAGTGTTCAGTGTAGTGCACAGGAGGAAAATACACTATCAGAAACTGCCAAGGTGGTTTTGGTCATATTTAAAACCCTCCTTGTATTTTAGCTCCAGCACCCTGGAGGACAGGGAGAGCAAACTAACAGGCAGAAAATCAGTAGTTTCCCTACCAACTGTACTTAATATCTACAAATCAACAATCATGACAGCTGAGAATCTCAGGCAAACCCCACTGAAGAACAGCTTTTCAAATTGTAATACTCTGTCCAATATATCTAGAGGAGAGATTCCTGCCAAAAAAAACCAACCCTATGGGTGTGTAAAACCTCATTCAAATGAGATAGGATCCTTCCTGGTAACCAGATTACTTCCTCAAACACAATTAGACTCTTGTATGCTGCAACTGACAGAATATTTTTCAGTTTGAGAGCATCCCTGTTTTATAGACATTCTTAAGACAGAAAGAGCAGCCAAATGCTGTGATTTTTGAGTTAAACAGTCTAAGTTTCATTTAGTATGCTCTCATTTTCATAAATGACTTTAGAGAGGAAGAAAAAAAAACCCACCCCCAGTGTTTAAATTGGAGGTTCCAAAACTCCCCTGTTAAGATATTAGACCTTTTCCATCATCTACATCTCTCTCTCTCATGCAGTTATTTCCAGCATAATATTTCTCAGCTTTCTTTTTGGTTCTTACAATGATTAAACAGTGAAAAAACAGTTTATCTAAAACAACCCTATTTAGGGAAGAAATAGGATCAGTTATCATCGATAGAGAAATCAAAGAAAAATTACAAAGCTCGGCTGGTGGAGAACTAACACCATAGAATTAGTAAAGCCATAAGTAAAACTGTGTGTGATCTAAAATGAAAGCTGTAGTCTTGTTCCAAATAAAAGCTCTCCTGCACTCATACCAGATCAGCATGTCAGATGTGTTTAAATTTATTGTTCAAACAACCAAAACCTGAACTAGCATGTCTCTCTCTTTAACATGGTCTCAGTATCTGGAATATCTTTGCTTTTATCCTGTAAGCCAAAGACAAATAGCCTCATTTTCCTGGCAAGCAGTTCCTAGCTTGTTAGATTTTCAAAGTGACAACTCATTACTTTGAAAGCAACATTCTAAAAGGCAGACAAAATTCACACTCTGCATATCCACAAAGCTTGCACAAAGAAGAATTTCCTTCCATTTGTCAGCAGACAGCAGCAGTAGGAGCTTCAAAGGAAGCTGCTGGAAAAGCAGTTATTAGTTTCTTAGCAAAGGTATCCAATGAGACAGAAATGGATGTCTATTTTGCTACTGGCTCCTTGGGATGGCATGTCAAATAACTGAGGAATAGAATTAATCAGAGATTTCTAGCAGAGTAACAAATGATTCTGTTACTTCTACTAATCTGAATTAGTAGTATGTAATGAACATGCTTGTAGCCATACTAGAAAGGCATACTGCATTTTCAGAGGCAATTCACAAATTCAACAGCTCTAGGACCCTCCAAGCTAGTGAACTAGGAAGGTTTTAATTCATAAATGGGGGGAGGAGTCTGTAACTCCACAGAAGTTACTGATTATTTAGCCAGTTGCTCGCAATTTTCTTCCAAAGCCATCCTGCTCTTTTACAACCTCTTCAGCATTTAGTAGAGCAGATTCCCCCTGCTTTTATGACATTTTTGTGAATGAAATATAATGCAAACTATAATAAGCCACAGTTGCTCTAAAGACTTCCCACAGCTGAATCTGTGCTCCCCTTGCCCTTAATTACTAAGCCCATACAACTGCAGAAGAGCAAATGCATTAAATGATGCATCAATGTCTCTCTTCTGGACTGTACTTACAAAAAAACCCACTGTTATTCTGATTTCTGAACAAATTAGCGGGCCTGGATTCAGCCCAAGCGCTATACCATGGGCCTTCAGCTGGTCTGAGCTCTTTTATGAAGACTAGCTCAAGGGTGAGGCAGGGAAATGGACAGGAGGGATGGGGGAGAGAGAGGATTTTCACGTTTCTTGTAATTTCACAGAAGAAAGAGATGCCAGTTAAGAGTGAGAAGCAGCAGTATTACATCAAATACATACAAAGAGGCTTCGTCCAGGAAGAGAGGCGAGAGGCCCCAGCAGAGCTGGGTAAAGATCAGGAGGATTAGAGAAAATCAGCTCTTCCTCCTCCTCCAAGGCAGCCAGACTCTTTAACAGGTCCGGAGGAAGCAGAGGGGAGCTCTTGGGGTCCTAGTGACAGAAATGAGCACAGTGAGACAACAGAAGGCAGAAAGGAGACCAGCAAGAGACAGCGAGGAGAGGCTAAGCCACAAACAGGACAGAAAATAGTAAAAGAAGCGCAGAAGGCAGCATGCAGGAGCACAAGGTGAGAAAGTGGTGCAGCAGAAGTGTGCTGAAGTACACAGATAGAAAATGCTGAGCAGAAAACATAACTAGCCACATGGCCTAAAGCATGCTGGGGGCAGAGCTGTGCCATCAAAATGATGGGCAGATAGTTTTTATTAGTGGAGCATGTGCTTCCTATTGCATTCACGCCAAATATCAAACCTGTTTTCACATTCAAGGACAGAACATGAAATCTTACAATTATTCTTCTACAGCTGACCTGTGAGTAATTTAGGTTTCAAGCAAAATAACGTTTGCATCTTCTTCCCTCCTCTATTTGTGGAATTTAAATCCCACAAGACTTATTTCCACTGCTAACGGCTGCTATACCAACGTACAGCTGACCAGACCAATGGGCCAAAAAACCCTGCCGAGTGCTGGTCAAACTCAACTTCTTGATTCCTGTGAGGGATGCTTAGAACACAAGCATCACGGGCACAGCTACTGTCCGTACTGCACTGGGCTGGCAGCCAGGTAAGGTTTCCCCTTTTAGCGATGAGAACAAGGCTTGGACCCTGTCTCCACCTAAAAACCACAACCTGACATCAGGGTAGAATCAGGCTCCTGTATATTGTCTGGCTTTTCTCTCTGAAGGATAAGCCAAAGGATCTCAGCTGACGTGAAAATACTGAGTGCATTTACAGAGGCACACCTGACCAAAAGTTTAAAGAGGCCTCTGTTTAAGTTTCCTTATAAACATCACCAAAAGCACTCACAGACAACTCCTGGACTGTTAATAAATAACAAATATTGCAGGTTTTAGAAACAGCAACACAAAGCACAACTGCACAAACAGAAGCAAAGTATTCCATTAATTCAACCAACTGCTAAGGAAGTCGTTCAGCTCCCTCACTGTGTGGTGGGATTTACAGGAAAAACAACAACAAAAAAAATCCAAACCAGGGTTGCTCCTGCCCTTCTCAATCTGACTACTACAGCCTCAGCCATTCAATACACTCAAGATACTACACGAGTGTTAAGAATTTATCTAAAGGGTACTAATTCAACTGCAATTATTTGAATGGCTTTAATGGTATTCATCAGTTGCCAGACAAGAATGTTCCCCAAAACTATCAGCTGCCATGTTTCTTGGCCTGGCAGACACAGTGCAGATATGAATGTCACATCTACACCGAACAAGACTTACACCTACTTGAAACCAAATCTTCAACAGCCAGATCTCACATACAGCCAACTAAAATGGAGAATTCATCGCTTTCTGCTGGAATCCCATTTACTGATACCCAGCTCCCTACTAAATAAGCTCACATAGACATACTTGGGGCTACAGGGCATTCCTGAAACAGGGAAACTCCTAGAGTTGTCAGGAGCATCAGAGTCTCATTGGTTTTCACCATTCACAGCATGGATCTTTACCTCAAAGGTCATCCTGGAGACAGCATCCTGCTCTGGGCGGAAGACTCCTTGCCGCTTTCCCCTGCGGTCCATGTTAGACTGCTGGGCCATCACCCTATTGTCAGCCAGGCCATAGGAAGAGTCCCAGTAATATTCTGGCACCTTGACTTCTGAGGGGTTCTGGTTATATGGCTCCATTGGGAAGGGCTTCATTTTTTTCTCCAGAGGTTGCTGTTGCATGACAGGAGGCTGCAATGACTGCTCAAATAATTTTAGAGGGTCCTGGGCCTGCAGGTAATAGGACTGCTTAACGGGCATGATCTTCCCCAGTGAGCCTTGGACTTGAGGTGGGTTCCAGAGCTGCTTCGATGAGTCTGCCTGCGGATACTGAGGCAGAGAGACAAGATTTCACCAGCGAACAGGAACAACTCACGTTAACTGAACACCTAACTCCATTCAAACTGTTGGTCTGGCTCGCTTGTGACAGACATTCCACAAACATTCTGATTTACTACGTTATTCACCAAAATTCACAGTCTCAATAGATAGCTAATACTCCTTAGTCATGCTTTACCCCAACGGCCAAGTATAATCCTTACTCTAACCCAGTACCTTATAAACACCTTTATTAAGATATGGAGCCAGCATTTTGCTGCCCAGAACACCAGGAGGGTCTCAGCACCAAGTCCAGACATGCCAGAAGGGAGATTTTCTCTAGCACGACATGAGCATAAAACTAAGAGCTGTGACAGAACTGACACTGCAACCCAGTTAGCTCACAGGAGAGTGTGGGTGAAGATTCAGATTCAGTCCTCATTACTCACGCAAGGAAACTAGAAAAGCCTAAGACAGAAATACCACCTTCAATACCTTGTCTATAAACAGAAACACAGAGAAAAGAGTGCCCACCTTCCCATTCCAGTAGATGCCTCCCTCTCAGCTATAGAACTGTATATGTTCATGCCCACCAAACTTCAGCAATTTTTTAAAATTTGCCCAGTTGTTCACAGATCAAAATTCCACACTAAGGTCTTTAATGGCAGTTTTGAAGAGGTAATCCAGGAACATTAGGCCTTGAACGTTGCCATTTATTTTTAAACAAAGCTTAGCATATTGCATTAGTCAAGTTTACCTGCTGGAATCCGGAGTGGTGTGGTGGGCTCTTCCCCAGGCCCTGCACAGCTTTTGTAGGGGACTGTTGCTGCTGTTGCTGGGCCAGAGCTTGGACCTGTAACTGGCTTGCGGACTGTGCTGTTGCCTGAGCTGGTAAAGATGAGAGGGGTTGCTGGGAAGGAGGTGGTGTTTGCTGAGGTCCCTGTGTCATTGGCCCTGGTCCAGAGGGCCGTTGCTGGCTGTAAGGAATGTGGGACTGTTTCCCACCTTGCACCTGGTTTCCTGCAGGTGAATGAGCTGTGGGCTGGAGGAAGGTTCCTGGGACAGAAACACCACCTGGGAAGGTGTATCCCGTGCTCATGGAGAAAGCCACAGGAGGGGGAACAACATAGGTTGGAGGTGGAAATCCTGGAAAAGATAAAAATGCACCTTTAATCACAATTTGACAGAGCAGATAGCTCCCCTCCAGAAAATATTTAGTGGTTTGGTTTTTCCTTTCTCTTCCTATTTTGCTCATTTAGGCCACAAGGACAGGGAACACTAGTTTGCATGCATGCACTCTATATGTCCTCTCTCACCCCTGCACACACATGACTGTGATCACAGGGGGATTCAGAGTTTTTTCTCAAGTTTTCTTGCAATATGCCAGGCATTGATAACAGTCAGTCAAGGGCAGTATCTGGGAGAGTCACATGTTTCCGCCCCCCACCCCAGACCTCAGTCTCCCCACTTTTTCTTCCCTTCTACCTTTTTCCTTCACCGTTCTGGGGTTTTTGATGCTTTAGTCCCAAAGTTCCCTTCCCCTCAGATACACACATTTTCAGCGACTGAACTTCTGGAGCAATGAACAGAAGCAGTCGATAAGTCTACTGCCTCTTCCCAGAGGATCACCAGTCTCTGGATTAATTTAGACAGAGACAGATGGTAAGCAAACAAATCCCCATTTCCACAAGATCAGTTCCTTTCCTGTAGTTCACAACAAAAACAAGTTTGGAAGGCAAGCTTTAATTCTGTGTCTCACGGGCCAGATTTTACACTGACTTTGCAACAGGGAAGATGTCCCTCTGTCTTATATCGAGCAGCTACACATAGCAGCTGCAGGGAAGATAGAGCTTCCAGCTATTTCGTGAGCAAACATGAACAGCAAGGTATGACTGGAACACTCTACAACAAAATGGGAACATGCAACGTGGCAACTACAGCAAGTAAGAATACACAAGCCACAGCTTGAAACATGAGCACCACTACAAAAGAAACTGATCTTTTAAAGAAGCAAGCAGTGTGATTGATCTTTTGTAATGGCACAGAGAATGCTTCCTCCTCAGCTAGCAGGAGACTTTGTCATGTTTTGACTAACTACAGAAACAGCCTACCCTGAAGTTCCTTGATCTCACACCCACTAAACAAGAAGGAAGGTGGCAGATTTCATGACAGACCTTGATTCTAAAGCGTAAGGAATCTTATTTGTCTCATTTCAGTTCTGCTATGCCGGTTCTTTACTACTTTGTAAGACTCTCAATGTGAGAATGCATGTTCATTAAAACAGCTCCCACCTTCAGAGGCTGTAACAACCACTATTACAAGATTTTCTTTGCAATGAACAGGAAACCACACTTCAAAAGAATGATGTAAATTACCTGGCCGGCTAGGAAGGGGAGGGAAGGCTCCTGGGTGATGAATGGGGATGAATTGAGAACTGCTGGCTTGACTTGGAGTCTGAGTTACAGGTGTTTTCCTGGCTTCAGACACCGGAGTCTTCCTCATCTCTGTCTGGGATTTCACCTAACACAAAAAAGTAAGAAGAAATTAGACAACTTTTCCTGTAATTACCCACATCATGTCTCAAGCCAAAAAACGCACTCCCAGATTGTCTGAGAGATTATTTTCTTTTCCCTACATAATAGGGAGAGGTTTGGAACACAGGAACCCAGTTCCCTCCTCACTGACCTCAGGCAGTTTACCCTGCCTGTCCTCAGGCACTCCTTGCCTCACAAAAGCACTTTAAGGAGATCTACCCAGAAAATGCAACAGGCTCCTTCTTCTCTAGCGAGAGAGTGGGAAGCGGACATAGTAATATCCTCAGACCATACAAAGAACTTACCATGCTGCTCAACTGCAGTGCCTTAGAAACAAAACAAAAAGTGCAGGTGCTCTTATGCTTCTCCTAGGGCACTACTTCAACCTAACTCATGCTACTTACCTGCAGCACCTTAAAAACAATCACTACCATGTTCTTCCTGGGGAGCTTTCAGCCTAAGCCATACGGTGACATATCTGCACCAACTCCTGCATACTACGAAATTCTTTTGACCAAGAACATATAAGACAAATTGCAGAAGTGTTTAACCTCTTTCAGTTTACCGTGTAACTGCTGTATGTTCTGTTAAAAGAGCTGCACCAGTTAAAGGCAGAGAGAAGAATGTAATGTAATGTTTACCTGATTCTGAGTCTGCTGCGGTCTGGGTCTTCCTGGAGAGGAAGACAGAGGGGAAGACTACTTTCCCTTTCTGTTCAGCTCAGCAGAACTGCCTGGAATGCAAGATGGAGCAGGCAGGAAAAAGACAGCAAGCAAGGAACCAGGGCAATACAGAAAAGGCCCAGGAGCAGACCTGATGCCAAGCCTCAAAGGTGATTGAAAGAGAGGGGTTTATCACAGACCAAATTAAAAAATCCAAACCAAACAAACCAAAACTGTGTGGGCTTTATTTCAACATTTAGTGCTGCTGAGTTGAAAGGAGTTAGAGGGCAAGGTCTTTTCTGCCAAAATACAGAAAAGAGTAAAGGGTAGATGCATTCAAACGTTTTCTCAAGTTTGTTTTCAAATAAATTTGAACATCCCCATTTAGAAGTTATGGGAGAGTGGTTTATTTTTTTCATTTAATTTAAAAAGTAGATTGTAAGGGAGGTTTGGGCATGTTTTTGATTTCCCGCTAGAAAAAGTCAGGAGTGAACTCCACCTCAAGGTTCTGGCTGATACTAAGCACCACGAATGATGCAGCCCCTGCTCATGTCACATCTATTCACTGACACCTTCACCCTTCATCACATTCTGTACGTTCAACTTATATCACACTGTCCCTTTTTTCTCCACAATAAGCCAAACATTTTTATAACCCATACTGAAAGCTATGCATTCTTTTATAGCAATGTCATAGAATTCGAACACTCTTCCTGCCATGGGATTTCAAAACATGAGCTCTAGTCTGCCATAAACTCAAAGCTGCTGCAGCACATTTCCACAGATGACTACCACCCGCGGGGGGGGGGGGGGGGGGGGGGGGGGGGGGGGGGGGGGGGGGGGGGGGGGGGGGGG